>JAPMOQ010050131.1:600498-685135 GCA_026543055.1 Argiope trifasciata
AAATATATTATTGACTGCCTATAATTGCTTACACAGTCCAGGCAACCATTTAAATGTAGTAAGGTGACTGGAAAAATTTTGAAATTTAATTTCGTTTATAATTAATACAGATATCAATTCCTAAAACCTTCGAAATAATTACTCAGTTGGTGATAAAGAATAGAATACTTATTAGATGAAAAGTCAGAAATAGAATTTTATATTTATTAACCTGAAGTATTATCCTGCTGTTTGAAACAGATTTACGAAAAACAAGCAATAAGTTTTTTTTATCAAGAAGCAGTATTTAATAGTCAAATGAAAAATGCTTTCAAGAGTTTTCCGCTCATACGACATCTAAGATGAATCTGAAACCCTAAATATCTTCGAACTAAAATATCCCTCCTTGCTCTCCCCGATGAATCATCTTCTAGTGGAAATTTTCTCAAAGTCATCAAAAGAGAAGAGTTGTCTAATAATTATTATTTGAATAAAAAGCTAGCATAGATACGATATTTTAGCACAAGATACTATAGTGTAAGTTAAATTTTAATTATTTTAAAAATTGTATGCCTTTCTAAAATATTTAACTTTTATAGACTATTAATTATACCTAGTAATTCTTTTCATAGTAAATGTTTCTTCATCAAGGTGTATTTTTTTATAATTCATTATATCTACATTAAATATATATATGTATATATATATATATATATATAACATTTTTGTCCATTTTTTTAAATTTTTTTCCCGAATTCTATTTATTTAATTAATGTTGATATTGAATAACTTTCTACTAAATGTGTTATTTTCAGTAGCATTGCCAAATGTATATGAATAAAAGTGTTAAAGAATTTCTTACTTAAGAGGTTAAGAGAAGGAAATATATTCAGAGATTTTCTCTAAGACTAGAAAAGAAAGCTAGTCGTGTGTTTTAAAGAGTTTGTATTTATACCAATGCCATAAAGATGTTTTCATAAATTTTTCAGTATAAGTGTAAAATGATCCAAGAGTTAAATTCTATAATAAAACTATCTGAAGAATTTTGGAAAATGAAAGTAGGAGAAATTTGAAAGATACATAATAGATTCGTGATTTTTGTCACTATGATTATAATTATAATATAAATTTAATTAATATATTATTTATTGTATGGTTTATGAAGTAAATTAAAAATTTGTTGACTCTAATTATTATCTAAATTTTCAAATTATTTACTATGAACATTTTAAGAATATTTTTCCCGCCCACTCAAATAAATAGAAATCGTTCTAGATCCTGAATTCTATATTTACTCTGAATAAGCGTTAATAAAGCCTTCATATAATTTCAAGGAAATATTTTATAAATTAGATGTTTTTTCAACTTATGAACAACGATGAAAAGAAAAGGGAAAAATCTGATTTTGTACAATTTTCTTGGCAATTAAATTCTTTTTCATTCTTTTTTTTGGCAAATTCAATTTATTTTTCAAAAATGTCCTTTGGCATTATATTCATTAAATGTTCTTCATTGTGAACTATCCTAATTTATTTTTCTTAATTCAATTCTTTGAAAAAGTTTTTTCAAAATCCCTTCCTTACAAAAGAGCACTCATGTAACCCAGAAATTGAGATATTTACTTATTTTAAAATTTATTAGACATTGAAGAAAAATAACCTTCAAAATAAATCAACGATGCTGAAAATTAATTTCCTCTCATGTTGAAAATAATCTTTTAAGAAAAAATTCATGAATACAAATTTTGCTTCACATCCTTAGATTTTCTAATTCACCAGAAAAATAAAAGAACCTTTATATTTCGGACTGTCTTTTTCAAGAAATTTTCGAAGCGTAAATTGTGATGATGAAAGAAAAGGGAAGAAGAAATTGTAAACCAAGAAACAAGAAATAACTTACTCAATTTGTATGCTTTTGATAAAACGCTTATAGTTTGTATTTCTCTGTTTTCTATGGTAAGATATTATGTAACACATTATTCTATAGTATATTTCTTTTTGGTATGGGATGATTTTTTTTATCTTTATAGAGTAAAGATATAAAAATAAAATCATTTCAAGTTGACATAATTTCTATTATGAATGAAAAAATCGTCATATAATATAAGCGTGCAAACTGTTACCATTCAATTGAAATGAAAATGTATAGAGACCAATCAGCCATGAGAAGGATATACATTGATAATTATTAAAAAAATGTGGAATACATGATAGTTAAAAACATTATTAAAGGTTGTTTTGCATTAAATTTAGGAATAAAAAATATCCAATGAAACAATTCGTTCAATAACTGAAACAAAAAAATTGTGAAAGTGTTTATTAAATTTATTACTTACATAAATTTTCTTTTGTTTTATTTCTACATAGTCTGCTGGATTACAACAAATGATATTTTTAATCATGGAATCGTTTTAAATGAATTGCAATATCGCACTAAAATAGACACAAAAAACTGAAATCTTTTATATTGAATCCTACAATTTATTTATGTAATGTTTCGATATATTTTATTTTAAATACTCGGTTTATGTCAAAAATAAAAATAGATAAAAATAAAAACTTTCATATTAAAGAATCAGGATGGCTAAGGCTAAAAAAGTATTTAGAAAAAAATCGATTAGTTTTAAATCTATAATTAACGTCCCGTTTGGAATGTAAGAACGAACTAAAAATATTCGAAAAAATGTCATAACCAGTAAGAGCATGTTCGCTATACCTTTTCGTATTATTTTTAACTATTTATTTTAACATCCCCAATTTTAAACATAAAACTATGGACCTTGGATAAGGAGAATAGAATTCCATGAGTAAACATATTTTAATATTAAAACGTCTTGTATATGATTGTGTTCTTTCTCAAGGTTTGAACTTGGGATGGATGGATGTTTGGATTTTTATGGCGCAATGGCCATGCTGCGACAAACAAGTGGTATTTGTTTATTGCCAAATGGTCTATTAATAAAATATTTCTTCAAGGTCAAAATACAAACAACGTTTTGTTTTTATAAAATCAAAGTACAGTAAGGTTAAAGGACAAAGATTGGAACTCCAGAAAAGGTTCCTAGAAAAAGCTTAAAGACCCCATGATGTTCATATAAAATGTATGGCTCTTAAAAATTCAAATATACTCTTGTGAGGGTTTTCTCCCACCAATTCACGCATCTCCAATGCTAAAGAATTAAAATACCGCATACGATGAGTATTAAATATAGGACATTGAATTAAAATGCGCAAAACTGTAAGATTGACACTTGGGACTAGTGCCTCCGTAGTGACGTAACATAACCGCTAGGAAAATGTGTACACTCCAGTCTGGAAGTTTTTATGTGGCTTATGAACTTACCTTCACAAAGTCAATCGCTCAACTCCAATATTTTTATTTCTTACGAATACTCATACTCTTAAGTCGTACATCCATAGCTACCCCTCCCCACACATTAACCCTTATCCAACAGTATCCGTACTAAAAATTGATGGATACTATTTATAAATCTGAACAATAGCAATGATTTTTTGAATTTTATTTGAAGATCCAGGGAACATAGATTTGTAAACTATAATTGTCCCTCCTACACCTTTCTTTTTCTACAGTTATCACAAAATGAAGTCATACAACCTCAAACATTAACAATTGAACCGATTTCGTCACTTTTTCTGACTATGTATCTAATTAAATTACATTATGCTTACAGTTCTTTCATATAACGTAAATAATGAGTTGTAGTTCAACAAAAGTAATATAGGAATTTTTTTCATATCTAATGACTCGTCCTATTATCATATTATGAAACTATCGCATGATTTTATTTTCATTTCAGAAAATTACAAGACTAAGAGTAAAATTTACTGCATGGATTAAATAAATGAAATTGAGACTATCTAGCTTAAAATAGAAATGTGAAACAGTTTAATTGTAAATGCTGCAAATGATGTCTGTCATTGCAAATTTATTTACGATTAAAGATACTCATTCATTTTATGAACACCGATATATGATCTTTTTGTCTTGTAATAAATAAATATAAAATAAGAATCTAGAATTGAAAGGAAAATATTTTTGAAAATACTAACCTTGAATTCCTAGTAAAAAATGGCATACTAGCATACTATTTTTTTTTGAAAAACTATATTTTCTTGGTACTTTTTCCCCTTCTTTATCCATGAAATAGCGTCTGGTTTTTATTTTTTTTTTAACATTGTATGAGATGTCTATTGGATTTTTGTTTATAAATAGCCGATATAAATCTGCCACTTCGGCAAAGGACACATAAAATTTGCCAAAGAATTTCCAAATGCCATAGTATTTCCTTTTCTTGACAGATGATAAGCTCAATATGGAGACAACATCTTTGTAAGAAAATCAAAAACGAGTAATATAACTCGACAAAATAACAGTAAATTATCATTTTATGCTTATTTTTGACATCGAAAACATAAGTTATTATTCAAAAATATTATTAAAGAAGTGAATATATCAGTATATAAGAATCTTCTTTTTGATTCTTTGTATAAAATTCTGATAGCGTATTATTTTCTCTTTAGGTGAATTAGGTTTATGGCCCTTTTTTCAAATTATTTTAATTTTTTCCCCAGAAAGAATTCATAATTTTCCCCCTTGGTGCAATGACAAGAACTTCCATCTAAGTCAATTTCCTATGCGTATCTCAGTGGGAAAGCCCAACGTATCAAATATGTGCTATTCACAAGATTTCTCCTGGGATATAATAATGATTTCAGGAGTCGCTAAACCTTAAAAGCATTCTTTTATTAAATTGCATATTCTGTTTCAATATACATATATGAATAGGAGTTTTTTCATTCTTATTATATTTATTTTCTGTTTAATTCATTTCTTTAATATTCAAAGTATCATGAAAGGACTACCTTATCTATTTTCTCTCTATGACTGCTTTTCAGACATTAGTTATTCGTTAACTTTTATAAACTTGTTTATTTTTTGCACAAAATACTGTAAGCTGATTCAATCATTTTTACTATAATGGAAACCAAACAGAAGTAATAATTTTTTATTAAGAAACAGCGGCTTAAAAATAAATGCGCTTTCGCAAGGAAATTTCGTTTTATTCTTCTGTCGATCATCGCGTATGGAAATTATACTGATTTAAAGATATTATTGTATATCAAAGATGCATTCCTGAAATTTTACTTTGTAGCATCCTTTTTTGATATCAGGTTTAGGTTTCATCTATAAATTTTACCCAGAATACAAATGTTGATTAATATCCGTAATAACGATCCTGTGATATTTGGAATTTTATGTCGAATGGTGATTTTCATGTTTATATGAGTAAGATCTAGATTTTCTTTGAAGAGAGACAATAGCATTTTTGTTACATTTAATATATATATACATATAAAGTTAAAATGTATCAGAATTGATTGCTATTTCATTCATGAAATATTTATATTTAAAAAAAATTCTCTGAAAAGTTAGATCCTTTACTTCAAAGAAATATACAAGAGCATTGAAAGGTTATTTAAATTACACTTTAACCTTTATCGCCATAATGCGTATAGGGTATTATGGAAAGATTTGTTGCATAAGAGAGGTACATAAAATTAATTATATCTTTTGTTGGTTAAAAATATTAAATGTAATTAAAAAATAAAAATATTCATTGTGATTAAAAAATTAAAAATATCCCTTGTAATTAAAAATTAAAAATATTAATTGTAATTTAAAAAATTAAAAATATTCATTGTAATTTTAAAAAATTAAAAGTATTCATTGTTATATTAAAAGTAATATCTTACTGATAAAACAGCAGAAAATTAATTGCTCATCACGATTGCTGTCATTTGCTCATCATAACATTTTTCCCTTCCGATGACCGCTATATCCACCATTTAAGCCAGATAATCATTAGATTTTTTTTCTAACTTAGATGTTATATGTATATATTCATGAATAATTTTTGACATTTGTTTTTAATAATACGAGAAGCGATCCAAAACAACTTTACAAGACAAAGGAAAAATGCCTAATTAACAATAGACACAGGATACGAATTTTAGTTAAGAGACATATATGGTGGTCACTTCTCTACATAATCACCAAATCTGTTGAGGCATTTGTCACGCTGCTGTAAAAAGTTATGTAACCCATGGTGGTAATAATCAGGTCTTGGCTACCGAGCCAGCACCTTTTTGAACATCACCTTCTGATATGAACCTTGTTTTGGATAAGTCTTCTTTAATACCAGGAAAGGATTTAGTTACTGGGAGCAAAGTAGGGGCTGTATTGGAGGTGACTCCAGACCACCCACCTAAACGTTTCCAGCAATCTCTCTGCCCACTTCAAAAGAACGACAGAATTTGCTCACCTTTTGTCTACTTATTGCTTCGCTCTCGTACTCTTCAACGAGTTGTCTGTGAATGGAAAATTAGGACACATTCTTGACTCATAGAAATCGTATCATGGTTCGCACCTCTATGCGAGACCACTTCTCTAGACTTCTTGCCATTACTGTCGCTGTTTCAGGTCTCAGTACTAACACTATCTTCTCCAACGACCGGTCTAGAAAAACTAGTGTTATGTGTCTTCATTCTGGGCCGCAATATTTTCATCCAAAATTTCTACTTTTCAAATAATGCTGCTGGTAAACTTTTTTTTTGGGGGGGGGGGATCACCCATATAATATATATTTACCACTCATTTTAAAATCCCGTTTTTTCAATTTGATAGATTTTATTCCACAAAAGGGCATTTAATAAGAAAGGCATTCAACCAATGTTCTTTGTTTGGCACAATTTGTTTTACTGCTCTTATTAAATATGTTTTGTTTTATTTTTAAAATCTACAATATGATTTTTATTCGAAATTGGGAAATCTCTGATGAGTATTCAATGAAAAAAGGGCTGCGGTGGCCCAGTGGTAAAGTCTCGGCTTCGGAACCGGAGGGTTTCAGGTTCGAGGCTCGATTCCACCGAAGAACCGCCGTGTGAGGGGGTCTGTTGCACGTCAAATCTGTCAGGCCAAATGTCCTCCCGCTTGTGTGGAGAGGGGGGTGCCAGTTCAGATGTCGTCCTCGTCATCTGACCGTGGTTCAAAATTACGAGGTCCGTCCCAAAATAGCCCTCGTGTTGCTTTAAACGAGACGTTAATATAACTAAACCAAACTAATCAATGAAACAAATGAATGTTTTTATCATTTATAACGACTCAAATCCCATTTCGATTAAATAAAAGCCGATTGTACATGCCAAATAGCATTTGCGGTTACCGTTTTTTTTAAACAGAAAAAAAAATCCCGTCTTTTTAATTTGGAAAATTACTTTATCCAAGTTGCATAAAATCACTTAGAGTATTCTGTTATGAGCTCCAAGCAAAATATCCCAACAGCTTCCGAAAATCAATAAAATCGATATCTCAAAGTATGAGGAATCTTAGCCTATGACAGTTAAACTATGTTATGAATTATTCAGAGTAAGAATTTCTCGACTATAAGAATGAACATGCTATCACTGAAATATATCATGAAAAAAATATTTAACCGAAGGAAATTCAAATATTAAATATCAAAGAACGCAACTAAAAATAAGAGTTCCTTTTACTATAAGAAAAAAAGTAAACATTTGAAGCAGAAATCTTCAGAAAGAATCTCTTAATCTAGGATATCGGTTATAAAAGTTCTTTAGCCAATGTCAAGCTGAATCGAAGTTCTTATGGTGGCTAAGCCATACATATTTATCGCTTTTCTAAATCCAGCTAGAAAAATTTCACGCTTAACATGCATGAAGAATTATTCTCTAGGGCCAAATATCTATAGAAAGATATGCTCTCTTAAGCCTTTATTTTTTTTTCTCGTTTTGCAGAAAAATGTGACTTAAATTATTTTTAGAACCTAAAAGGCCGAATCAAATCGCAAAACTTTTAGTTACCAGTTAAAAAACGCTAGCATTTTTGCTTTTGCATAAGTTAGCTTTTCCACTCTAAATAATAAAGTGAATTTTGATGCATGTAGTTCCACTTTAGCCAGTTGAAAAAATTAAAATGAATACGAAGGACGTGACTTGTTAAATATTTGTTTTTTATTTTAAGCCATAGTTGATTTTTTAGTGTTCTTCATATTTTCCCCTTTTCATTATTTTAAATCATTTAACAACTAAACTTTTTTGGTTTTCTTTATCTTATCATAATTAAATGTGAAACAGAGCTAGTTGAAATGAGAAGATTGCTTCATTAGCTCCATATCCTAATAACATTTTCAAAATTATGAAAATACTTAGTTTGCTTGTTTGTTTGTTTGGGGTTTTATGGCGCAAGAACCCTGTCTGATTATCCTGCGCCAAGCAAATGGTAAAATGAAAGCAGAATATTAAAGACTACAGAACATAAAATTTATAAGATCAACATAAAACTCCCAAATGATGCAAGTGAATTTACAATATTAACAAAGGTGTTGTTAAGTGAAGATGTAAGATAATGAAACAATGCATATCACAAAAGGAGCTAAATGCAAGTATAAAAATGAAGGGCTTTTAAAAAATTAAAAATATTTGGTTGGAAGGCTTCCCCCACCAAGTCCTGCAAAGTTGCTGATGATGTATGCACATAATATATACGTTCATGGTTAAATACAGGGCATTCAATCAAAATGTGTTTGGTACTGAAATCAACATGGCAGGTAGGACACACTGGTGTCCTCTCACCCAAAATGAGATGCCTATGAGTATAGCTAGAGTGACCTTAACGAAGACAGTTTGCACATTCAATTTTTTCGGTGCTAGATTGTGTTTTTGGATCCTGAATATTTAAAAACTAAACAAAACCAAGTTACTCCTATTAAATCCAATCGATTCATTCTTTAACATATTTCTAACCAATCGTGTTGCATCCATTACACGATATACCCATTCGTGTTGTTCGGTTCTAATACACTCTGTGCTAAAGAAACAAGGATACTGAAATTTGAAATCAAAGATTTTTGAAGATCTTTAACGGCATATAGAGTGCTGTCTACTCAAAATCGTGGCATTGTTGGATGTGATTTCATTTTATAGGAAAATAGTCCATAAAAAATCTGACTTCCACTTACAGTTTTGAGTGATAGCCAACAGCAAATACAATCTTCTCAGATAAAGATTATATAACCATTGGATGATAGAGTAAATAATTTAACAAACATTTTATAAGGATGTTTAATTGATTAAATGAAATCAAAATTATATGAATCATTAAATAAAAATTAAATGAATAAAAAATAAAGCTCTACATATTTGAAGTGATTGAAACTGTCAGTTAACACGTTCACTGCCACTATCGTTATTTTGTTATATTTGTTATCGTTTAAGTGTAGTAGAGAAGGTGTCATCTAATAGCATAGATGGTCTTGCCCTAGAAAAGAATGCATTCTACGAGTTATTTAGTAGTTTGCAGTCAACGTGTTAGCAAGCTTTATGTGAATTGCTTTCCCGTTTTTGTGACCATCTTTTTTAGAAAAACACATTGAAATGAAATTCTTCAATAGTTAGAAGAATTTAAAGTTTTCAATTGTTACATAACTTTGTTTTTATTTTAAACTATTAAATTCATAATACAAATTACATAATAAAAAATTAAAACGTAATAACCACCAGAAAATAAAATTTTTCTTCGCATATTATGTATTATTTAATGATCAAATAAAAGCAAAATTGAATGGAAAGTATGGGGAATAATCAATACATACTTATTGATTACTGTTAGTGTTATGAGGTAAGCATGATGACTTCTTAGACAAAACCGAAAATAAATAATGGAAGCATTCAACTTAGAAAAGCATTTCAAATATGAGAAGCAGATATGATACCAGTCGCTTCAAGTGAGGTCGTTGATCTAGAGAGGATATCAGGTCAATTATAATAATTCCATGCCAGGCTAAAACTGAATTAGTTGACGTAATAAAAATTAGTACATACCTCCATTCAATTCCAATTTCAAGGCGCATTCCAACCATGTAACTATTTTTTCCGACTTCAGTGAATTAACTACAAAGTAAAATGGTAAATTATAACCTAAACACAAGATGTTGTAAGGTCAGTAAATGACACCCATCCTTACATGCATGCAGCCCATTGAATGTCACAAATGTATACAATCTATAATAGTACTAAAGTACAATAGTATTACAGAACATTTGGATTATAGTATACAATAGTATTGCAATACAATAGTCCTATTATATTTACAATAGCCCCTATTATATTGTGATGCTATAGCATATAATAGTATCACAATATAATAGGACTATAGTATACAATAGTATCACATTATAATAGGACTATAGTATACAATAGTATCACAATATAATAGGACTATAGTATACAATAGTATCACAATATAATAGGAATATAATATACAATAGTATCACAATACAATAGGAATATAGTATACAACAGTACTATAGTATATAATATCACAATATAATAGGACTATAGTATATCAGTAGTACACAATAGTATAGTGATACTATTGTATACTATCGTGATACAATACAATAGTATTACAATACACAATACAAAAGAACTATATAAACAATGGCATTATAATACTAATACTTACAGTATAATAATATAGTACTGTAGTACATAATAGTATTGCAATATTTTTCTATTCCGAGGAAAGAAAAATCTGTTGATTTCAAATTTCTGGTTGCAAAATACAACCTTGGGTTTAGTTCAATATTCTTCATATTGATCCCTTATAGGGAAATAGCGAAATTATGACACACCATCTCATGAACTCCTTCATTTTGTCCATCTATGTTTTGATGAAATGTTTGTAAGAGTGTTTTAATATTAGGACACATTTTTGCTGCATCCCCAAATTTTCGTTGATTAGTATCATAAAACTCCAAACGGAAGAAATATAATTAAATTTTCTCTACAACTGTATTTTATGATTACTGCGAGTGTTTGAAATTGCCAATGGAAGTTTTCTGGATATTGCTATAAATCGTCAAGAATTACTTGAGCTAGACATCATTAGATACGATGAAAAGCGTGGGAACTTGATTAAGCTATACATAATACTAACAGAGGGAGCATATGCTTCATTTATTTGTTCCTGGGAAGATTAGATTCCTTCCTACTTATATCGTTTTCTCCACACTTAAAATGCGTGACTAAAGACATTTCTCACTAAACTGATGTAAACGAAGGTATTCGGCAGGTATAAACATTATTTACTAATGAAATTTCATTCATTCATTTCAGATTTCCATGAATTATAAAACACACTTTTAGAGTTATATCTATCTGTCTGTTTGACTACCTATGAACAAGATAAAATCACTTTAACACGATATCTGGTATGTGGTACTTAAATAAATTTGTAAGCTTTTATCAAATTTTAAAAGAAATACATGCAAAGTCAATTTGTCTATCTGGTAGGCTAAACACAGATGAACAGGATCAATGCAACATATAATTGTAACGACTACGTTTCGTTCTGTATAGTTTTGCATGTATAAATTGTGATGATGTGATGATTCAAAAAGGCATTTACTTAGATAAACGGCATTTGGCTCACAATTTTACCATCCAAGATATTACATTTTAAATCAAATACATACTAAATAGTACATTCTCATGCATATAATCCTCGTTAACTTCAAAACCCAGGGGATTAAAAAAGGAAAGGTATAAAACCTGATTTTGTACATAAAATTATGTGTTAAACTTTGTTTTTTTCTTCGTCTGAAGGAAATCAATAAGAATGCAGCTGCAGATATTTTGTTTACATTTCAATTTAGAAGCATAAAACGCTTTTGAACGGATCTAAAAATCAAATCTGAATCGTGGCAAACGTGAATTTGTCTTATATATAAAACGGATTGCACCTTTGTTAGTATACCAGAAAGTTTCTAGAAGACAACAACCTCCAGTTGAAGGATAAAACTAATTAAATAGACATAATGACCCTCTACAATCTGACAATTTACTGGGGCACAGAATTCATACAGAAAAATTCCATAGAGTGTTATTGTTCATCGATGAATATATACAGGAACATCAATCCTTTGAAACACAATCCTCATGCCCTGAAAGAGAAAAGTTGTGTATTTTTATTACTTTTAAGTATAATTAAACAATACAATCAATAGTTTTCTGGCCTTTGTCATGTCAAATATTCAGGTATTTCTCTGATAATTTCGTAAAACCTGTTTGTAGTATCAAAATAAACTTTTTTCTTGATGGTAAGCTGTGTATATTAATAAACTATGAATGGTTAAGTAAGGGCTTTATTATTTCATATTCTTGTCACTCATGGGCATTAACCTGTTTCTTGACTATAAATAAACAAGTTAGGTAATTAAGAAAACTTTAACCCTTTTCTGCTATAGTTTACATTCGTGATTCGATTCCTTTACCTAATTATATTACCCGTTTTTGCTATTGCTTCATTCTAGCAAAGAGTAATCTAATTCTTTGGTGTATGTCACTCAAGCGAGGCACATTGGAGCCAAACTGTTCAGGAATTTAATTATTAATTTTTATAATTTCATTATTAAGGTTATAAATATTTCATTGAAAAGAATGAGTCTGAAACTTTGAAAAATACATTTGTGGAAAAAGTAAGTATAATCTCATCTGGATTACAAATCTGCACTATCTAAGCAGAGAAATTTATTTTAGAGATCAATTGAATAAATCCCTCGACCAATCTTTTAAATTCACTTCTTGAACTACAATTCGTATTTGTACAATAACTATCCGAAGTAATTTGGAGAAAATATGTATTATTAACAGTGTAGAATGTTATTAAAATTATATATACAGTGAGCCTCAAAATTGAGTATACAGCTTGAAGTGTAAGGTATGTTTTTATCTAACAACCTAAATTTTGCAAAAAGGAAATCGTGTGTTAATACTAATCGTGTGCTAATACAGTTAATACTAATTTCCCTCCTCATCCAATGTGTACCGAAAAAAATTACGAAATCGAATTTATTTTTTATAAAAAAGAATAAATATGAGACTTGGATAAAAAAAAACTACACCACAAAATTGAGTATACATCTTTATTAATTTTCATAATAAAAGCAAATTAATATTTCGTTGCATATCCTTTTGCCTGGATCACATCTCGTAATCTTTTAGACATGGATTCCACCAGTTTTTTTTAATGTTTCAACTGAAATTTTTGCCCACTCTTCTTGTAAGAGCTTCTTTAAATCCTCTTTACTTGTCACATCATGTTCAGAGAAGGAGTTTTCCTACTGAGCCCATAAATTTTCTATAACATTTAGATCTGGAGATTGTGGTGGAGTATGTAGTGGATGCTTGCAATGGTACAACAAATATAACTTGACTATCTTCGCCGTATGTTTTAGATTCATTGTCTTGCTGGAAGACGACGTTTGACCCAAGTCCTACTTTGTTGACACTTTTATGTAAATTATTCCTTAAGATGTTAAGATATACCATTCTGTCCATAATACCATCAATAAAGACAAGCTCTCCTACTCCTCCTGTTGCCATACAGCACTGAAAGAGGACGGATCCACCGCCATACTTAACCGTCTTTATGGTGTTCGCAGGGTCTACTTCTTTCCTAACTTGTCTAAATACTTTATATCGTCCGTCACTTCCGTACAGATTAAATTTGCTCTCATCGGAGAACAGAACAGTGTTCCAGAATGATTCCGGTTTTGAAATATGATTTTTTGCGAAATATAGCCTTTTTTCTATTGGTGTGACTAAAGAGAGGTTTTCGTCCTGGAGTACGGCCATGAAATCTTGCATTATGCAGAACACGTCTAACAGTTTCAGCTGAAAGGGTTCTTCCAATCTCTGAGGACATCGACGATGCTAGTTTTGGGACGCTTAACTTCGGATTTTTCTTCACAGAACATATAATCTTCCTCTTTGCAGTAGAGCTTAAAATTTCCTTACGTACTCTTCCTGGAATATTTGTCACAGATCCAGTTTTTCGATACTTTTGAATTATTTTTTGAACACAACCATGACTTTTTCCAATTAACGAAGCAATTTCTCGGAGAAATTTGCCATCTTCTGACCATCTAATGACTAAACAACGCTCACTTTCAGAAGTTTCCTTCCTAGAGCTCATTTCGTGATTGGAAGATTTCAAAAAAGTTAATTATGTCAGTGAAAAACTATTAAAATGTTACATTTGTCATGTTCAATGGCAATAATAGTCTAAGGAATTCATTTTTTTTAAAGGGGTAGTAAACAGACAATTTCATCAAGTGTATACTAAATTTTGTGACATAGTTTTTCGGGAAATGTTCATATTCATTTCTTTTTCGGAAAAAAGAAAAGAAGAAACTACTTTATTTGCTCACAAAGCGAGAGAGACAGGATTGGAGGATCGTCACAGAAAAATTCGATTATTTCACAGGCTTAAAATTTGACTTATTCTTTCTAAAATATTTCAGACCTTCGAAGTGTATACTCAATTTTGGAGCCCACTGTATTATATGACTTGAAAGAAAACAAACTGGAACAGTCTTACCGAAAATTTCTCGCTCAATCTCAAATAAAAGTGGTATTATTCCTTCTCCAAGGCATGGAATTGTAATCTTTGGACAAAGGCATGAATTTAATTGCACAATTTTTTTCTTTAATTTTTAGAATCTTCCTAATGAGAGCTTTGGTACTTCGTAATACATAAAAACAAAGGTTATATACATTTTGGGGCTTCGTTTTTTACAATTAAGACAAAAATTAAACTTACAAACAATAGCTGTAGAAACTGAAACTGTTGTACACTTACCGAAAACTTGATCACTAACCAAATATTATTCGTTCTACTTCTTAACATTTTGTAATTGCTTTTATATGCACACGAGAATACAAACCTGTGGATGACCTAAACACAAACGGATTTGATGCAAAATTTTATCGAGATCTGTAATTTAGATACTATAGAATTTCATTTATTTAAGTGTTTTCGCTTTTGAATTATACTGTTTATTTATAATCATGCCAAAGCACAGATGTACAATCAACCTATAGTTGAAATGTTTTCGAAATCTAATTTGAATTTACATATTAGATAATAAATGAGTGTGCCAATTATCTTTGATACATCTTTTTAAAATTTGTATTTATGAGTATTCACTTGATCAGCTAACCTGATAATCAAACTTCTTTGGAATTCGTTCCTGGTGTGGAGAGGGGGGTGCCACTTCAGATGTCGTCCTCGTCATCTGACCGTGGTTCAAAATTACGAGTTCCGTCCCAAAATAGCCCTCGTGTTGCTTTAAACGGGGCGTTAATATAACTAAACTAAACTAAAACTAAACTTGGAATTCGTTCAAACTTTGTAATAGAAATTCAAAATATGGTGATTACATACCGAATTTAATCTATCTAGCTCGAAGAGATTTTCAGTCATATTGCTGGGAATAAAAATGAAGCAAGTCCCATGTAGTCAATTGACAAATTTAATTAACTTAGTTACTGGATGGATTATTATAAATTTTACAAACAAAAACTATAAGATTAAATTTATATTTTACCCAGTATAATTTGCCAGTTACATTTTGTTTCCTTGATTTCTGACAGTTATTAAAATATTAATAAATAACGGAAGTATGAGATGTGTGAAAAAAATGTCAATGACGTGAATTCAATGAATCAACTACTCTAACATTATTAAGACAGATGAGGCTATGACTCAGATCGTAACTAAAAATAGCATCTATTAATATAGATAGCCAAATTCCCAAAGAAATTAAAAGATTGTTGTCATCAATAATAGAAAGTATAATAGCTTTGGTTATCTTGCTGACCGAGTTCAACTTTATAAATCCTTTCCATCCGTTATTCTTCATAAAACAATATAAGTTTTATAATGTTGTAATATAAAATTAAAATTTAAAGGGTTTACACAGTACTAGTTGCGCACACAAAACAAGGGAGAAAGACGAGTTCGATTCCGCAAATGTTTGAAGAAAAGTCCAATCTTAGTTCATTTCATTTTGTTGCCAAAAAAAAAGAAAAAAAAACTCTGCGGGTTTAAAGATTGTGGTAACACGCTAGAGCTGATTGAGTCATGCTAATATTTTTCCTTCCCCGTGCATTGCCGTTTATTTTTATTTCTGTATATATTGCCTTGACGAATCTGGAAATAATTCTGTAAATATTATTCTAAATTCCTGGTTATATTCCTTTACCTTTTTTACGCTTTGCGTTACGTTTTATTTCGATAGACTTTCAAGTTTTTCCAATGTATGTAGTGAATGACAATGTATGGAGTCGAAAAGTCTTCGTTTTTATAAATTCCAGAAGATAATGAGTTGTATAATTTTATGGTAGTTATAACTACAAAAAATTTCGAGAAGATCAACCGATAGAAGCATCGCAGAATATAAACTAATATTTGAAATGAGCAACAGTGATAAATCTGAATTTTTCTATGGACAATTTAGAGGGTAAGTCAATTAAATGCTTATAAACTCCCAGAAGAGTATAATATTAAATTAAATGGTTGCTTTAAGAGATCCTATAAATTTGAGACTGTAAAACTGAGGTTGGAAATTGTATAGTAAGAATTATATCATGGAATTCAACAGAACTAAGAAACTATGGTTTTCTCAGTGTAAATATGCATATTTTAATTAACTTAGATTGAAAAATTAAAATTTTTCCTAAACAAAAATTAAATTGATAAATATAGGATAAATTATGTATTTGAAATCGAAGGATTGTGATTAACATTGATTTTAATGATTATAAGAACAATACAAAAGTTACTGAATGTGAAAAAAGGTATTAAGCACCGGGAGCGTAAAAACCTTTTATATTTAAAACATAATTCTTTGGAAAAAATTGATATCGTAATGCATCTAATATGCATAATAGAATTAAGTGAAGTAATTTCATTAATTCCATTGTAATTAATGGAAGTAAATTGTTCCAAATTTGATTAGAAATTATGAATTTTTGCATAAGTTAATAAACACAGAAAATGACGAAATTCTGGAAAGGGTAGCTTTTTCTACGGATCGATCAAAATTCTTGTCGAAAGAGCTTATTGAAGAATGCATTACGTTCCAACAGTTTGTGTAAACACTTTATTAAAAAGAAAAACTAGCAATGTACCTGGAAAAATTCTTTTAACTAATGTTTGAAAATGAATTAACCTATTTCTTTCCAACTAATGCATTGTGATAATTATCTCATAGCATCATTGAAAGAATGAACAATTACCTGAGAAATTCATCAATGAAAATACATTTTTAAATATTATAGCAAACTTGGTTTCCAACTCTAAACATGTTATTCAAATTGTTCGATTCATTGATATGACTGAAGATTTTCCTGCTTTACGGGCAAGTCAAGTTGAACTGTAAGTTATATAAATAACTAAAAATTTATGTGGTTGCAATATATTTCGCTTATCGAATCCATTAAGATAATTTTAATATTACAGTTGTTTGAAGCTCATTTCCACTATATCGTGTATTATTTAGTTATAAAAGATGACATAGAGGCAATTTTGATATACTTGCATTTTTATATATAATGAAAGTATCTAATTTTTTTCTAATGCAGTTTTATTCCAGTATCATCGATTATATATGTAAAAACTAAATAATGAATATATTTCAGCAAAATTACTATGATAAAAAGATAATGCAAAATAGTACGGTTAATTTAAAATGTGTTTAAATATGAAATTGATCGATTTAATAGAAGGGAGAAGTCATAATACGTACTGAGTAAAGCCGAAAAATGCTATATCCATTGATGACTGAAATACATTTTTTGTACTCTTCATTTACAAAATAGTTCAAAAATACCGTTTATATCATATGAAATAGAAATACGTCATAAGATGTTCTAATCTGTATCTGTACACATATTAATATATTAAATAATATCTTTATATAAACTCTGTCAAAGCATTCAGAGGAGATAAAATTCCATTTTCTCATTTTACGTTTGTTTCACTGTAAACTGTTTAACTGATGATGTTTATACTTGATCATTTCGCTGATAAGTCTAGTGTGAAAACATTTACGTTCAAAATATATCGCCGAATTTTCACATGAAAGCGGAGATATAACTCTTCAAGTCAGAGCATCTCTCTTTCATTGTAGACAAGAACTTCGCAGTTCTCCCTGAGAAATGACTATGCGCTTTATCAAACTTCAGGAACAGGACCTAACAATTACTATACTGACAGAATACAAATCACAGTTCCAGTAGAAATATTTTCTCTGTCGACTTAGCCATTCATGTTCATCAGTGCGGTGCATACAGTGAACAACCATTATCTAAGGATAGAAGGACATAGGACAGATTCATTAATAATTATATAAGGAAATATTTCTTAACTACAATTGCATGCGTATTTCAGGATAAAACATATGCCAAATGTAATATTACAAACTTGTTTTAGCCTCAAAGAATCGACATTTAACATTTACTTATATGCATCTCATTATTTTCGAAGTTTTAACCCTTTGTATTAAGAAGTAATCAGAGGAATATGCATATTAAGAAATACTTATTATACATATCCGATTAGTATTTTACTGTACATATGAAAGTGCATCCATTATTCTTCATTATGAAAAATATTATTTTGGAAAAGCATTCACTGCACATTTTAATTCTGTGAGAAACGAACTTCTTAAATTTGTTTCCTTCGAACTTTGAAATCATCATACTACCAAAAATTATTTCCTTTTTTTAATCCCATTTGACATTTTATATTTAATTTTAGACAATTTTTTTCTGATCTTTTTTTTTTCAACTATAGCAGTGTTCCTTCAGATAAAAACTTATGTTAAAAAGGGCAGATTATTTGAATATTAGTTATTTGTATTTGTTTTAAAAAGTTCTGAACATTTAGGAATTTTTGGAGTAAAATTTTCCCGGATAAATAAGAGAACAATGGGTTTCTGCTAATATATTGGTTCACATATCACTTATATTTTTTATAAACATAAAATACAAAATTCCGACATCAATAAAAATTGGCGTACTGAAACTGCATTATTTCGTTTCAAAATCTTCACTTGTTGTTTATTGACGTTACTGTAGTTGTTTCCAATGGCACTTATCATTTACAATTGACCGCTTATTGTTGTCAGCGATTTTAAACCTAAATTAGCGTTCCTTGATTTTCAGTAGCGTTAAAACTAGGGCCAAGAGTACGACTTGGATACTTCATGCTTCACATTCGCTTGCAAAACCTCTTTTTACAGGAGACACATTCAAACTACTCACAGATAAAACACAGAATAACAGCCATGACCGAACCGGGACGCCGAGAGCACTTGGAAGAGACGCTACCTCTAAGCCAAGACGCCGTCACTTATAATACTAATTATTTCGCTGCATTTTCTCTTATTATTGTTTTCACACGTGCATGTAAATGAACTACTTCAAGGTTATAATATAACATAACATATATGCTATATATTTTGTAATTGTAATGAATAAAAATAAATACATCAATTAAATGTAATCGTTTAAACGTTAAAACTGCTTTAAAAGCAAATATATATATATAACGAAAGTAAATAAATGTCCAGATAAATTATCTTGATAACAGCGACATTTTTTTCGTGACTCTTATTAATCTGTTTAAACCTATATCGTTCAAAAATATCCTGAGCAATTAGGCGAGTTTAAGAATTTATTTTACTTTTTATTTCATCTTGAGAACAAAACAGAAAACAATCCAATACATTAAGAACAGTAAAAAATCTTGTTTTTCTAACCTGTTTTTTCATCGACTTGAAGTAATTGAACATTCATTTGAGACGTATAATAGCAACGATTTCTTTCCTCCTAATTCGTTCAATTGATTTGAATGGCATTGTTTTGCTAGGATATAACAGTCTACGTTACTCGAAATGGAAGCATTTTGTTCTCACAATAGGAAAAGTACATTTTATTTTTGCCAAACTCGGCAAATTTTAGATAGAGTAGCATTTGTTGTTTATGCTGCTTTTGAAAATTCTTTGTATTATCTATTAATTGAAACTATGATTGTTTTGTTTACTGACATTACCAATCGGAATCAGTAATCGAATCAGTCATATCAATAGCAGAAAAGAAGACAGGTATGAAACATTTTAAATCTAATATTGATTTTCAAATCTCCTTCCTTTGTTAAGTCACGTAATTTTGAATAAAATATCTCGGGGTCTGTGAAATCTTCTTTAACTGTCCATATTTCGGAATTGCACGATCCGTTCTAAAACACTATATTTCTTGTTTCTTCCAAAACTATATTATTCTAACTAATTTCTTGAGAAAGCTAATGGTTTTTTTAAAAGCTGGATAGAAAATGGTAAAAGTTTCAAGCCAACATTGCATTGTGGTAGCTCCTGAATGGAAGTTAGAAGTTCGCCTTTATTTCTAAATGATCCGATAATATATTCCTTAGCTCAAGATATCCGAAATTAAAACGCTTTAAAAACTACCAATCGAAATTGTCTCCCATCTACAAAGAATAATTAATTGATCATATGTAAATTATTCACTAAGATTTAAATGCATTAATGTTATGAATGAATACCTTGATTATATTTCAGGACATGAATTGTGCAATGCCATCAGTACTTTTTAGATGGCATTGTACGATAGTTGAAATGTTACTGATTTTATATAATTACTTGAGAGAATTCGTTGAACCTTTATTTGGATTGAATCTGAATAATAAGCAGCTCTTTAATCGATTCTCATATGCAAGGAAATACATACCATAATGATATTTAAATATAAATGATTCTCCCTTTGGATGCTCATACTCAATTTCAAGAATTTGCATGAATTATTTAAGTATCCAAATGACTCGAATATTTAATTGGAAACTGATTCCAAACAATGTGCTGTTATATGGAATGGTGAATATGACCGTTTATATTTTAGGCTGTTTAATTAAATGTTATGAAACTGTATTTTGACATCACTTAAATTATCTTTCTCTGAGGTAGGCTAGTACAGAATTTAAGATGTAAAAATACATTTGATATTCTTCACATATAGATGATAAATGTTTCTCAAGGGTTATGTAAAAATTGTCTTACAATTGCCAAATTAAGCATTATAACTATTGGATTCACCGATTGCCAAATTAAGTGGTGATGAAATTATTACATTTTATAATATAAAGAAAATATAAAGTAATAAGTAATTACCTGATGAACCATGGCAAAATAACATGCTATAAAGCAGTGGATCCATAAAACTGTGGCGATGTTCTTGGCTAGAATTGTGCCAATATGAAGGTTGAATTCCTCCAAGTATCAAACCTATGATGTTTGGGTTTGAAGTGGCGTAATTAACCGTTCGAAAAAAGCGATCGCTACATTAATGACCCAGACCTAATCTGAACATGCAACCTTCTCGTATTGTGGTGATATCTTAATAAGCCAGAAACAACCAATAGACACTAACCATCGTCATATTGATGACCTCGGACAATGAGCCTTCAAACTGCTGTAGTGGCGCTATCTACCAGCAGCAAACGCAACCAAAGTAAAGTCATCAGACTCACTTGACGCTACAATAACCTTCTCCATCAGCAACTCAAAAGTCGTCAGATTCCTTTGATGCAGCAACCAAAGTCGTCAGACTCACTTGATGCAACAATAACTCTCTTCCCTCGCCATAACGCTTGGAGCTACCGAAACACGTTCCTCGCTCGCCATAATTCTTAACGCAATAAAATCATTCGTCTCTCTACAGACTCACTGGTAGGAGGAGTATTGTGGTGATATCTTAATAAGCCAATAACAGCTACTAGACCCTAACAATCGCAACAGAACGAATGATTTTCTCTGAATGTTAGATACTTGCGAACATAATTGACTGGGACGTAACATAGGGGTGTAATATTTCAACGCTTGACACTGGAAGTTGGTAGATCTCGTCGACTTCTAATACTATTGCATCACATTTCTGTCAGTCTTAAAGAACATCTTAAATGTTCTATTTCTATAGAGGCTTTTAGAATTATGATATGCCCCATTCATACATTTTTTTTAAATTTTATTTCGATACCCAAAATTCTCAGACGCACTCAACTGAAACATTTATTTTTAAAAGATCGAACCTCCCTAACCTGGATGGTTGTTGATAGATTTCAAATCAATTCATTTTTTTATTATAATTTGCGCAAGTGAATTTTAGAATTATGAATTTTAGATTTTGCTCGGTATAATATTATGGGAATAAACTGAGTGGATGTGTTAACAAAGCTTATCATTATCGATCAGTAATAAACTATTTATGTTAGATTAGTGTAATATATATCGTTTCCACTTCTGTATTTAGCAAATATATTTAATTTTTTAAATATATTGCACATAAAATTTTTGACTACTATATCTGACTTTGTAAAAACTTTTAATGAACATTTTAATAATTATTTATTTAAAAAGTTTTTCTAACTCTTTTTATATAGATAAATAAAATTACGAATTAACAATAAAAGATCTTTCGGTATACAATATCTAAGATTTATTCATCGAAATTATTTTCCTACTTATAAATAAGAAAATTGTAGGATATTAAAGAAACAAAAGCAATCGTGATAAAAATGCCATTCCTTCTATCCTATTTAAAAAGTAAAATTCATGCTTCTAGCACTAGAACAGAGAAAATGCAAATTGTTTTTCTTGTTGATCTTTGTATGACTATTGGAAAAACTTTTATATTTTAAAAGTTTCACTAAAATCCATTAGTAGAGCTGGTTCCTTCAATATCTTATGTAAAGTAATTTAATATTTTTAAATCTTGTTTGTTAATCTATAATTGTCAGATTTTTTCAGACGAGTTATAATTAAAAATATAAATTAATATTTATTCGGTACGTCATAAACAATGACAACTTTAATTATTTGATTAGTGATTTTGATGAAATTTTTATTAGTATTTGATAAAAATTTTGATTTTAAATATTAAACAGGATTCGCTACACTTAAATAACTATGACAGAAACCAGAATCACAAACTCAATTATACCAAAAACGTCTTTAATCGCTTAGAAACTAATGCTTTTAATTCCAGAAAACAAAAACAAATTAACTTGTTTTTAATGTCTTTTCAGCATTAATCGGTTTATAATAATTGCTATAAATACATAAGGGTTTAGAGTAAAAACAAAGCAATGCATAAATCCCTTTAATAACAAAAAAGAATATTTTTATTAAAATTTTTAACAATAAAAATGTGAAAAAACTGAACATAAAGCATATTATTTTCTCCTCTGCCACCCGTTTATTCATTTTGATATTAGTATATAAGAATTCCGATTTTCTGAGCACTAGAAGTTGGTTAGTAACCCTGTAGTAATTGTTTATGAAATTCCGATTTACATGAAAAGTGAACAAAATGCATTCATTTACTTTAACAATTCAAAAGACTCCATTCCTTTACAATTGACATCAAATAAAGAATTTTAAAATTACCTAGATTAATCTTCTTTGAAGCTTGAAAAGATCTATTTATATCGGGGATGATATTACCGAATATTGTTTATGTTAAAAAAAATTCTCGTTTCTTCTACATCTGTTTGAATTTGATTAAAGGTTCCAATGATTGCATTACCAGTAAGAAGATTCGGAGTGTATTCCAAATCAGCAAATTTAGCTCATTTTCTTTTTTATTACAGTGCATGAAATCAGGAAACCAATTGCTTACTTTGTACAATAGGAGAAATAATCAATTGCAGAACATTATATAGCATGAGAAAATAAAATCATAACACTCGCAAACAAAATACCTAATCTTTTTGAAGTTACTGACGTTGGACTCAGAATTAACAAATTTCTTTCTTAAATTGCATTTCTAGATGATAACTGCCAATAAGCGAATAAATATTTCAAATTAAAAGTCAAAGAAAATGAAATTTTTAATTCTTGTACTAAGACGTTTAAAATCTG
Source organism: Argiope trifasciata (assembly GCA_026543055.1). Classification (NCBI taxonomy): domain Eukaryota; kingdom Metazoa; phylum Arthropoda; class Arachnida; order Araneae; family Araneidae; genus Argiope; species Argiope trifasciata. The sequence goes on from JAPMOQ010050131.1 coordinate 624,359, forward strand.
TTCTCGAATGTATGCATAAACATAACACTGGCAACAGGCTTTCGAGTTTCAAAATTATCCATTGTAAAAAAGTAAAAACAGTTTTAAAAGCAAATATTTTATCTGTACCTAATTTTTAATGATAAAAATGTAGTTGAATAGGTGTAGACTGAATGCATTTTAGATAATAATAACGAATGGGTTAATATAAAAAAGAATTCAATCTCATTTAGTAATATAGTTTATTTCTTATTATGATGATCTTAAACATGAATGCTATTATTAATATTTATTTAAAAGTTGTATTTTTCTTTACATTTTTCAAGATTTATTACTATGAATAATATCAAAAGTGGTGCTGCTCAAACAATAATACCGCAGTTCAGTGCTATTCTGTGAATAGAGAAAGGTTCTAACTATTATGCTCACGACAAAGGGAGAAAAATATTTTTTGAAAATGTGGTCGCTGTTAAAACATTTAAGACTTTTACGCCTTAAATACTTTTGCAGTGAAATTCTACTGAATAACTTCTCATCGCCTAGTTTCATTCATAAAAGAATTTCATAAAGTGTGTAAATTTTTCTTACCATGCTTTATTTACATTAATATGTTGAGAAGGGGGAAGAATCCATAAACAGTAGTTTTCATATCATATTTGTTCATTCCTACTTAGGTATTTGCCTACCAAATATTTATTTAAAACATTTCAGGTTCTATATTCGTTATAGATAGTTGATTTTAAAGGGAAGTATAGTTTATCTATCCAACATTTTCTCACTTTTAGTTTACTGTTAAAATTTAATGCCAAAACTCCCAATAAAATAAAAATTAAAGAATCTCAACTTTGTATTCAGTACGTGGATATTTCAAAAGAATCCATACAGTAGCGATGGTAATAGTCTAAAATCGAACTAGAAATTCAGTTTCTATTGTAATGCTCTAGTTATTATTAAAATAAGAGGTGAATTTATAAAAATAAGGCAAATATCAGGTGATTCATTTACTAGGATTTCTTATTATTCTTATTGAGAACAAATTTTAAAATGAAAAAAAAGCATTTGAAAAGGAAATTTTGAAACGTTTCAAGTTTACTCCCAATTAAAATGTCTGGTTTCATATTGAATTTATTACATTATGAGGTACATTTCACATATTAATTTCATTAAAGCAAGCATTTATTAATAAAATTTTCAGCATAATCATTGCTTTAAGGAGTATGATAATCTTCATCAATCCTAATCATTCTTTTAACAGCATGGTAGCTAGCAAATATTTTTCTCCTCCCCCCACGGAATGAAACTTTTTCTTCAAACCTTTTTTTCAGCAGCAAACTTTTTCAGGGATTTATAAATATTCATTTATACTCTTTAACAGAGAAGACGATAACTCTCCCTGGAAAGGTATTTGGCAAGGTATTCTTATTTCTCGCTCTTTCTGTACAACCACAACTGCAAAAACAAATGCTGATCCTTTGTGGTTCCATTTACGATGAGTAAATTTCTCATTGCAAGCCTTCGACTCTTAGCTAACTACCAGAATGTTTGAATTGCTGAGGATCAAACAAGAGAATTATTTTTTTTGATCATGGTGTCAAGGTTTGCCGTTGTTCTCAGGATGACCTGAACATATGGATTTCGGCTAGCACCAAAAAAAGCACTGAGACTGGAAAAGCCGGTGACTGTCATCCTTTTCCATTCTCTGGTCAGAAGCAAGATGTTTTCATTTTAAATTCTGATTTATCTTCATTTTTACTGCTTTAGTTGGATTTTTTAAACAGTTACGATAAGAATTCCTCTTCTACACAAAAAAACTATTTTAGTCAACGACCAAATTTCATTAAATTCAGAATGAAACTCCAGAGGGACTATAATCTTGAAGATCATTGCCTCTAGAATCTTTAACTCCTGTTATTATGTTTCTCACTCTCACCATTCAACAAGTATAGATGATCCCATAATTACCAATGAAACCAAATATAGTCATGCATTTTTTTTCTGAACGAATAAATAGCTAATATACAATATTTCTAACTACAAAATCAATGCCACACACTATATTGCAAAAAAAAAAAAAAAAAAAAAAAAAACTGTCTCCACTGTTCAATTGCAACAATTAATTGTGTTTGGTAACCTTGCCTCTTTTAATAAACTTTGAAACGAAAATTTTAAAATAGATCATTGCGATTTGCTGATTTTAAAACTTTTTACAACTGTTTGCAAATTATGCATATATATTAAAAGTATTATTTTTAATTATTCATTGATTTTATCGTAAGAATAGTGCTGGTTGTTTGTAATACTTGTTAAGAATATTTTTTCAAATTAGATTGCTTTCATAAAATATCTTCTTTTATTGAGTTACGTATGCAGAGCTAATTTACTACGGGACATATTTTATTCTTACAGATTTAAATATGTCATATAAATAGATTTGATATAATTATTATGTACACCATTCAATATAAGATTTGTTCAATAAATGTAGTTCATTCTATGTTTCCTTTCTTTTAAAAAGTTTTTTTTATCTGTTTTTAACTCATTTTTATTTCAAAGAGCAATAAACTAGCAAAACATAAATTGAATCTATAAAAGTCAGTACTTGTTTTTAAATATATATTTTAAAAAATATAATATTTTATTTATTGAATAATTAAAAACGGTTGGCAAATTTTATTTAAAATTAAATAAAGATAAGGAAAAATATCATAGAATTTTTTTAAAGTGTCTTAAGAAAAAATTTCTTTCAATCACATAAGATATTCAGACGTATTTTAATATTTAAATAAGGATTTATTAAGAAAAATACAATTACTTTTCAGTAAAAAGGAATTCTAGAAAGAAGAAATTCCGCTTAAATTCGATTAATTTCTAAAAGTAAATAATACAAACTCTTTGTTATATTTTTAGTTTAATCAAACGTTATTTTTCAATAAAAGTTAATTTAATTATTTTCTAAGACTTATTAAAAAACGCAAAACTTAGTTGTACAGAATATTTTTTTCGAAATAAAAGGATTGAATACTTATTAAATTAAAATTTTAAGAACATAATTTTTCTTAGATCAGTAAAAAGAACATTTTTGCCTCTGACTAGTTTTCTTTAAAAATAATTTTCTTTTCTATGTTTATTTCCTATTTTCTTATTTAATCAATAAGACATGTTTTATCTTTTCTTGTTAATAAGATTCATATCATCATTTTAAGCTAAGAATGACCACGTCAGATAAAAATAGTTATGCTCTTGTTACTTTATGGTATCCGAACACGTTCGGAGCACTTTTTGTGAAAAACATGGTGTAGATATACTTTAACCATATTTCTAGGTTTAAAAACTATTCGAAATTAGTAATAGAATGTCAATATTTGAAATGGAAGCTAACATTTTTTGAACATTGGCATTTAAATGCATAAATTTAAGCAAATTCTAATAAAAACAAATTAGCTACACCAAAAGCTATAATTATCATCCTAACAAAACTTATACCGAAACAATCTATATAGATTTCTCTAGAAAACGAACTTTAATCGTATGGTTCAAAAATAAAAATTTTGCTATCAGTTGATGATTTACTATGAAATGTTTAGTAAATTTATGACATTATTTTTCAAACAATTGGCCGTAAATTAAAAAAAAATATTCAGACAATTCTTTTAGTTCAAAAAATAGAAAATAGTATAAAGATAAATATCATAGCTATACGAAAATAATATTTTGTGTTGTTTGATTTGAAGAGAACAAGAAATGAGCAAAAAACAGTTTTCGAAAAATTGCATTTTAAGTATACAGTAACTTATGAAAAAATAAGTCATGGTCTTACATATTTAAAATTCACCACATTTATAGCTTATAACTTGCTACTCATTTTTTAATAATTTTCCTTTTTTAATCATTTAAATCTTTACTGGCAATTTTTTTCATTTTACAGTGAATGTTGCAAAACAAATTTATGTTGTCTTTGCCAATCTTATCAAATGTTCTAACTGAATTTGCACTAAGATACTCTCCAGCAATCTTAAGAATATTTAATAATCTTACAAAACTTTCGTTAAAATGTATTACGGGTATAAATACCCCTAATCTGAGGATTCAGTGCTCAACAAAGACGTTTTTAGGTACAAATTTCCACAAAACACTGTTAAAACAATCATTGATATTTTGTGTTCTTCTGTGCCAAACATTTCCATATTTAAAATTAAATTTGCGTTTATATAAATTTTTAATATATTTTGAGATCTTGAAATATTTCCGGTCATTTAAATATTTCCGGTTTACCGATCTTTATCTTGACTTCTAATTAACGTAGAGACAAATGCAAACCTGTTTTAGATAACTCAAAGACTTGTCTATCCAATAAAATAATTTTTATAGAATATCATGTTGTGCGAAAACTATCTTTTCAGCTTTTTAGGATACCTTAAATGACATGTATAAATCATATAAATAAGTATAATATATAATACATCCCCAGTACAAAATGCATATTCTGACATTTTAAAGGAAAAATTTATTTGGCGTATGTAAGTTGCAAGGAGTTCAGTAATCTCGAATATGGACAGTGGCACTTTATTCCAAAAGGAAAATTGGAAATAAATAGCAAAACTCAACAGCTAAGCTATTCATAAAGACAGTAAGCGTAATATATCTATATAAATTTTAATTTAACTAATAGACAGCAAATTACTTCTTAAACAGTAGCACATCACATCGCAGCGTAAAAAAGATTGGAGCACTCGTTTCGCTTACGTCCCTTTTAAAGAGGAAATTTCCAATACCTAATGGCTTTGCTCTATCCTATTTTTATAATTTCTGAAACAAGATATCTAATACTCTTGAAAAATACTGAACTTTGGCTTCTAATTGAGATATCGCAAAATTTCATATGGAGATTCATAATTTTTATCTTCGAAGTCACCAGTTCGTGGCTTAGAGTGGGATGACATTTGCCCAGTATCCATTCAGCATTAAAATATGTGTAAAAATCCTTCCCTTAATTTGACATTAATTGTGTAATAAAGAAATAAAACATATTCGTAATGATATATATGACTTTTTCTGTTCTAGAGACAGCATTTTAAAATAAGAATATATTAATACGTTTTATTTTTTTCGATTTTTACTTGTTATTTTTAGAAATATACAGACGGTATGCGATGTACATTTGCAAATATAACGACAGGCTGTTTCGTAAAAGCCATTAAATAAAAATGAATATCAAAAAGAAATCAAGAATTATAAATCACTGGCCACTATTATAAAGATATTAGGAACAATATATTTGTAACATATATTAGGGAGCAAAAAGTTGACACGTAATTTTTCATTATTTTGGTGGTTATTCTAGATTAAAATAAGGCTTAATAGACAAATATACAGATGTTAGAATTTATAATTAAATAGCGCTAAAATAAAACATGAATTCTTTACTCTAAAACAGAAAAAAATATATTCTTCGAAGCATTACAGGCTTGATGGTTGTTACAACAACAAACTGTATGGACTTTAAAACTTACTGGAATTCTTTTGCAAACTTAAGTCAGTCTTCGGTACTCCTCAAGTATGTTGAAAACACTTATAAAAGAGAAAAATCTTTCACGATGTCGAGTGTTTTTCAACCAGAATATTTGAAGAAATGGTTCTCAGTATTCTTGTCACGGTCATCATTGAAATGATGGCCATCGTTTTGATCGTTTGCTCTGAGCTTAAATAAAGGAAATGGAAATGTTTGAGAGATTTAAAGAAACAGTTTTCAATTCATGCGTCTCACGATTCGGAAATAAGTAATCTTGATGTTCGGAACTAAATTATTGTACAAATTTTATTCATTTGAAAGGATTTCTTCAATTTATCAATTATAATAAACAAAAATATTTCAAATTAAACAATTTTTCTTTTTATATAATATATTCAGTCCACAGAAAATTAAATTGGAATTAATGATTTACATATTTAATTCAAAGATCATTGTAAGAATGTATATCGAAAAGGGATAGCATTTTCTTTGTCACAATTTTAACCATGAAATTATCACTTAGAAAGTTTTTTTTATTGCTACGGTATTTTAACTATGATCTGCTAGGCACTTTGTGAATTTTAAAAACATTTATAGTGATGAGATTTTTATAGGAGTATTTTTTAATTATTTTATTTCCTTCGAATATTTTTTAAAAACCTAAATATGATTCAAAATACATTTAAGGGAATGAAGATTTTACTTTTGTAAGAATATTTAGGCTGTTTTTTTTGTAGAAATATTTGCTTCCGCAACACAATTTGCTAAAATCAAAATCATTCATGTGTCTTGTAACTGATCTTGTCTCAAATACCTTGGATAAATGTTATTTTACCGAAGCATTTATTTGTAGAATTTTATAAGACATAAATTATTTTTGGATTTATCAAAAATGTATCTGTATTATTAATCTCATTCTGAACTTCAGATTTCCCAATTCGAATAAAAATAATTTTTCGTCTCATATTAATAGAAACAAATTGTGTAATGCTCACGACATTTTTGGTGTTTTATGTATTATTTCTTATTCCCCAATTAAAACTTTATTGACAGTTTTTCAATCCTGTTGGAAATATTTCCTCCATGTATACTTTGTCTTCAATTTTAAAGATGGCATTGGCATTTGTCTAGTTTTATTTTTTATGATCTGTTTTTTCAGCTTCAAGTTTTATGCTTTAAATTATTTTACATAATTATATTCCAAATAATTTTATCAGCAACATCTGTTTGCTCAGCATAGTGATACTTGTTTCTTGTACAAATAAATTTTAACAGTCTACTCATTTACAAGCTATTATCGAACAGTAATCACAACCGTATACTTATTGTAGTACGAATAAAACAATTTTATAACAAAAACTCAGGAAATGCCCCTTTTTAGTGTATTTTAAAAAAATTTATAATAAGTACATAAAATTTTAATTCCTAAAATGACGAATACCATTAAGAAATGCCTAAAAAGATGCTTTATTTAATATTTGGAAATAATTATATGGGAGTCCTTTTATTATTTTTTTTATCAATTTAGGCATCTTTGCGATATTTGTAATGGTTTTGCCATGAAATATTTTCTGAAAACAAATCCTGTGCAACGTGTTTTTCACCATGTAAAAAATACTTTTATTTTAACAACGCCTTGTTTTCAATACTATAGAGATATAATAAAAATTTACATCGTTAAATATCGGATTCCCTTAACATGTGTTTGATGTAGCATAGCTATAACTGGATCTTTTGATATAAATCCAATAACTACCTACCTACCTACCTCGACTTATTTCAGAATTATATAAATCCCACGTTGTAAACGAGAGTATATCAGAAAAAAAAATGATGGAATATTCAGTGCTAGTTTATGAGAATAATGTCCATTTGGCATACTGTGATAATAAAATAAAAAAAACTGTAGAAGTTCATTATTGTTCCTGCATATTGGAATTAACGACTATTGCGTGAATTACAGGGATTACGACCATTTGTCTAATTTTCATTGATATCTGGGTTTCTATTGCAAAGCTTCCAATATATTATGAGGAAATATAATACACTTCTGAATTTCCAACCTCTTGACTTTTACAAATCTTCACGTTTAAGATCTCCAGGAATCCAAAAATGTGTCTTTGAAATTATGTATGTCTGTATTCAAAATTATGTATTCAAAATCAATAAATCATAAATGCTTAGAACTAGACAGAACTTTTACTCAACATATGTAAATTTCTATTGAATTTTGAACGTTATCCAATCAGAGGAAGTTTTTCTGGCTGTTCGAGTACAAGTACGCTCAATATGTACAAAGTGTAAGGACCAAGATTGGTAAAATATGGAGCACAGAGTTAGCGTCAAAAAGACGAATTAAATTTTGAACCAAATCTACTGTTCTGTACATCTGCATGTCTATAAATAGAATATTTAACAAAAGCAGTTACTCGAAAAAGTAGTGATTTAAATAAGTTTGTTGAATGATCTTGTGACTAGAATAGTATACTTATGTGTGAGTTTTCTAGTACTTGCATATTAACCGTATTCAAGAGTTTAATCACTAAAAGTCAAAAATAGGATTTAATAAAATTGGTAGATTCACTTCAAAGATCAATAATGCAACAAGATTATTTCGTGAAAGGAATGCAAATCTTTCCCGACTTAACCCACGACTTTCATTTTTTCCACAAATTTGCAATACACCTATAAATGAAAAAGTTTTTCAACAACAATAAAACTGTTGATTCATTTCATTGCCCATATTATTTAAAACACACGCTGAAATTTTTATGTAAATACCTCTATTAGTTTTTTAGATATCGTGTTAAAAGTGGAGAATTTGTATGAAAATTAAAGTTTTGAGAAAATTGAAATTAAAGACAAATTTTAACTGAAAAATGCGATCCAGGATAATAGGCCTGGCGTTACATTACTTAGAAAGATAAACTGTTTGGAAAACGGGAAATCTGAACTACAAGAAAAAAACAAAGCAAAACATTCGCCAATGTGGTCGATAACTTATGTTTTTAACGTAATGGGAGACCTTAACGTAATTAAATTCGAAAGAAACGAATTATGCAATCTTATGCAGGAATATAAAATTACTTTAGGCCTGGAACAAAAAATTTGTGTATTTAATTGATCCTGGTTTCCTATAGCTGATTATTCTCATAAAAACTTTAATGAAAACAATTTGTATGTATTTCAAACAGCTACGATAAGAAAAAGTAGATAATTCATCACACAAATCGAAAATTGAAAAAAGTGACAGAAATATTTCAAAATTATACTCAAATGTGATTAAAAAGGTAGATGTTTGTGAATGTGAACGAAAGAGACAGTTTCGTTTGATAAATGAATGGCCGACAAGGAACTGCAAAAAAAGAAAATGGGAGTTTTATTGTAAGATTTTGCTTTCTAAATGGGATACGTTTTTATGGACAAAACAGTCACAACATAAAGGCATTGTATTTGTTTCCATCAACCAACAGAAAGAAAAAGAACATGTTTCTACGTGCTTTGATTGCTTAGTGAACCGAACAGAAAGAAAAGAAATTGAATGGAAACCAAGGACACGCTATAAATAAGAGAAGAAAACTAACATTATTGGTAAGTTCTAGTTTCCTGAATATTTCCTTCAATTGTTTGGCAATTATAATTGCTTTATATTTGCTTTGGCAATCATAATTATAATGAACTTTTTTCCAATATTGACTGCATTTTTTTATAATTTTAATTTATGTTATCGTTTAGAAACACAATAGTTAACTGTTAATCTGTATTAATTTATATTAAATACATATTAATAGCTAATCTGTATGAAATATAAATTGTATTTTTGAAACTATGCATCCAAATTTGTGCTTTTATGCTAAAAATTCTTCAACATTATTCATTCTTATTTTTATTAATAATCTAATTCATTTTTCGTTATTTTATTCTACGAAAAAATTCCAATGCACTGATACTATATCTTTTTTATAAAAATATTTGGCAATCAAAATTTAATTCAAACTTATAGTCACTAATTTCATTTTCTGCTAATATAAATTTAAGAAATAATAGCAATCATTTTGATATTTTTCAATTTAGGTGAATTAATTAGGTAATTTTGTCAATTTTTCATGGGTATTGAGAAGAATATAATATCTTTCCAATTCCATTGAAATGAATAACTTCTAGCTATCTTAAGAGTTTTCATAGAATAAAATAATTTCAAGCAGACATAATTGTATTTATTTTCATGGTATTAATGACATTTTTGTCACGTGTTCTGTATTCAGTCAGGAAAAAAACTTAATATTTTTAAGTAGAACTCAAATAGTTGCTCAAGTAGAAAAAAATAGAAATTGATTTTAGAAATTTATAGCAGCAGCTGTATAATATTTACAGAAAGAGAAAATTTAACTATCGACAAATACAGCGATCTTTTTTAAAATTTATTAATTATTTATAATACCATAGATAGAGTAAAATTAAAAGTATAACTTTAAAAAATTAGTATTTTCTTTAAATGTTAAATGTTTCCAAAACATTGATTAGTTCATTTGATGGAATTTATTAAGTAAAATCACAGAATTGTTTCTTAACAATTTAAGTTAGTTGAATTCTTAAACTATGAATTCTAAACAACCGAATTCTTAAACTATGCCAAAATATACAGCAGATTAAATAAAAAAATTTATTTAATAAAACCCCAGAATTTGATAGCTTGCATTAAAAATCAAAATGTTTAAAATAATTCTTTGCATAGATCCAGTATAAAACCATAGTTTGGGAAATAAATTGTAAGATTTCAATAAAATGTTCTTGCTTTAAATTAACCTTTTTGAATTTTCACCAAATTATTAAATTAAGACATTTTAATTCTAAGGAATTCGAATTTAGAAGATTAAGGGCAATATGAAAGTTAATAATAATGATGAAAAAAGCTTTAAAACTGTTTCGAATGTTTTTTAATAAAAAACATTGTAAAAGCAATCTTTTTTCAATTCGTAAATGCTGAAATGGTATTCTTTTTTCGTAACACTAAGAAACTAAACTTAAATAATTATATGGGGAATGATTTATATATAAAGATCCGAAATCTTAGCAGACAGAAACCACATAAAAAGTGGTACGTTATTTTAGGATTTGATCCTAATTTGCATAGTCGTCTGTTAAATGACGTCATTTAAAGGAAATTGTTTCTGGAGCCTGAGTCTGAAGATCCTGCCATTACCTTTATAACTCTAGGGGGAAGAAAGAACGGATTCTATTTCAAAAGTGACAATAATCCTTTCGCCTCATTTTGTCGGTTTTACTTCCCATTTATAAAAGAAATCTGAGAGCAGAAATTTCAAAAAAGAAGAAAAAGACAGAAACCTGAAATAAAGAATGAATTAACTTAACGGTAATATTATACTTTCTTTAATATCTGAAATAGTGAAAGTAAATTGCTATAATAAGACTTGCAATTATAAATGCTTTTTTTTTTTTTCGTTTTTCAAAATGTAACATTAGTGTATAATGAGCTATATCACTTTCAGACAAAAACATTTAAAAGTTAAAATTTTGATAAATTGAGAAATTATGCGCTTTTTATTATCCGAAAATACACAAAATAGAAATTATCAAGAATTCCATATCACTGTAATTTATCATAAGTAACAAATAATTTTGCCAATTTACTTATGTGTTAAAAATGACATATTATTTTTGCATTATCTAGACATAATTTTTAGGCTCTAGTTTGTAAAAGGTTTAATTTTGGAATTTATATTATCATTATCTTTTACAAATAAGGAATACCTAAGGAAAAAAACAAAGACCATCAAACGGTATGAAAAAGTTAATACAACGATGTATTTATTCATTAAACATAGATAAATGAATTGTAATGGATTTTTAGGATTCATTTCTTCAGCAGCATAATAAATAATCATTAAAAGTTACTAATTGAAAAAATACGTTAATTTATTCTTTTTTGTTCATAATCAGTATTATATTAGCTTATGATTAATGCTTGAATAATCCGTTATTTTAGATTTATAAATTTAAGTAGTATCACAGTAAATGAGCAATTGTAAAAGGCCTAAAAAATTGAGTTAAATTTAGGCAATGCAAAAGTTTCAAAATTCGCATCTGCATGATTTTCCAACAGAATTTATTTTAATGTCTCGAAAATTATTAAGTTTTTTTTTTATTATAACAAGAAGCATAAAGCTATCTTTAGTAAAAAGGCAGGTTTGAAATTATACAGGGTGGTCAAGAAAAAATATAAGATGTTCTGAACTCGTTGACTTGTTATGTACTGGACGAAAAATGACAAAATTTGGCCACCATACACATGACTTCAATTTGCCAAGTAAAAAATATAATACTAAAAAATAACGGCAGGACAAATTCAGGTGCTGCAATCGAATTATTCAATATATAAGTGACAAGATATTGAGGATAAAAGGGTTTGCGATAATTGAAAGTTATTCGGCAATAATTGCCCGCAGATGGCTTTGTCACTATTTTGATGCGCCTTAATAGTCATTGTTTTATCAGCGAGACGAAAATACCAGTGCTTTTTTTCATAAATATTGGCTGTTAAAAAAGATCTGTAGATGTTCGATCGGTAATTATAACTCACTTATTGAGAATGGTTGAAATATTTGAAACAATAGAAATTCATGGTGTACAACCAGGCCGAGGAAGTTACTTGTAGGGCGTTGTGCATCAAGGACATTTTACTGACATTATTACTTTAAAAGATCAAATAACAATACATGTTAGACGAATAAATGCCGATATGCTGCGAGCCACCGATGGAAACTACTTGCTCCTCATGCAATTATTGTAACACTAGACTGGCGGTCATCTTTAACCAAATTTGTAAGTTGCTATAATAAAGGTTTTTCATTGGTATTTGGTGTGTTAGTTAATTTCTAATTTCATAGGCAGTTATCTATTCTTTTTTCGAACATTATGCAATTGCAGCTCCATGATTTACGGCTTTTTTTTATGCTTTTTACAAATCATTGAAACAGCTTAATTTTAATGTGTATGGTAGCCAAATATTGTTATATTTCATCCAGTTCACAGCAAGTTACAGGAATCCGAACACCTCTTATTATTTCTTGATCACCCTGTAGATTCTAAAATAATATTTATCCCAAATCCCCAGCTTGAATTATGCAACATATGTTTTTTAGAGCTTGAGCCCAAAATGTCTTTATGTCTTTGCTTGAAGACATTTCGACAAATTCTACAGCTATTATATTATTTATTATAAATGCGTCAAACATTGTGTAAAAATAGCAAATATTTTTTTCATTTGATATAATCATGAACAATAAATTTGTAACATTTGTTTCCTAAACTGAAAATAAAAATATATAGTTCTGTAATGAGTTTCCTGTTGCTTAATTTCTCGAAAATATTATCAAAAACTCTGAGTGGGAGATACATCAAAGAATACACCTAAAGATACCTATATATTGGAAGACTTAAGCTTTTACACTTTTTTTTTCTGTGGACTAATATTTGAGAAATATGTTTCCAAAAGGTTGCCGATAAAAAAAAACTATAAAAATCTAAATATTTAAGTTTTTAAAAAAAGTGCGTTGAACTGAAGATATGACCATATGTATTTCTTGAAAGAGCAAAATACGAATCCGGAGTCGCAGATAGCCATCTTCTTAATACGTTTTGATTATAAAAGCAATGAACAACAGTTCCTGAAGATGCACTCAATGCCTTTACAATTTTAAATATATTAAAAATCATTTAGTATCCCATAAGCAAATGGAATATCACAAAGAATTTTTGTCAATTTCTTGATACATAAGCGTAATTCTCATACGCTTAACATCGAATCATGTGTTCATTCTATAGAAAATCATGAAAGGTGTAGTAGATTAATTTTAAATTATAGAACTAAGAGAAAAGCATTTCGTTGTTTAGAACCTACGATAACTTAATAACTTTGTAATTACAAGTTCTGAATTTTATTTAATTTTAAAAAATTCCTTTTGATATAGGTAGTAAAAAAGTTAATATCAGAAAGAATGCAAATATTATTTTTTTTTCTTTTTCAATTCCTTCTATTAGTTCACATTCTCCTTAATAAATAAAATATATGAACATATATATATATATATATATATATATATATGTTCATATATTTTGTTCAAAAAAAGTCATCAATAAAATACTTTTTATTCCTCTACTCAAGTCCGAATACATAATTTAAAACTTGTAGCGGATGACACTTGATGCTAATAAAAAAATTCAAATACTGATTCATTAATTAAATTAAATTAATTTTAACACTTTAAAGAGTTTTAGTAGTGTGTAATGGGAACTAAAATCAACAGGCAGTTGCTGAATCAGTAAAATGCAATGATTTTAGTATTTTTCAGGAGAAAGTGAAAAAAGGATAGTTCAATTTTTGCAAAAATCAATAATTTTTTGATACTTAATCATTCTTTTGATTATTATTTAATAAGAAACATCTAAACTAAAAATTTTCTTTGTTGTCTGACGTGGGAATTGAATTTAAAAAAATTATATTACTTGTTTCTAATACAAATATCTCAGCATATTTCAAATAAATTTTATTAAACCATTTTGATCATATGCAAATGTGTAGAAAGTGCCCTTTCCTGACCGAATTCATAACGCATAAACAAGATGCAACGAAACCATTCAAGAATGTTGATTGATTATTAATTCCTCGCACCTCTCTCGATCCAAATAGAAGCCTCACACATATTCTAAGAAATAGTCTGAGTAACGGCGCCAAGCTTTGTCAACCTTTGCCAAGAACAAGTCCAAATTGTAATTAGAGATCTGAAGACAGATCACTGCTTTCCCGAACAAATAAGCTATTCAGACTCTACGATCATTCTTGCTCCTAGTCATGTTTCATAAGCGGCGACATTGTTTGGTAGGGATGCGGAAATTCATTAATTAGGACTATTTAGGTAATCAGGTGGAATCAAACTTGTTAATAACTAATTTGTTGAAGAAGTCTTACCTATTATATATTCTCTCATATTAATTGTTAAACTTCAGAAACATTTGAAAACAAAGGTATGTTTCAGATGAATTCTAAAAGAAGTACATTTTGAAAATATTTTTTAGACGATAGGAAATATTAGACAGGAATATTTTGATGATCATATGCAAGTTAAGAATATAAACAAAAAAATATTCTTATTAATTTTTATGAAGTTGTTTAAAATATTAAATAAGAAAAAAAGGCTTGAATTCAAGCAATAAAAAAGTGTCATCATTAATCTTTCATAAATAGACCGAATTAAACGCAAAAAATATTAAGACAAATAATTAAAGCAATTAAGTAAATAAAGTCGCAAAACATTTTTAATCTAAATCTGTTAATATCATGACGAAACACAATAAAGAATATATTTGTATTTTCCTGCTTTAAAAACTTTAAAAAAAAGACTTATAAAGGATTTTTTTTAATTTAATTATTTTCTTGGGCAACGATGATTTACAATAATATTTATATCACGAATTAAAAAGAATAATTTTACGTATT
Source organism: Argiope trifasciata (assembly GCA_026543055.1). Lineage (NCBI taxonomy): Eukaryota > Metazoa > Arthropoda > Arachnida > Araneae > Araneidae > Argiope > Argiope trifasciata. The sequence goes on from JAPMOQ010050131.1 coordinate 639,364, forward strand.
TTTTTTGTAATTTTATGTTCTTGGTGACATTTTTTTTAAATAATTTCAATTCAACAATTAATTTAATTTATTGTTTATTCCGAACGATTGACCCAATTTGGTAATACATTTGAAAAATAATAAGTTTATAGTAGTCAAATACTAAGAAAAAGAAAATAATAAAAATATATCTACTTTAATACATTATTAAAAGTGTTTTAAAAATTCTATTTATTGACTTCTTAGCATAAAATGGAAAAAAAGTATTGTAAAATTAATGTATACAAAATATCTGTATCATGATAAATAAAATCATATAAGTCATTAACTTGCAAGTAGTTGTACCCTACTACGTTGTCACGGATTTTCTCTCTTAAAAGATTCCAGAATTAAAACAATTCAGGCATTATTATATTAATATGAATTAAATGACTTATGTTTTTTTGGAAATACGTTCTACTGAGGTTTCATTTTCATATTGTTTTGGGCCCTTTTCTCTTGTAATATTGTAGGGGCCGCGCGGCCTCGTGGTAAAGTCTCGGCTTTGGTTTCGAAGGGTTTTTGGTTCATGACCCCATTTGATCGAAGAAACGTCTTGTAAGTAGGTCTGATGCCCGTTAAATCTGACCTAGCCAAACGTCCTCCCTTTGGTGTGGTGTGCAAGGGAGAGAAGGGGAAACTCGTGTTTCGTCCTCGTCATTTGATCTCGTTTCAAAATGTGAGGGCCACCCAAAAATAGCCTTAATGTTACTTTAGAAACTGCACGTTAATCTAAAATTTTGTAAAATTATAAAAAATACTTCTTCTGGATGACTTAGTAAAATTGTTGTTATTAGTTTTAAATAGTATTTTTTCTGAACAACCAAGAGATGCAATAAAAAAAGCATATTGAATGAACTTATTTATGTGTCCTAAAGCTTATGAGAACTTAAAATAGTAATGAATGTATTAAAACGTTTGTCGTACTAAAAATACTTCAAGGTTTAAACAAATTATGTGTCTAAACATAATTCCCTAGTTCAGGAAGAATTCTTAATGAAACAATTAATGTAAAACGATTCTAGTATAAATGCTCTCTAATGGAAGGAAAATTATTTTGAATTATTGATCGAATTCTAGCAATTCTAAAAGTTCGCAAATAAAGTTTCGCAAGTTGTTCACATTTTATAATTGGGAACGTTTATTGGGATTCGAAAATACTTATTCCCCTGGGGATATTCACACTCAAGAAATAATGTTTATTTTCATTCTTAGGAGGGATGGGAAATGAAAGAGCATCCCAGAAGAGAAATTATTGTTTGTTTAGCATATTAATTTTCTGTTTTAACAACAAATATTTCTGGAAAATGTGATATTGGGATCGCAGTGTTTGAATTTGTTTTTCAGTGTGAATAAAATAAGTAAATTTATTTATTCAATACTTCAATCCTATTCACAAACTTCGTTTGTTTTATAGATATTTTAGAAAAATTAAAAGGCAACGAAATAAATTTTAGACTTCGATTGCCTTGGGTTATAAATGGGAAATTTAAAATAAACAACTTTCGTTTTTATATACAAAATATCAAAGATAAATAATAATAGTGAATATATATATTTGTGAAACCTTTTTATGGCGGAGCTTAATATCTAAATATCAGAATTATTCATTCGATTTATAAATTAAAAAAAAAATGTTGAATATGTCAGTAAAAGATTTTTAAAGTATATACTTGACATTCCTTTTCTTAATTCTTTCTATTCAAAAGATTTCTCATTTGAAACGGTCGAAATGATTTCGTATTATAAAAATAGAATTTTTTATATTTCTTTTAAAATAAAAGAATCCTTTACTAATAACAAACTCTAAGGTTCAGTATCTATTGAAATTCTCTATTTCTTTTAAGCCACCTTAAAAATACTTCAAGTCTAAACAAATTATGTGTCTAAGCATAATTTCCTAGTCAAGTGATTTATGACATTTTTATTTCGTAATTACATGTTTCTATTTTGATAATGTGCATTATCAAAAATACTCTGTGATTCCTTAGTTCTAGATACTTTTGCTCTTTTGTAAATTGTTAACATAGATAATTTAGTATACTTCTTTCAAAAGAAGGAATTCATTTAATGTTAAATTGAATAAGTTATAAATAATTGATTCTAAATATTACAATTATTCATCCAGTAACATTTCAAATATATTACAAAATGTTTCTTAATAAAGTCTTTAAAAAATTATCATCAATGAATTATTTGAGAAAGTAATGAATTATTCCAATACGCAATATATTTCTTCCTGGATAGAAATGTATGCAAGATTTGGTTCGGGTATGAGTCGATATATCTATCAAGTCCAGGCAATCTAGATTATTTAATTTCATTTAGTAACTAATTAGTTGTTAATTTCATTTAACTACTAATAATGATTTCCCCAAATGATTTTGCAATATAGAAAAGAGACTTTATCTCTTTATCTTTAGAGGCTTTATCTTTAAATAAGACAGGCTTTAACTTTTTTCCAACTTATTCCATTTTTAAACAACTAAAGATAAACTTTCTAATTTATTCATTTTCTTTGATTTTTTTAAAACTATAGATGGCGCTGAGATCCTTCAATTATTTTTATTTTTTATTTTGATGAGGTCATTTGTTCCAGCACGGTATGTTTATGCAACTTTAAACGCTGGAAATTTAAATTAAGCTTAGTGCTACGTTTACTCTGATAGGTTATTTATTTCATAGAGTTTTTCGGAGATTTACTTTCAACTGGTATGTGCTTTGCTTTCATATTTTATTGATATTGTTTGTTGATTGAATCGCTTTTTGTAATTTGTTGTTATTCAATTTTGCTGGGGTCTTGCTTAGAATTAGAAATTTTTAAATAATATTTTGCTTACTATCACGTAATATACCATCTTTTATTTTGTGATTCTAATTTTATTTTCAAAACCTCAATTTCTACGGATTTTTGGTTCACGAGGGTTCAATAATTTGAATGAAAGCGATACCCTTCAAAGAAAAAATCCCTGGTTTGAATTCTTTCCAGAAGGCAATCCTTGAAAAGGTCTTCGGGTCAGATTGATCTTTTTTTTTCTTCTTTTTTTTTCTTTTTGCATTTAAACTTAATATTGATCTTTAATTGGTTAAAGAAATTACATATGTTTTTGTATAAGAAAATTTCTTTAAACTTGTTGGATTTTTGTATTCATTTGTATTGATATTAGTTACATAGATATTTTTTTCTTTTCCTGCCGAATCACATAAATTTTTAACATATGAATGAGCATGAAATATATATATTATACTTGAAGTTTATTTCTGAAAGTAGGGGAAACTTTCTTATTTCGTTGAAGATAAAATTAAAAATTACCACGGTTGCGAAAACTAAATATTCAGAGAATTCCCGATCTTTCACACATTAATTCAAAATAATTAATTTAGATTTAATTACAGGAGATTTTACGAACTCTTTAATTACGTCAATGTCAATATTTACTTCACAAATTTTTATCTTTCCGAAAAAAACTTCAACCATGAACGAAACTGCGCAAATATGTACCGAAAATTTTGTATCAAATTGACTCCTTTATAGATAGTCCACTCAAAATTTTATGAACCAAGTTATAAACTCTGCCTTTTGACCTTAATTACGGGTTGAACGAATAGAAAGTATAATCTTTCGCCGTGACATCCATTGCCCTCGTTATTCCATACTTCATTAATTACCATCATGAAATTTTCAACGGAATATTTGTAATTAAATTTTCTGCTTGTTCAGTTTTGCAGGGTTTATAGAGCTTAGTGAGGTACTAAGAATAGCTTCATTTAAGACCGATAAAGTTCATTGAGGGATATAAGAATTGCACTTAGGAATTTATTCTAAAAATTTATTTATACGAAAAATGAAATTTAGAATTTGAAATAAAATTTCACAGCATTAAATTAATTCTCAGTAAACAAATTTTAAATATTCTACATTGTTTTCTGTTCTTTTTTTTTCTGATTTAATAACACAATTCAAATAAGTTTGTTGTTCAATATTGCAAGACATGTATGTGTATTGTAAACTGGCTGGTACCCGGCCCGTTGCTGCCGCAGATGTAATAGTTTTGGAAATATCGTTTGAAGTACTAACTAACCTTCTTGTTTAATAAGGAATGATATATATTTTCATATCGCAAATGAATATATTCTTTAATTATTATTCATGACTTTATTGTTGTCGTTTTTTTCCACCTCCAGCAGAAACAAATAAGTGCAAGTAATAAATATTCAAAGTTTCACCGCAATCGGATGAGCGGTACGGCAGCGCATTCATACAGACAAACATTCATTTTTATTTATATAGATAAAAATAACATGTAATGTAATTAGAAACACATGTCACAGCCTGTGAAAAGTTTAATATTTTAATGCATATTTAACTTTATTCTATCTATTATTCATGCGGAAATGAAAGTTAATCGTTTAAATCTTTATAAGTGACCATTGAGAATTTAGACATAATAATTTTTTGTTAAAGGGTAACTTTTTTATTTTTTTTTAGTAAAAATGACTTGGATTTTCACAAACAAAAAATATTCATTTTGAGGGATTTTTTATAGTTACTAGATTTAATTCCTCCTTTTCTTAAGTGAATCCGTTTTGTTACATTTGATGCAACTTGATTACTTTGACAGCTCCTATTCTACATTTACTCTCAAGACTTTTTAACACTTTATTGCATATAAAGGAATTAATTATCTTTCCTTAGAGTAATAGCTCAACTGCCATTATGTTTTCAGTTGCTTTGCAACAAATCCAACAATTATCGCTGAAGATGTTCTAGAATACTACTAATAAAATATGGTATAGGATAAATAGTAGTATAAGTAGTCCAGTATAAGCCTTTCGGAGCTTTCAGAACATGCTGTAAATATACCTTGATTTATTTAAGTTAATTACGAGTCCTTTTTTTAAGAAAAAATTCCGGACTCCAAGTTTAAACTATGTTTTTAAGATCAAATTTCTTTCAAGTGTACTTTTACAAATGAAAACAAAGAAATCTTCTAAGATTTGCCCCCAGGTATAGATTCCGCTACTCTTTCTTAATTTTGTTCATTTAAAAGAATGATATATTCAAGACACTTTTTGTATTTTACTTCGCATTTGAATCCCATCTCTTTCATCTTTATTTTCAGCATGATTCTCGTGAATTATTTGCAAAAAGTGTCTTGATGTTTATAAATAGTCTCTCTTCATTTACTGATTTAAAGAAAAAAATTGTAAATTCAATACGATTTGTGTAATTTCTATAAAAATTAACCAATCTGTCACTGTTGTTTACCCATTGTCATCAGCAGGAATATTTACATTTTGAGACAAATAATATTTTAGATAATCGATTCAATTCATATCAATTATGCAGCATTTTTGCCGATATATATATTTAAGAAAAGATTTTTTATGACATCACGGAAAAAATACGTCAATGAAGGGAAGAAATAGATGATTTTAAAGCTGAAATCATCGAAAGAAGCAAGTTTCAGTCATTCCAACAAGGCAGAAGATTCCAAACACAAAAATATTTATGGATGATTAGTGTTTGTTTTTACCACAAACTCTATTTATTCACACACTTGTGAATAATTCATATTTATCTCGTGAAAGGAAAAACAAATTATTCATAGATCAACTTAAAATGGGCCCAGCACTGCATCACTTTTCAGCTCAAAATTCAGTCCGTAACCTTCATTTAATGCATTTTTAAGAGTAATTGGGAACAATTTACGAGCGAATAAACAATTGAGGAAAGAAAATATGAAAGTCTGAAACTTATTTGCTGTCAGAATAATTTTTTTCTTTAGTGGTAGTAACATGCAGTTAATTAACAATGCTGTGTTTATCAAATAATGATAATAAAATACATATTATAAGAATTATAAGAAAATATTTGGAAAGGGGATTATAAAAATAAATTAAAGACATGCAGGATACATCTTTTTAAAAAATAAACAAGAAAAGTGATTAATAGATTTTTCTTGAAAAGCTTACTGACTATGCCCATAATTATTTAATTCCTAGCATTACCGTATGTTTTAAGAATGGAATGTCAATCCCTTACTGAAGGCCATGGAAGATGGGTCAATTAGAGATGGCATATATATCATATATTATGTCATATTATCATTTGTTAATAATTCGAGAAAATGATATAGGATGAAAAATTTTAGATTACTTTAAAAAGGAAAAATAATGCCTCTGACTTGTTCAAAGGAACAAAGATTATGGGGATCAAAGGTATAATTTAGTACAGATTCATTTAAATGTCTATAATGTTTTTAGGTGGAAATGTAAAAATCGGAGTTTACATAAAATATTATTAGTATGTCTATAGTTTGCATGCACTAAGATAATTTCTAGATTTTATCAAAAAGATTATGAAGCAAAATGGCTTGCTTGTAATAACGCTTTGATAGTGAAATCAGACAAATATTTTTATTAATAATTACCTTTAGATAGCAAGTAATACCTTTAGATGGCATACGCACACATAATACATCAAATTAAATAATTGTCAGTTAATATCTGTACTAACAAAAGTGTTTGGCATTTTATCCTCCATTTCCAAACAGACTGAAGTAACGAAATGTACAATTTGGCAAAAGGAAAAGTATGTAGTTTGTAATATAATATTCGGCTCATTTTCCTTGATAATGATCCGATATATTATTTCTTAAATTTGATTTCAACATTTCATCCATTTCTGCATCGTTAAATGCATGGTAATAAATACAGCAGAAACTTTTTTCTTTATATTTTTTTACCCCTAGACTTTCATTTTAATAAATATATTTTTGAAACAAATATGGATCAAAATGCAAATTATTTCTATTATAGATGAAACATAATAGTTTAGTTATAAAATTAATATAAATAATATTTATTAAATTTCTTCAATAAATACCTTCAGAAGGAATGACTAAATGATATGTCTGAATGTTTTCTCAGAACCCATATATCATATATAATAGTACATTAGAATTTGTAAGTGCAAAAACTTACCTCCAGGGATGAGAAGGCGTTGTATGCAATATTATTGAGCAAGCAACGATATGAAGATACCAGTTTTAAATGTGTTTATCATTTTTGTAACGATGTATAAAGCATATTCAATATAATCTGAAAAGCACAATTTATGGTAATAATCTAAACAATTTGGTGAAATTGAAAAATGCGATACAATAACATGTGTGTAGCATTCCTACTGTTATGCTCAGTGCTTTTGTTGAGAATGCAGTAATGCAATTTAACTTGCTTTCAGGGACTAGTGAGCCCCACATTGAGCATGCTTTGCAACACGTTTTAGAAACGACTAAGCACATTCAAAACCGATACCTTAATGTCCTATTTCGCTTAACACTATTGCATGCAGAGCCATTTTCACCTTGGAGAGTTTTCGAACTTTTTTGTAGAAAAGAAACTTTCATGACCTTTTTTAAACCGTTGCCAAGTTTGATAACATTTGGTCCAATGGTTTTCCTTTTATGATTATTTTAAAGAGGAACTGAAATTATAATGACTCTGTTCTTGGAATTTCCTTTTTATTTTTCATGCAGGAAATACCGGGTGTACCAAAATTCAGGACCAACTTTAAAAATGAATAATTCGAAAACAAATAAAGATGCATTTTGCACTAAACGGATGGAAAAGAAGCCGGATTTTGTGTGGTCATGAAATAAAAAATAGCTGTGTTGTCGATCAATAGATGGCGCTATAGTTTTATTTTGCCAAAATATGATTTGCAAATGAAAGAAAAAATATTAACAACTTTCAAGTCAGCTTAATTACAGTTAATAAGTTAAATGTTCAATGTGTTGCCCATCATTCAAAAGTACAAATGTGAGACGAGTCACCACATCGTTAATAGCATTTGGTAGCATTTCTTGTGTTATAGCAAACACATTTAGGTGGATGATCTCTTTCACTGCTATTTGTGCTGTCTGTTTATCGTGGTACACTCTCGACTTCAAGAATAATGGTTTTCTGTAACATTGCCGCATATCGCTGACCAGAGATAGAAACTGTTTTAAAACCCGTCTGTGTAACTGCCTCGAAAAAAACGGTCCAATTATGAAACAGGCAGTGAAGCCAGAATAGATCATCCCTTTAGGCTGTTGCAAGGGTTCCTCAACAAATGCATGTGGATTTTCTGTGGTTCTCTCTCCACAATTGTGGATGTTAACAACGCCAGAGTGTGCAAAATACACTTCAACTCGCCAAACCACAGTGTGAAACCAGTCGCGCTTCTCTTTCATGTTACTGAATACCAAATTCGTATAAATGTGGCAAGATTCGAAGTCAGGAATTTTCAGTTCTTGGTTTGGTTGGAACTTGTAGGGATACCGTTTCCGAGTTATTCACTGTGTTCTCCAGGCCCTTCCGTACTGTTTGCCTCGAAATTTCTCGAGCTCTGCACTCCCCATGTGCAGAAATCACTGACATGGATTGCACCATCTGCTACAATGTGGTGGTAACGCTTGCTGAGGGATGACCACTTCTTGGACTTGAAGTCAAAGAACCTGTAGCTGAAACTTCATCATTTTGTTAAAAGTAGAAGACGTTACTGGTTCTTTGTTATCTCACATATCCTTCAAGTAGCGATATGCCCGCAATACCGTAGTGGCACTTTCCGAACATTCTTATATGCAGTTTAACTAAGAGGGTTTTCTCAAAAATGGACAGCATATCGATGCGTACAGGCTTCAACTACCATTCCCTGCTGCAGTTGTTCCTTTTTATATCATTTGTTTCTTTGCATAATCCTACACCAGAAATCTGACAGCACAATCTGTTGGTTGCCAACATAACTATTTTAGTTTCGTTGCCAAACAAACCCGGTTTTTTTTTCCATCCATTTAGAACAAACCGCATTTTTTTATCGCTTTTCGTTTTTGAAATATTAATTTTTAATGCTCGTGTTGGCTTTTAGATCATCCGGTATCTCTTTTTCGGATGTAATATCTACATTGAAAGAAACTTACTTGATCATTTAATTATGAGGGTTCAGTTTTTAGTATTAACAACAAAAAAATTTATTAGAATAATTTTTAGGTACCATATATGTAATAAATTAAATATGAATGAAATAATCCCATAATTAGAGTGGGGTGCAAAGGTATTATGATTTGATAATTTTCTGAATATTGTTGTTAATTAAATACAACCTTTTTTGCATAAATATCGCCCATTTTCTTATATGCTGTAAAAATCGTGCAAATCACACTCTGCCAATTAAGAAATGTCAATTTAAATTACTCCCCCCTGTTTTTATACATTATTAAAAATAGCTATTCTTTAAGATAACTACTTTTCAACTGAAAAATCTTTATTGAGTACTTAATTTTATAAATATTTTATATTATCTAGAGCCATTAAAGAATAATTTAACATCAATGAAGGAATGATGTAACATCAGTGCATCGTTATTGTAATTGATAATCATTTCTGAAAATGTAATCACTCCAAAGTGATCAAGATAGTCATCTGATTCTAAAAAGCAATCTTCTTAATTAATACTAAATATATCTTAATTCAAATCGTTTTAATGAGCCTTTGGACTTTTATCAGTTTTTCAATGGAATTAATTTCCAGCAAGTATCTATAATGCATATTTTGAAACGTAATAGCTTTATATCAAGTTAGGAGTGGTGATTAGCTTGAAAGACAATACATTGGCACTTATATCAAAGGCTAGCACATTTTTGGAAATAATTGGGACGACTTGTTATTAGCTATGTTTGAGGCAATTTCTAAGTTAATTCAAAATTAATTGAAATTTTTGTTGTCAATGTAGGAATTTTTCTTTGTTTTTGGTAATTGAGCATTATATTTTGATTTATAGAAAGAAATTTTGGTATACTATACTTCATTTTTGTTTAAAAATTATACGCTACGCTAAATAAAATAAAACACTACTCCTATTAAATATAAACTTCGCTTCGAAAAGCTTCTATTTCACCTAATGTTTTGTGTTATAAATATGGTTTTTTTCGCTTCTTATCATGATTTTTTCCTTCATTTAATAGTTTGGTATTATTTCAGTCATTAATAGTTTTATTTAATAGTTTAATACTTCATAATTTAATAGTTTGGTATTTTTTTCTCACCTTCACACTGACGAAATTTCTCAGAAATTAATTTACTTTTTGCAAAAATTACTTACTATAAGTATCAGTAACATACTGAATTATTATATTTGTCCTTTATTGAAGAATCCTTTAAAATATACATTATTTAAAATTAATAGAAAGTAATAATAATTAATTAAAATACAAAATCAATAAACATAATGTTTTTACATTATGCTTAATAGTGTGATAAATTCTTAATGAAAGCCATTGTAACTGCGCATACTTGCTTCAACTGGGCCGCATTCAACCAAATTTCGTTCATTATTTATATAAAGGTATGAGAAAAAATTTTAAAATAAAAAGGTTATATATTACTTAGAAATTAGCAACAATTTTATCCTTATTTCATTTTGCAATTCTCGGTCTCTGTTTCCTTTATGTTTTTATGTTTTAACTCTGTCAATACGTATGTCTCAAACGCCCGTTCAATGAAACTACGGAGCCCCGACTAAGTTTTGCGTGTATTACAAATGAATTTCAACCTTTTAATAAAGTAAGTGATTTATTAATATTTTATTCGTCTTCACATGCCCACTTAGATGTATTTTAAGAATAGGGAGTTTACTAAGAGACATCAAAGGATTTTTAATCATACGTTGTCTTAATAGTTATCTGCTAAAGGGTGAATTGTTTTACATTACAATCCTTTCAGATAGTGGATTGCCATCGCAGTTTCGGATGTGGAACTTTTCTTATCTTTGAAAAAAAAAAACATGGGCATTCTAGTATACTGAGATACTAGAACTAAAATGCTCTTATTATAAACAAGCGTTTTTAGCCATACTTAAATCTAGGCTTTAGTCGATCTCTAAAAAGAAGCCAATACTTTTTCAGCATTTGTAAACAAAATTTACAAAACTAACAGAGCAAATATCAATAATTTTGAAATAAACTATTTATAATTTTTTTAAACTATAAGTTTTAGTTGGTGTTTTAATTTTAACTAAAAACATATAAAAAGTTTTTACATATGATAACATTTTATACAAAAGTAGTTTTTAGGTTAAACTTACTACATGCTAAAGAATTTTAATCCCTAGTAAAGATGAGTTTATCTACTAACTATCAAATAAAAGCAAATGAAATCAAATGCTATGAACTATGATAATCTCTAGCATTTAAGGACTTGCCCTTTCTCTTTACTTTCTGTATAGAATGGTGTATAAAATGTCTGGAAAAACAACTTCTAGTTTCTCTCCATACTGGATGTTTGGAAATATTTTTACCCATTTTGAAATAATATATATGTAGTATTTTATACTCCAAGATATTGATAAGCACAAAAAGGGAAGGAGATAGCTGAAGTTTATTTTTCAGCTCAGTGGTATATTAAGAAGCGTTTTAAGTTTTGAATAAGAAATAAAGAGTTTAGAATTTTACTACAAAAATGCAGTGCCTGTATAATATTTGAATATTCTCCGCTTAATATCTTAAATAATAAATTATACCACTTATAAAAAATAATATAGTTTTTGGTTATGTTATTTAAATTATTCTTCTTTATAATTCTATTCATCTTTATTAATAACAGAGAATAATAAGAGAATTCAAGTGTGTGTGTGTGTGTGTGTGTGTGTGTGTGTGTGTGTGTGTGTGTGTGTATGTATGTGTGTGTGTGTGTGTGTGTGTGTGTGTGTGTGTGTGTGTGTGTGTGTGTGTGTGTGTGTGTGTGTGATGATTTTTTTCGAAATTAGAATTACGATTTTAATTATTTAAAAATTGTGTAATTTTCTTTCAATAACGTTCAAAAATACTACTGGACAAAAATGATTTTTCCTTTTGAAAAATAAAAATTGTTTCTTTCATAATTATTTAGTTTTTAAAATTTTTCTCTAATTTCAAGAATTAAAAATATTTTTAATGGCTAGTAAATTAGATTTTCATCATAAATAAATTTGAATTTCCTGTGTAAATTATTATTATGTATACATCTTTCACTACTGATGCAGCCTAATTGGCTTAACAAACTCTATCCTGACAGACTATTTCAAACGTGGGGTGCAGCCTTTAAAATGAGTTATCTCCAAGGATACTCTCGATTTACATCTTGAAACATTCGTTTGAACAGAAAAACTGTATGACGAATTAGGCCGGTAGTTAAAGGCTTATAGATATATAAACTGACTTATTAACATTTACATACGCTTTTAATGAGGCTTAAAAAAGCAATCTGAATATTCAAAGGGATCGACTTTTTCATCTTGTTAAAATTTATTTTGATTTCTTTTATATTTACTTTTGAATTACTAAAAAATTGCAATAAAAACCATAGCCAAATTTTTATTCTTAAATTCTTTATAGAAAATAGAGTTCAACATTAAGTAAACAGAAACATTAACACAGAATTTTATCTCCCAAACAAGCCAGCTATAATTTTGAATAATTCATCTTACATTCACTTCCAATTTATATTCGAAATTTTTTTTTTAATTGAAAAACCTTGCGTAGAATTAAATTTCAAGTTAAATTGAACGTTATAACATAATTTTATTTCACAAACAAGACTGCAAACTTATTTTCAAGTTTTTGACTATTCTCTATCAAAACTTGCACCTGATTAAATGATGAAATTTTATTCAAAGAAAGACAAAATTTTCAAACAATAAAATTGAATGCACAGGGTGGTATAATTCCATTTGCACTTTCAAATGGTCATAAAAGGAAAACTTATGAACCAAATGTTATCAGACTTCGGAATAGTTTTAAAGAAATCATGGAAATTTCGTTTTAGTCAAAAATGTTCATGAATTCACCAAAAAGGATGAAATGGTGGTCTATTAATATTGTTGTGATACACCTAAATGTGCATAACATTCCTCCTGATATCTACTGTTATGAATGTAATAATGTTATTTAATTTGCTTCTAGAAAATGGTGGGCACCACATTTAGCAGGGTTTGTAACACATTTCGGGAACGATTAAACACATTTTAAACCGATGTCTTCTTTTCATATCCTATTTTATTTAACAATATTGCTTACGGCACCATTTACTCCTTTTGTTGAGCATTTGAATGTTTTCTTTTTTGTACGTAAAAGAAATTCCCATGACTTCTTTTAAATTATTATCAAATTTGATTACATTTGGTCCAGTCCTTTTATGACCATTTCAAAGTTGAATTTTAATGATAACCATCCTGTAAATATAAACAGTATATCAGATTAACTATTTAAATTAATTACTGTTCTTGGCTATCTGTAGGTATAATGTTATCCTCCAAAAGAAAATTAATTAATTTGTCAAAACTCTTCACTGCAGCTATCATAACCAAATTAGTTGTTCATAATAAAAATAAATCAATGTAAATAACTCGATGTTTTTAGGGTGTTTTTTCATTGTTTTCTCAAAAGCTCTTTTAAACAAAAGAAAGAAAATGAATGTTTCCGTACTTTGTAGAATGTAACCTAATTTTATAACAATAAAATTGAATGTACAAAGTGAACTAATCACCAACCAGTAATTAAAAGAATTGCTGGGAAAGCAATTACATCAACATTTAAAAGATAAATTGTGGAATTTTCCTGTTTTATGCAGAATCGTGGAATGCTAATTAATCTTTAAAGGCTGAGCAAATAGATTTTATTTGCATGCTGATGACTACACGAAAAAACAATTACAAATAAATTGTTCCATTTAAACAGTAACACTTAAATAAAAATGGATGCACTAACATAAAAATCTGTTTACCATTCTACCTACGGGAATTTTAAATTAGCAGGTTTTTGTAACAGAACCTGAAAAAATGGCACGTGTTTTCCATAAAGGAAAGAAATATGTTATCAATTTTGGGAATCGTTTCACGTATAGCTTATTAAAAAAGTTTTTGTTCTTCCTTGGCTAATACAACTTACCTAAAGAGAATAAAACTAGAGACCTCACGGGAAAAAATAGGGAGAAAATCTGCAGATAATGACTACCCTGTCTTGTAAATAAAACAATAAATTTATTTTCTTCTCAATTTTCCAGGTATATTACATAATAAAAGTGTTATTCATTCTCTTCCTTTCACATAAAAATTGGAAATCTCGGACAAAGAATTAAATGCCATAATATTTTTATATTCAGAATCCCAAACAACAGAGTCCTGTAATTTGTAACTTAAAAAGAGAAAAAAAACATACCGTATGCTTTTTGAACCTTTGTTTCACCTTACTGAAACACCAATTTGAATCAAAATAGCAATTCTAGCAGAAAAATCACATAGTATTTTATTTGTATATTTAGATTTTGAACTTTGAAGATTTACAAAGTAAGAATCGGTCAATCCCCGCAGCGGTTTGATTTAAAATTTATTGGGTATTTACAATTCGAATGTTGAATTCTGTGTACCAATTTAAATCTATCTTTTCCTCTTCATTTTGTAGATATTTTATTTTCTTACATTTGAATAGTTGAATACCATTGATAGAATTTCGTTCGGAATTTGATATATAATCCGAAATTTGGTGTGGAGACCGTACAAGTGCCATTTATCTAGGTCAAAGCATTTATCACATTATCACTAACTAAAACAGAGATACGGTGCCAAAAATGTCTCCGATCTCAAGAACTTTCTGAAGCGTGTAGATTCGCCAAATTTCGAGTTATGGAAAACATTTTCTCTTTATATTTACTTTGCATACAAAAAAATGAAATCTTACTCATAAATATAAATGCCGAAAAATGGAAAAAAATACCTAAATGTTATTTATATAAATCTAATATTAAATTCTTCAAATCTAATATTAATCAAATTTACTTGAATAAATACAAAAATACTTGCAATTAAATAAAATAATACGATGTATAAAGGTAAGAACATTGCAATTTATAAATTCAAATAATGAATAAAATTTAGTTGCTACTGTAAGTAATAGCAACAAGTAAAATTTAAAGGTATCAAGCATTCTCAAAAAATTATCTTTTATATAGTTCAAATAACCACGTTTGGGGACCAATAGCAGGCCAAATTTTGATTGTAATTGATTCCATCTAATTTATTTGGATATAACTTCAGTTAAAAGGTTTAGACATTGACATGATAAGAAGTATGTTATGTAAGGTTTCTTACTTATATCGTTTACATTGGGTATGTAAACTTTTCTCCCATAATACCGTTGCACTATTAAAAGATAAAATTCCAGTTCATTTATTTTCTAACATGCGAGATATTCATCTTTTAAATAAGGTATCTGTGAAACAGATTCCTTTTTTATCTTTCAACAATGGAAATCATCATTTTGATCAATTATTTGATGAGAGTACTTTGTTGTTCATGGCAACAGTGTAAGCTATTGTTGGTGATAATACAATATATATATATATATATACAAAAAGAAACAAAGAAAATGTTATATATACAAAATGCTATATATATAATATACAAAAAGAAATAAAGGCGATGTTTTTTTTATTTTCAAAAATGTAAAATTCATTTTCATGAATAATATTTTCTGAAGTAATTACGGAAAAGGATTAACATTAGCATAATTTTCAGAAAGAAAACAAAAATTTAAGTCGCTCTCATTTGCAATTTCTATATTTTGAAAAGTCCAAATTTCGGTAATTATAGTTCAAATGATATAGCTTGTAGACCCCCTATTCGTCTGAGGACTAACAGCTGGTTCACCAAGATTATTGTTTTTATTTGACTTCAGATAAATAATTTCTTATAACTTAACTATCTAATAGTGCTCATAATTTTGTCAAATCGTCTGATAATAAAGGCATGTTATTTTAACTGTCTGCGGTTCATATACTCGCTAAATAAAACTTAACTGCCATATGAAAATATTCCACTAACATCACAACGCTATTAAAAATGTTAATATCTGGCCCATCTATATTATAAATTTAGCAATATCGTAACTTAAAGTTTTATCTGGCATGTGTAATCACACATATTTAAACAGATTGCTAGAAGATGAAACAATAAAAATGGCTTGAAATTTAGGCTGTTACCAATGTTCAAAAGATTATGGATGATTCTTAAATTTGTTATCATTAAAAAGACTGCTTGTCTCATTTTCAGAGATTGATTTGTATATCCTCAGTAAATGAAGAGAAGCGTAAGAGCTATGAAGATGTCATTTGAAAAAATTACAGTTTGAATTCGAATGCGGATTTCAAGATTTTAGTACCATTCAAACCGAATTGGATATTTTTACCTTGCCTATCAGGATAAATTGTGAAGCAGTGTGGTCAGATTTGCTGCTTGAATTAAACGATTGTACAATGTAACAATCTCAAGTAGTTCTTTCTAAACATGCCAATGTTACAGTTTTACAAATCATCACCGAAAGTCAGTTTCCGATAATTAATATCTCAGGCCTAAAAAAAAATTCTATATTTCCTTCATCTTATATATGTGAACTATTGTTTTGAATAATGTACCTTTGAAAGAATCAATTCTGAAGTAGCCTGACAGATGAGAGTTTCCTCGCTCCTTAGAATCAGTACATCTCACTTCGAGCCTCAATATAAGGAACTTTTTAAAAACGAAATTGCAATTCATCTCATTAACATATTTAAATTGTAATACTTGTGTATTGTTTTTAAGATTTTAGAAAAATATATCTTGGCCAGTCTAACTTTTTTTTTTTCGATTTTTGGACCTCGATCTAAAAAGTTTACCCGTCCATGTTCTAAAATGTTCTTATAATTTCATTTTTTCTAAATTTGATTAAAATCATTTTGTCTTGTGGATAAAAACCGATGTAAAGTTTATTTCCTTGAAAAAAGTCAAGAATTGAGATTTGACTTAAGGTTTATCTACATTAATTACATCTACTCGACAATATATATATATTTATAAACAATAACGATTGGTTAATATTGTTTGAACTTCCGAAACAAAAAAATAAAGAAGGAAAGGAAAATTTTAATTATAAAAACTTAAAAATTTAGAAATAATCCCAAAAATTTTAAAATAATTGGGTGTAGAAGGAATTCTAAAATAATTGGGGGTTGACTACTTCAAATATAGAAATTATTTTCGTGTAGAATTCATTTTTAAAATGACTTAATACTAATTAGCAAAAAATAAGTATCAAAATATTTCTGCAGACTGTAAGAATAATAAATTGTACTTTATGATTGTATTTTTATAAACTTTTATTAATTGTAAAATATCTAAATGTACTGACATAAAGATGAATGTTTTCTTCCTAGGTTTAAAAGGACTTTGTTTTAAATAAATGCATGTAAGACTTAAATTAAAATTACAGCATAATTGTAATATATATATTTGTAGTTAATTTGGAAGCCTGAGTATTTAGATTTATTTATATACATAAAACGAAAGAAAAAATTACTGAAATTTCATTTATTGAAAACATTCAAACATTTTTCTAGAGGGCATTTTGCAACGATGCAACTAAATTATTTTGAAATGAGACAGTTAATTAACATGTTGAACAACAGATGCTTGAGAGAGATTTTAGTTACCAGTCATGCATGAAAGTTCAAGAAAGCTTCACAAAAGATAAAACGAAACTCTGATGAATTTACAGATCATTCAGTATTTTCTTTTAAATCGCTCATGCCTTAAATACGTTTTAGTTACAGAACTTTTCTTTAACCAAGAAATTAATTAAGATAACATCATAATTAAACTTAAAAGTAAATATTGAGATGTTAATAAATTATTTTAATATTTTCAGCTTTTGTAAAGATAATTGCAACAGCTTTACAAACGAAACATCCTTTTCTTCATTTTCAGACAGATTTTCGCATGAGTATTAATAAAACTATCATTTCATTGACATCTTCAACTAAAATTGATCAATTCTTCGTATTTTCTTGTAAAAAAAAAAAAAATAAAAATAACTTTCAATTATTTCAACTTGCTTCATGTTTTTAAAGATATAATTTTATAATTGTCTCCTCATTATACCAAATACTAAAGTGTTCGCATTTTATATGTTTTTATATTATCATTTAAAAACACTAATATTTTCAGAATTTACTTATAAGTTAATTAACTCATTTAATTAATTTTTGGTTTCATGTAAGCGGTGCAGCTGGCAGTTGTTTTGAAAAATATTGAATTTTCAGATAAAATTGAATAATAATTATAAATTTGAGAAATAATTTAAATTTAGAGAATAATTAAAGTGGGGAAATTTCTTCATTTTAGTGAACCTATAAATGTGCATTTTATAATTACTTTCATAACAGTTTAAATTTGGTTTAAAAAGAATTTAAATATAAGCATAGAGCGTGTACAAGGTGAGAAAACACATATGTTGACCGTCACACACAGTGACCACCGATTTCTAAGACATATTTATGGAAATGAGTTTCCATAAATATGTCTTATTTCAGGAATAAGGTAATTCCTTACCCAATTTATTATTTCTTTAATATTAGTGAATTTAGACATTACGACAAATTTGGCGACCATTTGGCTACCAGACGAAAATAGATATTTGCTGTAAACTTTGTCGTGTCCGTTTTTCCAAGGAAAGGGGGTGCAGTAGCTTATGAAGGTAAAGACCCCTGAGCACCCAGAAGGCAGAAGTCAAATGAAAATGATACACCCATTCGCTTGCACAACCCCTTTTTACAAGGGGGGGGGCACATTCACACGCCTCACAGACAGAACACAGAGTAACAACCATGCCCGAACGGGATTCGAACCCGGCACGCCCAGATCACGGGGAAGACACGCTACCCCTGTGCCAAGACGCCAGCAACTTGACTCTTAAAGAACCTCTTTAAGAAATATATTTATTCATTAATACTTGAACACTGTGCAAAAACACTGTGAAGTTCTTTGAGTAAATTATGCTAATGTTTTAACAAATGTTTGTTAGCTTAGTGTAATTTATAATTGAGCGGGCCAATATTAAGAGATGTTGAGCAACTAAAGGTTGCTACCTTTGCACTTTAAAAATGTATGCAATACACTATCCAAAGTTGCAATATTAATGTATGCATAAACTATTAAAAGTTACAAAATTATATGAGATACTTTAAATTGTATCTGTGTAAATTTCAATATATGTCCAATTAGTTTAGTAGCAGCTTCTGCATTAGGCTCTGACAGCGCCAAGTTGTTTTAAATTAAATCTAGATGTAAATTTTTATATTACTTTACTAGTATGTAATCCTCTCCATAAAATATTTAATTAAAAATTTGTTTGTAAGAAAAACATTTAAATTGTTTTCGATTGAATTTACAAACCATTACAGGAATAACTTTACAGTATTCATAAATTTGGTTACTTATCACGTTTTATCGATCATAGGATAAAAAATTGCTAAACAAAGTCGAAATTATTTTTTCAGAAGGTTAAACTTTCAAAACCGTACTACTATCAGTTTAGCTATCAGCTAGTATCGGATATTAAGTGAAACTTTTTGTAGAAATATAATGCAGGATGTCCTTAAAATATTTACCAGATAAAAAATAGTATAGCAAAACATAGTTTAATAATGCAAGTGGAAATTATTTATACGATAGATAAGTTAAAAGCTTTTTTTTTCATCTTTCACTTCATTAATGAAAACAATTTTTAATTTTTTTATAAGGGAGGCATGGGTAGCTTAATTAAAGAATATCGTAAAAAGTTCCTTCGAGCAATTAACGGTATTTGTTCTAAAATATAAAAAGCCTCTTCCATGGTGTAAACATTTCATAAAAAAAGTTAATTTCTCTGTGAAGAATATTAAGTATTTTTTCGTTAACTTTTTTACAATATATCTTTAAAAACTTTTTTCCATCCTTTAATTCCAGGCCATAAATAAATTAGTTCTATACCATGCCCAAGATTTGCTTTTTAAATCATGAGCATAAACATCAAATTCTAAAGAATAAAAAAAAATGTATCATCTTTAAACTCTTTGTAAAAAATACAAACGTATTGGTGGTAGAATCTTATCTTGAATTAGATTCATTGTGCATGAGGGCCTGATTAAGAGAGAGAAAAATAGTTTTTATTTGAATAATTTTAAAACAATTTTTATTCAGGATTTATTTTATTTGAATTAAATAATTTTATAATGATAACATGGAATCATGCATTCTGAAATAACTTCCAACAAATTATAAACTAAACCCCCTATCTACAACTTATAACAGTCACATAAAATTTCAACCGCTTGTAAAATTTAAATTAAAGAACTACAAAATCATAAGAGAACTATGATGTAATCTGAAACTCTCTATTAGGAGCTTGAACTAATTCTAGTTATCCATGCTTACATATTTCTGTTTATATAATATCGAAATATTCTAATACATAGAATAGAGGAATATTTTTGGATCTGGCTTCTTAGCCTAGATAGAGCGCGTGTTCCCCATGCTCTGAACTTCCTGCGAATTCTGGTTTTGGCATGTTTGTTCTTTATTCTGTATTTTATCTATGGATCTAGTGCTCTTAAATTCTTCAGAAGCAAATGTTCTAGCGCTGATGTGTTGCAGGAGTTGGAGAAGGGTATTGTCCTCGTCATCTGACCCTAGTTTAGAATTTTGATATCCGTCCCAAAATAGCCCTGGTATTGCTTTAGAATGAAACTAATAGAGCTAAACTGCTTTGGAGGAATACCTGTGTGGAAATATGGAGAAATATAATACACAATTCTAATAATTAAAAGATGAATTAATTCCTGTAATTCTTGTTTACTTTACTTTCATTTACGTAAAATCAAAGAAAAAATAGAAATATATAATCTTATATATATTCAAACAAACTGTAAATTAAATAATCTATCTACAATTCAGGGTTCGGTTCATTATTTCTTTCTAAAGTCAATACTCTTCATTCTAAAACTTTTAGCTCTATAGAAATTACTAAGAGATGAACTAATTCTGTCTATTCTGGTTCATATATTTTTATCCGTTCAAAACTTGTGTCAATCCAAACTTTCGTAATTAAATTAAAATACTTGACGAAATTTCTCCTTAATTAAAGACATGAAATATTCATGACACTAGAGCGAAAAGGAGTTGCCACGAATATTGCACATCGAGAAGAATTCTAACATAAAATTGCTCCATTCGTACAGTGCATTAGCTGTATAACGCAATCGAACACTTCTGATTATCTGAATAAAATTTAAGAAGGATTTAGAAAGAAAATGGAACTTAGCTGGCTCGGTTGATCACTAATTTTTACAATAGATACGGCTTTGTTTATAGTGATCCAAAGGAAGTAACTTGGAGGTTTGGGGTAATTATGAGTTTAATTTTCTTATTTTTAATAATAAGGTTCTTTTTCTTAATAATAATAATATTAAATATAATATTTATGTAAAGTTAATAATAAAATTTCTGAAGAGCGCATTAATTATTTATTTTATAATCATTTTCTCTTTTGGCCTTTAATTTATGATTCTTTAATATAAATAATAAATAATAAAAAATAAAAATTGTTAATGCTCTACAGAATGACGCCTTAATATGAAACCTAAATTAATTAATATGAAAATAACGACAATGTATTGTTGTCAGGAATAAAAGAGCATATGATCTTCCAACATTCAATATCATTTTTAGATGATTGCATATTATTCCTTATTGTAACTATTAAGGTATATACACAAATAAATTATTTGTGTATTTCATTCTGAATATTAAATATTGCATATTATTCATTATTGTAACTATTATGGTATATACAGATAAATTATTTGCGGATTTCATTCTAAAATGAAACCCTTTATGGAATCAAAATTTTATTAATTGGAACTATTATCTGATAACAATGTCCCCAGCAACTTAAAAAATTGCCATCATGACTGTAATGTGAAATTTGAAAAAACCTTGTTCATCAGACAGTGATATATAAATTCAAAAATAAATTGAAATACAATTCCGCCTCAAATGTTATACAATACATTTTGTATATTATATCCCCGAAATGGGTTTGAGTAAGATAGATGCAATTATAGCATTTTTCCAGGGATGTGACTTTTGAATTTAGGATGGTGGTGACACATACTAAATATTCAAAATTTGAGGTTTAAATTTCTGGACAGTTACAATCACTGACAGATTAACCAAATGTGGAGGCAAGACAGTTCCCAAGAAAAACAAAAATAAAACGTGGCTACATGCAGTCGATTAAAAAAATTTATTAACTTAGTTAATGAAAAAAGTAGTAAAAAATGCATAAATTAATATATATATATATATATATATAATGTAATATAAACGATTAAATTAAAAAAATTCAAGTATAATTATAATTTTATTCACTTTCTGTTTTCTTAATTTCGCTCAGTTATTGAAATTATAATAAACATCTGAAGTGAGAGATAAATTGGGAGAAAAAAAATGGGGCTGACGTGTATTCAATGAGTCAGCTTCTCTGTCAACATCAAGGGCAACGGTTTTCTGATGGTAAGGACTCAGATTTGGAACTGGAAAGCTTAAGAGATCGATTCATTCTATCTATGAACCGTTTTGTAAGTGAGCTTGGTGTGCGTTAAATTCGTCAGGACAAAACTTCCTCCCACTGGTATGGAGTGGAGAAGGGAGTTTCAGTTCGGGTGTTATCCGCATCATCTGAGCATGTGTTCAAAATTAGAAAGTCCGTTCCAAAGTAGTCTTAATGTTGCTTTAAAACGTAATGTTAGTATAACTAATCTAAGACTTAAATAAAAATTTAGATTTAAATTTGTTTGGCCAAAAATTTCATTATAAGTGGGCAAAATGAAACATCGGGGAAAATTTTAATTAACTTTTTAAAAAGTTGATATGTTGTGAGATGTGATATTAAGAGTTGTTGAAAATTCTGAATTTCTTCTTCTGTAAAATTAATATTTCGGATTTACATACATAAATTTTGAATGATTAAGTTTGGGGATTTATAAATAATTCATTTTTCCGAAATGCATTATAAGAACAAATTGTAAGCTTTTGGTTATTTGGATCATAAAAAACATGAGTCAATTTACTTATTGTATTCATGGCACAAATGATCTCCTTGTCAGAACGCTCTATTTATTTTTTATTATTTAATTACAATTTAAATTTATCGCAAAAAAAATAAAATAATATTTTTTAAATTGAAATCTGCTATACCACATTTCAAATTAAATAATGTTTTTTTTACTACTAAATTTTAAATTCACGTGTTATCAATCCGACCGATAAACATGTTCTCGCATGACTCATATTTTGCAATCTCTCCATTTCGAAAAGAGGTGGTTTTTGATCATCTCAAAATCAATCGAGTTCTGAATTTTTTTTCTCGATGAAAGTTTTTTTTCGTGAAAAACCGGTTTTAAAGCAATAAGGGATTTTCAGATTACGCATGCATCGATAATTAGAAAAACGATTTCTTTTTTCATACCAAAATCATTTGAGTTAAAAAAAATCTTGCAAGACCGAAAAATTGAAAATTGTGTGTATATAATATATATATTGTCTTCTTTGGATGATAACTTCTTAGCAGCCTACCATTTATTGCCCAGACAGAAAAATCAGGTGCATATCAGGCATTCGAACTTCTTTTTTACGATAAGTCGCCAAACGTGACAACTTACTACATCATTTTCTAATAAATCTAAAAGCGAAAAATGAATGCCTCAAAAGTGATAAATCATAAATTTTGTGCCCGAGCATTTCGAGGCTTCAAAAACCCCTAACCAAAACATCATGTTCATGCATGATAATAAAAATGGGCTAGATCTTGAGGAAGTAAATTTTAATATTTTTTTCTGGGTAGGCTCAAAAGTTATGATTAACACGAATTGCTCATAATTCATGCAGAATTATTTTTTGTAATATTTGTTTGAATATCACAATTGCTCTACTACTACGACTGGTTTTGTAACAATCTAATTCGTCTTCATATTATATATCGGTTATTATCGAAAAACCCAATCAGAAAACCAGAGCTGGTTTTTCTTCAAATATAAAGAACCAACAAAAGGGGTTTTCCCGAACAATATTCATTTCTTACTTTTGGGATGCAAATTCTCCGAGTTTTTGCAAATATACAAATCAAATATCTTTTGTGTGTGCCAAACATTTCCTAAATGAATTTGAAAGTAATCTTGCTTTGCAGTGAAACTCAATATTTTCCATCGCGAAATCAATAGAACTGGACACAGAGAGTCCTTTATGTATACATCTAATAATAATTACAAAAGCAAGCTTGAATTGTATTTTATGATTCTAATTACTACTTTTGATTGAGTCTTTTTCCCCATCCCTTCGATGGATTTTTTATTATGAGTGAGATTCTAAAGAGATGAGTTAGATTTGTTTTTTGTTTTTTTTTTCGAATTTAACAATAGTTTATTTAATTTTTCTATAATATGTGCTAATTTAATCAGTGGTAACTTATAACTGAAAATGAAGATTGTATCCTTTATTGAATTTTTTTTAATTTATTCATATATTCAACATGAATAAATTTTCTTTGTTTTTAAGAAATTTCAAGAAACAAGATACTCATTTTCTGTTTGTATAATTTCAAGAAAACTATACTAACAGAATTTACTTGATTAAAAATTGATGATACTACAGTAAAGAAAAGATGCAAATTTCACTTTTGGGTAGAATATCGATATTTTTTTTAAATATAAAACAAACTTGAATTGCGTGTCATCATTCAAATTAATATTTTGCTTATAAGTTTTTGTTCCTTCAATCTCATTTTTACTTTTAATTTTACAGCAGTTTATTCGATTTTTCTATATATGTTCATTTAATTAGTGGTAACTTATTATTTTAAAATAAAGGCTGTTTCATTCTTTTAACAATTACATTTATACTTTTTAATTCATTATAATTTCAAAGAAAACTTGTATATATTTGGAAAATCGAAAAAATGATAGAAAAAAGACCGAATCATTTTCTTGTAAAGAAATACGTTCACTCACTCTTCTCATGTAAAATTTTAATGAGAGATATTTTTGTTAATATTTCTCATTTCGAATCTTATTGGGATATTGTTGATAATGTTGGCAAATTGAAAAATCGGGCAATTTTGGCAGAGTATAAACCTTCTCATTAAATTTCTATTTGTTAGAATCCTCTAAAATGGTGTAACTCGTTCTAATAAAACGATGTTTTCGATTTACGTACTATAATTGTTATTAGCATAATATTTTACTTAAATATAAGACAGAACTCAGATACACATATTAAGTGGAACAGATTCCCATATTAAGTTATTCCACAATTAATCCATACATTAATATTATACCCTACTGTATACAAAAGAGAACATCTCTTTACTAATTGCTACTACACAAATGCACTTTCGGGCAGCCTTTAAATGTTCTCAGGAAATTTCCCATTGGCCTAAATCCATTTCTCCGAAAGTCTCTAAAGAGCAGAGCAGCGCCGCAAGTATCCAAATCTACACTCTTAACGAAAAAGGAAAATTTTTTCCTGTGACATCTCGGAATCTCAAGCGCTAATCATACTTTCCTGCAACAAGTGTTTGGGAATTTTGAATATTAAAGGCGTTAAATAAATAAAATTTTCTCTTTCAAAGACAAGGATGATCTTTTAATCACGTTAAAAGCCCAATGAAAGTTCACGTTTTAATTCACTGGAATGCAAAAAATGGCCCATTAAACTTGTTTACACCCCGATTTCCGGAATGAAAAATCAATGCCAGATAGCGCCTCTGTTGTAAATTTTGTTATTTGTTCAATAAAGTTCAGAGTCAATATAGTCCACGAGTGGGTTCTTAGTTGTGTGCTACCATTTTTAGTCCGTCGAGCAGGAAACAACTACAAATAAGACAAGAGTACTCAGAAAATCTCAGTTCTCCAAATACATCAGGACGAATGAAACTGAAAAACCAAAAATAAGTCTTGGCTATTCAATTAGTCGTAACACTGGAAAATGAAAAGGGGGTCACAATGATATCCAGACGTCTGGGGTGTCACCGGAGTTTCATTGAACGGGCTTTGAGGGTCTTTCGATATTAATGGACTAAGTTAAAAGCTGTTTTAACGACATTAACAATTGAATATTATCAAGAAAGGAGGAGGCGAAACACTGAATTAGAGTAATTTAAAGCTTTTGTGTGGTATCCCACTCAAGAAACATGTTACTTTAGAAAAAACAGAAAAGTTTAATAAATTCTCTATTCAATGCAATAATATGGTAATTAGTAAGTTATATTTAGATTTCATAAAATGAAATAAATCAAGCATTTTGCAACTGAGTAAATTTTTTGTCTCCCTAAAAGAGCTTATTTGTATTTTAGAAATCCAGGACTCGTAAAATAATTAATACGTGTAATTATGTATAATTAATTAAAAAAGAATTTTTTTAAAAAGGGAATCAAATCGAATCAATAATCTAAAAAATGGAATATTTAGTAGAATTAAAAATGGGCGGGTGAAATCATTTAATTTACCTCATTTATTAATCACCGAAAGCGAACTCAATCCAACTTTCATTGAATATGTATAAGAAAATAAAATTAACTGACTGGCAAGGAAGTTATTTACTGTGTTGTATTATATCTCAGGTAAACAGGAAAGCAAGTGCTTATATCTGGTGTGTGAACATTCCTTCATTTCACGGGTCATCTGTTGTTTCACTTTTATACACCCATAGATTTTTTTATGTTTATTTTCCATCATTCGCTACAAAATAACAGCTGAAGTAATGGCGAATGACCCCAAAAAAGGAATATAAAAGGAGTTATAAGAAAACGAAATATTCTGCAGATTGTTCGTAGTTTTTAAGTTACGGACTCAAGAGTTTATGGAGCCTGTTTGTTGAGACAACAAATTCTGCTCCTCCTTTCTGCTCCTCTTCCATCTCTGTTTTTACTCTATTAACTGGAAGTACTTTTCAGGGATGTTTTCTTGGGAGATTGCTCACAAAACTATCTCGGATATTCTGAACCTTTTCGGAAACTTTGAGGAAGTTTTCTGGTGTATAAATTCCACATGGAGATTTAATGCAGTTGTTGAAATTTTATCATTTGGCATTATGATGTCGCTAGAAATAGTGGCGGTAATAAAATTTATAGATAAATTGGCAAACTGGTGGCTTATCTTTTATCAAATCTTTTGTCAATAATGTTTTTATGGATACTAATTAAGAAAATCTAATGAATTTAGTAAGACGAAAATATTTAAAATGTTAGAAGGAGATTTTACTATAGGAGATTTTCAAGGGTTATATTTTAATACTCTTCGGTTTATAAATTTAATATGTCTGGGAGATGGCGCTTTCTTGTGGCAGTATTTTTTCCTATAAAATTGTATTTGTGTTTTGAGGAATGTTTAGATACGAATCACGTATTTATTACATATGCATATTATTTAATCTTACCCCATCTCGCATCCATCTGTAAAATGTTGTGGTACCAGAAGTTACCTATTGCATATTACAGCAAAAATTTGCGAGATAGAGCTTATGACATTGTCTAAATGAGAGTATATATAAAAAAAGTTCTAAGAGTTTGTTACGCATTTTTTGTAAATAATAATTGTGTAAAATATCTTTTTTTTTCAGGAAAGACACTTTATAGATAAATTTACCTGCAAAACCTTATTTAAACATAAAATTTGGTCAAAATCTTTAGAGCCATTTCTGATGTACACGAAATAAATTTATATATTAAAAGTTAGAACATATTTATCACTTCTTAAAATCTTATAAGTCAAAAGTTTCAAAAAGATTTTGAGAAAAATGTTTTCAAAAATTCTAATCTAAATTTCATCACAAAATTAGATTTTTACAAAACTAAATAAAATAAGTATTGAAAGGAAGTAAGATGCATTTTAAATTATTAAATAAATTGGTTCTAGTTTCTATGATTGCGACAGTATTAAACCCGTTTAAATTCTATAGCTGTTTTTGTGGAAATTTCAAAACTAACAATTTTTTATTACTTTAAATAATAATTCAACAATAATCAAAAGATATAAAAAGAATTTTCAAAATTAGGAATTTCAAGGATTAGGTCCTAGCTAATGTAAAATATTATTTTCTTCATAAAAAAAGGAAATAAAACACTTTTCGTTTCCTACTCCATTACAAATTTTGTTTATTTTTAAATAAAACTGTTTTTCCGGTATAGTCAGCAATTGAGATTTTAAAATATCAAGTGTGTTTGGTAAAAATCGCCTCAGGAAAATTTGAAAAAAAAGGAAAATGAAAAGTCTAAATGAGCATGATAATGACGTCTTCAACTTAACTTTTTTTTTTAAGAAATCGTGAAGAAATCTTGGTAGAGTAAATTTATTTTTGATTTTGCATAGCTGTGATTTTAAACGTTGAAATTGGAAATCAGCCTGCTCTAGTTTTATTGAAGTGAGGAAAAAAATATACTAGTGAAAAGAATTTGTCTTTTCACTTAAAATTACTTTTCGATGTCGAGATTTTTAATTTCAAGAGCAACTTTATTTTTCCTTTTCGCTAAAAATATAAATGAAAACGTTTTTGTTTCCTTCCTACACTGTTATATTTGAAAGTTCGAAAAGTATTTAAATTTGTAACCGTCCTTATATTATTATTTATAATCTAAAGTTCATTTTAAACTTGACGTTTTTTTGTAGCTAAAATTTAGAAGAATATTCATAGTTAGTGGCATTTTTCTCTCATAGAAATATGCATATTGTATTGAAATCTAGGTTCCTTATATTTATTAGTCGACGAAGAAACATCCCATTAATAACGAACGAAAACTTTTATCGAACACGAACAAACGAATACACAGATGGCAAATTTAGAGCCAAGAAAAACAAACGTAACTCACATTTGCACACTACAACAGACAATAGTGTACAATTAATATTCGGTAATAATAATAACCACATCACACAAAGCACCCTGACAGAATTCAGCAGGGGGAAGGAATATTCGTAGCTACATTCTACAGTCTTTCTAAACGTCTGCAATTACCCATTGTCTCCTCCCATTAGCTGTATCTAACTGCCGACTCATTACTACACGACTGGCTATTCCTCACACGAGTCGATGAATGCTGATTGAACTAATCGTATTTGAAAACAACGATATACAGATTAGTAATATTATGTTACTTTATATTAAAACTATTGTTATAAAATATTTATTGTAAAAGATGCATAGTGATCCCAATTATTCAATTGCATCGAAAATTATTTGGTAATTATAATTCTTTCTGATTACCGTTTATATCTTATGTCATAAATTACGAAATGTATTTGTCTTTCATTGTTCCTATCGTCTCAAATGTTCTAAGATTATCATCATTAGTAAGTTCATTTTCATATTCATTAACGGATTCAAAATATGAAAATTCTTAAAATAGACCATGAGCGATCATTAAAGGAATAGCCAAAAATCTGATTCGTTAAGAATAAAATTTTTATAAAAATATTTTTAGAAGAAAATCTTCACTTTTTTTACAAAATCAACTATTTTCAGCATTGCATAAAACTGGATAACATTAATTTTTGCAATTATCTAAGTTCGGACTAGCATATATAGCGTTTTAAAAAAATTACTATTTCCAAAAAAAAAATCATTGAAGAAATGCATGTCATTTTACTTGTTTTGAAAAATCGTGTTTATATTAATGAGAACAGAATTTTATCCACATTTAATGTTCATTATCATTTACAAAGTTAATAATAGCCATAAATTTATTTGCTTCTTCTTACTTTCGAATTTTTTTCACAAAGAGAAAGAATCCAAAATATTTTGTAATTTTTTTTCTGACTTTCAAATTTAATCTTCGGTAACTTATTTCAAAGCAAAATAATCAAAATTTGTTCTAAACAGTTTCTTTAGTAAATATTTAAATGCATGAAATAATTATGCTCAGTTACTTAGAACTAGGAGAATCTTTAAAAAATAAGGATTTTAATATGTTTTTTACAAAAGGTTGTTGAAAATCACGCAAGTTTATTAAAACAAGTAATATAATTTTTTTAATTTAATTCCCACTTAAGACGACAAAGGAAAAATTTTGGTAAATTGTTTTATATTAAATAATGATCAAAAGAATGATTAAATATCAAAAATATTATTGATTTTCGCAAAAATTTACCTCTCATTCTTCACCTTCACAAGAAAAATACTAAAATCATTCCATTTTACCAATTGACATACTGCCTATTGATTTCGGTTCTTATTACCCACTGCTAACGCTTTATCTAAAGTACTGAAAATTAATAAATTTAAGGAATGAATTAATATTTGAAAAAACTGTATAAACATTGAGTGTCATCCAGTACAAGTTGAAAAAAATGTATTTGAACAATATATATATATATATAGAGAGAGAGAGAGAGAGGGAGAGAGAGAGTATAAGCTAATAGAAGCAAATTTAAAAAAGTGTGTACAGTAATAATTTACAAACAACAAAAAAATGGAATTATAATTGTTTTTTCGCAGGAAAAGAATTCTTTTTTTTTCTTTCGAATCGCTTGCAAAGGAGAAACATGGGAAGGTATTTCTGATGAATGAATTATCTTTCATTCATGTTCTATGTTTAAAAAACTATTATTTGATATCAATTATTTGGAATGTTTTTTTTTTAATTATTTTGGAATGTTTTTTTTTATCAATTATTTTAAATGTTTTAAAATTAATGTTTTGGAAACATTAATTTTAAATGTTTTTTTAATGTTTCAATTATTTGGAATGTTTTTAATTATTCATTAACCGTGCGTCATTCTATTATATTTATAATTAAAAATGTGAAACTGAAATTTTCGAAATGTTCTTATTTCTAATAAAATTAAAATTCTTTGTTTTTCACAATTATTCTCAAATTTAAAGCCAATGGGAAGACTTTAATGAAATGCTTGGAAAACCAATTCTCTTTTACAAGTCCTGCTTCATTCTGATGAATTTTTATGGTAATATATTGTAAATTGTAAAGGCATTTTCGAATATTATCCATATGTCTTTTTTATTCATCTTTGTAATTCCCTTTATTTTAACTTTCAACAAAATCTAACATAGCATTAACTATATTCTAATTTGTCATTAATATTTTTAAAGTTGAATATAAAGTAAAACAGTAAAATAATAAAATTTAAATGATCAATTTCTTTTTCCAGAAAAATATTTGTCCTAAATCTGTACAAAATAGATTTTATTTCAGAAAAGAGTCAATATAATGGCGATGAATTGAGTAAGTAGCATAATGAGCATAACCAGTGTGATCAGTACTGGTTGCTGATGGCATTGGATTTTAAGATAAAGTTGAAAAATTATTGCAACATGGTCTGAAAAAGGTAATATGATTTGAATTCAAAATTGTTATGCTCTTTAACGCCAAAGAAAAATCGCCTTTAGTTAAAAGTTCGAATCACAAGAGTATATAGTGGTTATTTTGATTTATTTTAATATAGCTAAAAACAACGATTTAGTTTATAGGATGATAGTATCATCAAGCATTTATTAAGCATCAGTATCATCAAACATTTATTAAACATCAGTATCATCAAGTATTTATTAAGCATCACCTAAAAGTTGAAGTGAATCTCAGCCTATTCTTGAGAGTTTCGCCGTGTCAAGCATTACTTATGCTGATAACTCTTCTTTACCTTGAACAATCAATGGGGAATGATTAAACACTTCAGGAATCGCAATTTACCATTGATTCCTGATCTAAAATCTATTCATAATTTTTAAAAATAAATAAATTTAATATTGAAGTGCATAGCTTATCTGGAATTATAGTACTGAAACTTCGGCCTGAATGCTGATATCTCCTAAAAATAAATGAAAACATATATGAAGGAAACAAAGTTTTCCAATCGCGTTAATACAGATCGCTATACAGTAATAAAGAAGTACATGAAGTTTTGCAATCAAATAAGTATCACCGTAAGAAAGAGTGATTTGCTGGAATTGAGAAGATTATTCAGTAAATTCGCCGGTCCACTTGACAACTATTTCGTGACTTGTTGATAAATTTGAATATAAAATTGAAATTTCGTGAGGATACAAGAATTTTTGTTCGATCTCTATAAGGAACCGACATCTAGAGGTTCTTCTATAAAACTCCATACCTGCTCTCAAGATAAATAACCCTAATAAATATTTCTTAGGAACTATAATCGAAGAACGAGCTTTCTAAATGTGCAATCTCTGATTTTTAAATAGTGACTTCCTATTTGCTTGTGCGTTCTGGAACAACTTTAAACAAAAGTACAAAATTTTGTGTACACGCGGGCTTTATCTTCTACACATGTCTCAGCTTTTGCTGATAGAATAAAGAGTCGTTTTTGAATATGCACTGTGGGACCCCTCTCAATATGCATTCAAAAGGCAATTTGCTTAACAATACTAAAATGAATTATATGACAATGAATGCATACTTATATGCTTAAGTTTTCTAGATATGAACTCAAAAGGGTGTTTTGATGTTTTATAAAACTGGTATAAAAGTGATCAGTAAAAGTGTAGATTCTCATCTGTTTATGTTTAAATTTAATTAATTAATATTACATGCGAATTTACATTTACATTTTACATTTTATTATCAAATAATATTTGAGTTGCAATTGAAATTTTAGGTTTACAGTCTTAATTAAAAACTCCTATAAGTGTTGCAATTAAAACATTGAGGCCACTTGAATAATTCTATTATAAAATTTCACAAAAAAATCAAATCAGGATAGTCTGTATAATCTATGCAATAGCATCCAAGATCTTATCTTTGTTGGCTTCATTTCAGAATTCCTGATAATCATTTGCCTGTAGAGTGGGCTTTATGAGTTTTTTTTATCTTGCATTAACGAAAATACATTTAAATTAAAATACTGTATATAGATTGCATTTCTGTTTTAAACTTTTTTAAATGGGTCTTTCGATTATTAATTCTTTTAATTAGTTATGCGATAAGATGTATTCGGATGGTGGGTTTTTTCTTTCATTTTGTTGTAACTAGGATCTCAAACTCAATATATATATAATAAAAAATTTCATTTTATTTAAGATAAAATTACAATTTAGCATTGAAAAGATAATGGTAAAGATATTGCATATATTTTAGAAATTTAAGTTGTGAAACCATAGAGCACATTCCTCTTTTTGAAATTTAAAAATAATTAAAGATTACATTAATATTAAGATAAGAAAACATGGTTGATTATTTTTTATTTTTATCTTTTCTTTCTTATTAACGTGAGAAACAAAAGAATATTACAATTTTTTAATTTCCAGCAAGTAAATTAGAATATTTCATTATTTCTGGATAATTAGAGATTCATATCTTATTTAAGCTTTGTAATCAGCCTCGAAAATACTTAATGAAGTATTTAATGAACATTTACATCTATAGTACTACTTTAATTAAAAGCGAATCACGATATTTAGTTAAGAGGTGTAATTGCTTTCTCTTCCTTTTTAATTGTAATTAAATCCCCGAAACGTAAATGAGGCAACTTATTTCAATATGAAATTCTTCATCCTGAAGCAAAATAATCAGAATAAGAGACTTTTTTCTAAATAACTTTGAGACGTCATTTTTAAAGCCCGAAAATTCATATTAAATTGTAATATGCTTAAAATGTTAAATTTTTTGATGACACATCATTAATAAAATCTTTAATTAAATTTAACGAGTCACTCGTATTGAAAACACTCTTTTTCGAACTAAGAATCAACTCAGATTAAACCCAAAACTATCGCGGGAGTCCAAATGGCAGTTTCAATGTATCATTGAAATCTCAATACTTCAGTGTTTATTTTCTTATATGTCAATGAATTATTTCCTGCAATCAATAACAAATCTTATATCTTTATATGCTACTTTCTCGTTATTCAGAGAAAATATAGTAATCACCAAAATATTATAACCTGAGATTTTTACGAATCTTTACATTTTAGGCACTAATAAGTTCAAAAAGCCCATTTTTACAACATTTCCGTCTGTTTGTAATAAAGATAACTCAAAAATGTTTTGATTTAGACTGTGAAAGTTTGACAATGATTTTACAAAAAATTTGTGGACTTCTATTAATTTCTTGCAAAATTTGTTTAGAGGAAGTACAGCTTTACAAATATAAGTCATCATAATTATTGTAAAAAAAAAGAGCTAGAGGAATAAAATTCAGTACACAAATCTAACATCTATATTGCAGACTCATGTCAAATATTGAATCAAATATAACGTCGTGTTGATTGTCTATCAGTCTGTAATTTCAGAAACATTTAAACATGAAAAGCGCGGTACCTTAAATAAAAAAAAATATGGGAACTTAAGTGCAGTTTTGTAGCTCATTTTTTTCCCAATCAGTTGAGAATAACGCGTGTAAAACACAAATTTGGTTTTTGTGTACTATCAAAAGCATGTCATGGATTAACCACCGAAGGATTCGCAAGGGATAGATTTAAAGTAAAAATAAAAGTCCAAGAGCTGATATTTCGTAATTATTGTATGACAATGACATATTAGACGTTCTCTGGCGTGAAAAGATTATTAGTGCACAATAAAATCTATTGGGAGACAACTCCCACTAGTTTGCTTTAAAAACAATAGTTGATAAATTCCTGTTTAGAATTTTATCCGTTTTAATGTAAATTTTAAAAATGCTTAGAAAATGTTGGAAGATTAGGAAATAAACCACATTGTTAAATTCAGGTTCTTTATAGAAATTTCCAGATATACTTATCGTATGTGTCGTGAAAACTTCAATGATTTGATAAAAAATTATATCAATAAATTAAAGTGGTACTTTTGAGTTGTTTTATTTACAAATTTAAAAAAAAACTTAATACATGATCTCATTTTTTAATTGTCGAGTAGTCAAACAAGAAATATAAATTCTCATAGAATCCTTTAGATTGCTCTTGTTACTATAGGAAGAGAATGGGCAATATGTGGTCTCTTAGAAGTAAAAGAAATCAGTTATTTAAGATTAAAAGAAAGAAATTATTGCAAAATGAGTTAGAAAATAAGAATGAGAAAAGTCAGTGAGAACTCTAATAGAGTTCTAAATCTAACGAGAACTCCAATAACTATTTTCTATCAGTTCCAGTAAGATATTTTTGTAGTTTCATGAAATGATCTCGAGGTAATACGGTCCATTCTTTTTTCCTCTTGTTCTTAAGCGCTTTTAACCAGTTACCTCATTGTAGTACTGTACAAAAAAGTAAGCAATAAAACCTTTCTTCTAAAAGTTATTTCTGTTGGCATGATAAAGAATGTTATACTTTTAGAACGCGAGTGAAATGATGTTCTTCGGGTTTTGTCAGTCTACTAAATTTAATAAACTTTTGATTTAATGGATATGAAATCAACAGATTTCGGATAAAACAAATATAGTTTAACAAAAGGACCAACATTAAAAAAAATATATTTTTCAAAAATTTGTAATTTAATTCCTAATTAGGTCAACAAAGAATTTTTTTAATTTTTTTTAATTAAATATCTAATAAAAAAAATTATATCAAAAAATTATTGGTTTTTGCGAGAATTGAACTCGCATTCTTTACGTGAAAAATAGTGAAATCTTGCGTTTTAACGATTGAATTACTGCCTGCTGATTTCAAATTTCATTACAGACTGCTACAACCCTATTTTAAAGTATTGAAAATTAATTAAATTTAGTTAATGAAAAAATATTTGAAAAAAATGTATTAACATCAAGTGTCGTCTACTAGAAGTTTAAAAGAATGTATTTGAATTTAAGTGGATGAATAAAGACTATTTTATTAATGACTGAGAGTTTGAACAAGATATATAAATACATAAGATAAGTAAACTAATAGCAGGAATTGAATAAAACTATTGGTTGTTTTTTATTTATATGAACACATAATTAGAAGGTTAATTTTTTACTAGTATGATAAGAAAAATAAAATGTTTTATTCAAAATATACTGCTCTATTCCAAACACTATAAAGTATTTTAAATAATATTAATTACCCAATTTGTTATAACAGTGACGAAAAATTTTAATGATTTTATATCGCCAAATTATTCTGTTAACTATTATATTTATTAACTTTCAGAATTTTTTTCAATTTAAATTAAAATTTATTAAATCTAACACATTTTTCAAATAAGAGCATTTAATTAAAAACATATTATAAAGGCACAGTAATGATTACATTTTAATCAGTTAGAATATTGGTAAAGTTTTAATTACTAATGATTGAAGTTTAACAACTATGGATTGAAATATAAATTTTTGTAACTCAAAATACATTGTGAAAATTTTGTCTTATTTTTTACGAGAACTGTAAGTAATTAATTAATAAAGGGTAAATTCTGATAAAAAAATTCTTATTTAATTTATTGCAAAAATTATTATCCAGAATACCTTCAGATGAATTTTTTATTAATTATATTTGGTGTATAGAGAAATGCCGATAATTTACTGCTCATCGGGATCCAAATTTTTATAGGTCCATTTTTTCCTTTTTAATAACTTTGTAATTTTTTGGCTAAGCATAAATTTCTTTTGAATGCCACCGAACTAAATTAAATCTGTCAGATTTTGCCTGTAAATAGAATTTTCGAAGATTTTATATTGTTCTGTAATGAGAGGCAATAGTCATTTTTAATTTAAGCAATACATGTCAGGTGACATTCCATATCAGTCTTTTTGATCACAAACTGAGCACCTATTCAAACTGATGCGCGTCTTATTTTTCAAACTCTTAAGTAGAATTAGAATTAAAGTGTTAACACTTATATTTCAGGGTTTAAGTTTCCTAATATAAATAAGTTCCGTGCTGCCATGAGGAAGAAAAAGTAAATGCTCTAAAAACTTGGAAAACAAATTTGTGGGAAAAAGTTGACTTTACAATTTTTCAACATACAAAATACAAATAAAGTCTTTTAAATTTTCCATTAATAAATTTTAGAAAATTAGTTCTTCGAATAAGGGATTAGATTTTAGGTTACAATTACGCTTGTTAATGTGACACGAAAAACATATTTTATGTTTTTTTATTCGTTATTATCTAAGGCTTTAACTCTGCTATTCTTTACTGTCTATTTGATTCAAATAATTTATTTATAACTTGTTGGAAATGACTGCATGAAGTTATTTCCTAAATATTTCATGACTCGGATGGGGAGGATGTTATTTTCTTTCTCTGAAAAGAATTTTTAACTAAAAAACTCTTTTCTAATGCTTTAAACAATTTACTTGAATTTTAAAAACTTTTTATGAAAAATTATTTTAATGCATCATTTTTATCAAAATGATGTGATCTTATTTTTCTCAAAGTTGAACTTAAAATATCTGATTGCATATTAATTCAATGATTGAAAGCCGATTTCCCCTAAATATTCAGTTTGATAGTAAATTTTTAAAAAATATTTTTCATAAAATTTACTCCGCCCAAAAATTTCTAATTTATTTCAAAAAATACCGCTGAAAAGAGTGAAAGCGTAGACTCCAGAAATATTACTTAATTTTACTTGACTTCTGATGCTTATTTGTTGATTTTCTCAGCAGAATATTTTGTAAGAAACAAATTGTAACATTTAACAAAGACTTGTTATTCAAACTAAATTCACTTAATTTTAACTTTTCTTACGCCTATCTGGTAAAGCAAACACATGAGCCGTTCCAATATATATAAGTCCCATAATGTTAATGTTACAATGTTAATAATGTCCCATAATGTTAATGTTTAATGTTACATTATGTCATACTAACTGCATGACATTGGAAAATATGTATTAATATGAAGAAATAATGTTTCAAATTAATAATGATTCGATTAAATTAGTTATTTTAGAAAACTTTATGAATTGTTAAAAATGACCTATTATGTATTTTATATTTTGAATTATAAAAGCAATAAAAAATAGCTTTAGTCATTTTGCTTGTAATTAAAATATAAATATTCCATCATAGTTTTATTTCTAACTTATATCTGATTGAAAATGAAATAATCATATTCATAAAAGAAAAAGAATTCTTCTTTCCGCTGAAAACTCCAACTCAATACAATATGAAGAAATGAATAATAGACCTATTATATTAGTTTATAGAAAGCTTTTAAATATATAAACTGGGTTAATACCGATCTAATAAAACCTTTTTTATTTGAATAAAAAAATATTTGAAATCAAAATATTTCTTTAAATTTTTTATCCAAATACTAGGATTGCTTTTTATTGATGGAAGAAAAATTCATATTCAAATGAATTGAAAATAGTAAAAAATCTATTTATAGAACGGATTTATTAATTTACTTGCAATTGTATTTTTGTTTTGTATTGTTTATAACTTATTAATTACGATTATTATAAAATGTGTTTATAATTTTCTAACGAATGTAGTAATACTTGAATAAGAATAATCTTTTCTTTATATTGAATATTAGAAACATTAAATTGAATATTAGAAACATTTGCTTTTGAAAGATATTTGGAATTCGATTAATTTTTGTATAATTGCTTATTATTGATTCGAGGAAAATAGTTAGATTTGCACTATTTTTGATTTATTTGAATTCAATTTATAGAATGGAGTGAAATTTCTTCACAAATAATATATGTGTTTTAAAGTGATTTTCACTAAAAGAATTATAAAACTAGAACAACACTTTCAGACTTAAATAAATATTTTAGAAAATGCGACAAATATTATTTACTCTCTTCAGAATTATTTTGTCAGTACAATGCTTCAAAATGTACAAATGCATTATTTTCAATTACAAAAAAGTGGCACAACGTTCTCTAATAGCACAAAATAATACGTATATTGGATTGCGTTAATTTTTACTTCTCATCTCGCATCCTTCAATAATCTATAGTCTAATTCAATAATTTTTGCAAAAAAATAAATCATGTTTTGCAAAAGTTAAAAAAAGTATTTCTAAGTCGTTGTTGTTTTAAATTCCGACAAGTGTCTAGCTTAATGCAAAGTAAATTACAATTAATTACATTCCATCGCAGAAAAGGAAGAAATAAAATGAAAAATACTTAAAATACATCACAAATACGTAAAGTTTAATTAAAAGGCAAGATTAAAACTTAATCTTTAAGAATAATTCATTGAAAAATGGATAAATAAAGAAAAAAATTACTAACGCGTAGAAAATATTAGATATTAGGAACTCTAGGGAAAAAGTTGATTTCCATTAAGACGATTTTTTTAGTAATTCACTTGTGGATATTGAAACAATTTAAAGGACGTCGAATTAATATTGCCTATAATTAGCAGTACTCAAAAATTGAAATAATTTGTTTATGACATAAATCTACTAACATTAATTTTTATTTACGCAAAGAGAACACATAAACACTTTTTGAAATTATGAAACTAGTACGAATGGTGGAATTATTAATGTTTTAACTTTCTTTTTAAATTAGATTGTAACTTGTCTTAGAACATTCGAATAGCATGTAAATTACTCATTTATAAACGAAATAGATTTTCTACCGAATTCTCACAAATGTTGGATTTTTTTTCTGTAGTATTTTGACACTAACAATTAGTGTAAATAATTTTGAATAAAAAAATTATTTTAATATAAATAGTTGTATTCATTTGAAAAAATATCTGATACAGTAGGCAGAAAATTTAAATATCTCTAACAAAAAAACTTTTCTTAAGGCTTGAAACGAAAAGAAAAAAAAAACGATGCAAGAAATATTTTACAAGTGTAAAAAAAGGCAGAATGCATTGTAAATTATAAACTTAATCAGTAATTATTTGATATTTTTTTAATTTCAAGTTCATTTTAGGTTACCCAAACATATCAAATACATTTAGTTCCTGAATAATTGGGGAATTTCACAATCAATACAATTCTAAAGCTATAAGAATAATGATAAAAATTTGTAAAGCCACTTCAGGGATGAACAGTTTGCTGTATATAAATTATCAAACTTTAAAACTTTACCCATAATTGATTATTTCGCAATTTAAGTCTTCATTAAATTTTCAATAAGTTTATATTTTAAATAGAAATGTATTTAATGTAGAAAAATATGTGAACATTTCACAATTTAGTCATCAAATTTAAATAGAAATATTTATAGTAACAATTAAAACAGTATAATTTTTATTAGAGTGCTAAAAGTAATAATTTCTCTGTAAGATAGAATTTTAAAACGAATATTAACTCAGGTTTATCCTTAAAAGATTTTTTTTATTTTGAAGAAACAGGGGATTTAATTAGGACATGTGACTACAAAGAAATCCCTATAGTCTTTATGTAATAAACTTTGCACATTATTTTGCATAACATTACTTCGTTTCATTCTTTAAACGAATAAGACTACATTCCTCTATTTTGTATATTCACCCATTCTTTTGTCGTAAGGAATTGTTCACACTTTTTCCGGCTTGAACCAATTTTATTTTGTAATAATCAAATTCTTTCATATTTAGTAATGCCAAATTTGTTGGATATTTCTTCTATTTTATATAAATTTTAAGAAAGAAGAAACACTCATCTAACCCCAATTATAAATAGTATCGTAGCGTGCAGCAAAATTGACACGTTATCTTTATCAATCAAGGAAAATCTATCAAGCCCCTAATCTTTCTTCCTTCATAATCTACTCATCAATAAAGGAATGATCTTCTGCGTGATATAGCTGCTATCTAGTGCCATGCCAGAATTCATATTTCTGCATTCTGTATGAAAATTCTTCCTAGCATGAATATGCAAAGCATGAATATTAGAGCCTTCTGCTTTTCACCTCGCACATCATAAATATTTCATGCTTTTAATTAAGGAGAAACTTCGTCAAGTTATTTAATTTCATTACAGAAAGTTTGAACCGTAACCATTTTGAACGTATGAAAATATATGAAAAGAGTTTTGAATGAACTGAAGCCTTATGTTCGCGTTCTTAAAATTACAAAACTTATTATTGTCAACCATTGGAAGTAGGTTTCGATGAAAATGGATTTCTCGAACTATTTTCCAATTAATTTTTAGGCGATGCACTTTTAGTTCAATTTTAGCTGCGTTCTTTCATATCTTTAGAAATAATTTTAGGGTTCTACCTGCTTTAGAAAATATCTTTTGACTGAAAATCACAATTTCATTTTTGATAATTTAGTCCTAAAATCTTAATTTTACTTTTTAAAATCGTTTTTATGATATCAGCTATAACTGGAAATGAAATAAAGACATTTTAATAGAATCTTTAAAATATAATTTTGAGCAAATTTATAAATTAGCAAATAATATATTTTTTAAAATTACTATTTTATCCTATTTTATTTCGTTTAACATACTTTCGATTTATTTTTAGTATCAATTTGTTTGATGATATTGTTGAAATTTTTATAATTCTGGATCATTAAAATATTTTTGTTTTTCATTGATGCTGTAATTTTTATAACAAATACATGAAATTTATTAAACCAGGCATATAACATATATTAATTTATAACAATATTTCCAAATTAGATAACACGCATTATTATGCTAAATAAAACCAAAGAAGTCTTAAAGTATACTAACACTAAGTGCACAGCTGATCACGATATGTACACCATTTATAAAAGTATACCAGAAGTATTTTCTTTTCGGATAATAAATTATTACATTTTTTCCAATTAATAATTTATAAAATTCTTTGAATTAATTATTTATAGGATTTTTAAAAGCTAATTCATTTGCTGGTGATATTTCAGACTTATACAACGATAAAGTACTCTTATTATTGATATATTTTGAGAATTTTAATGTATGTTAGAATAGAATTAATAAAATTAATACGAAGTAATGATATGAGGATTGTCATTTCAATGAAAGATTTATAACAAAACGTGTTCTTTTTTTTATGATGCTGAAATCAATAAAAATCGAATAAAGTTCCATTTTTTTAACAAGAAAGCAAAGAAAATTGCTTTCAACAACGTCATATAATGCAGTTGATTTTAAATACAGCTAGTAGATTGTCTTTAGTGTACAGGTGAAACAAGAAGTATCTTTCACTCTTCTGTAATTATTATTTTTCTATACCATTCGAATGAAAACAATTGAATTCATTAGATAAAATGCTCACCTATATAATAGCAAACAAAAAAACTTACAATTCGCTACATAAAATAAAGTTATATGAAAAGACGCATTAATTTCTCAAAAGAATCTCTAATTTATTATATTTTAAAAAATGTTTCTTTGAAAATTAATTCCAATTTCCACCATGCACAAATATAAGATTTCATTTTAGAAAGACATTTTGCTGTTTAATTTGACATCCTTTTTTCATTATTTACGCATTGAGAAACAAATTTCTTATAAAGGCATGAGAATCTACAAGAATAATTAAAAATCGAGAAGAGTGTATCAAAAATTTCTCTCTTGCAATTTTTAAGGAATTTGAAACATAATTTTTAGAAGGAAAAAAAATAATTATACCATCAGAATTCATAAAAATTGCCAATACACTTTTCAGACCTTGAGGTTTCCCCTTCTCATTAGATTCAAAACTAAGCAATATATTATAACAATTACTGATCTAGCTATTATAATAGAAAACCTAATATAAAACTCGATAGCTGATAAAAATTTTCGGAAGTAATGGTTCGGTGGTTACAAAATAAATTTTGATTTATGTATTATTAACCATACTAATACACAAGAATTTAAAATTACTTATGATGCTTGAAGCAATTTACTAAACTGTGTTTTCATTAATTACAGCGCTCCAACGTCGATTTCCTTTGAAGTTAATATATAGACCGTTCTCGGTTTGGTACCCTTAACGCGTAGATAATACACGGATCAAACTATGCACAATATTGATTTAGACATCCATATACATGTGCTTTAGACTATGTTATGTATATCTCGGCTGCACTTACTATAGTCGCGTTTGCTTTACTAAAAATACAATTATTGTAATAATAACCATGTTATTATGATGCAACTATTGTAATTTATTGGTGTTTTTTTTATTCTGGCATTACATTTCCATAAATAATTTAGTACATATATCATTAAATGTCCTTCTAATAAATTTATAAAAATACTTTAATGAAAATACGAAGTTTCTGTGTGATAAATTTATTAATTAATATTTTTTGTTAGAAAAACATATTACAAAATGTATAATTGGAAATAAATGTTCTCTGTGATTTCGCTTCATAGTTAACAGAAACAATTTAATAAATTCAGTATTTAAAACTAAGTTAATAAAACATTTACGTAGTTTTTAAAAATATTTTTTCTATATGAAATGCCTACCTTTTCAACTCTGATATATCTCCCCTGACATCAAAAACCACATTTTACAAAAAAAAGTAAGCTTTCCGAATACCTGTCTTTTGAATATATGAATCATTTTGACAGAAACTACTATCCAGATAAAGTTAGATTTCTTTTTATTCTTCTTTTGAAAAAAAAAAATACTTTAGTAGATTTTTTGTATGCAATTTCAAACTGTAGAAACTACTAAATTTAAAATTTCATTTTTTTGAAAAGAGGAAAAAATTTATATCCCCAGGATTTTATATATTGCATGCTTAAAATATTCATATTCTTTGAATATAAGATAGATTGCTGCTTGTTATGTTAAGAATAGAAGAACATTACCAATGAAATTTTAATGTATTGGTCTTCACAAGACAGAACTAATGTACTTTTGTACAATTATTCTTGTTAACTTAAAAGTTAATCGAACAATAACATTCATAGCTTAAAGTTAAAACAGCATCCATAGCTTAAAATTAAAACAACATTCATGGCATAAAACTATAAAAAAATTCATGGTTTATAATTAAAACAGCATTCATGGCATAAAATTATAATAAAATTCATGATTTATAATCAAAACAACATTCATGTCTTAAAATTAAAAAAAAAGAAAAACATGGCTTAAAATTGAAACAAAAATAATTCATGACTTAAAATTAAAAACAGCTCAGGGCTTAAAATCATAATAAAGTGCCTAGCATAAAATTATTCTAAAATTCATGGCT
This sequence comes from Argiope trifasciata, assembly GCA_026543055.1. Taxonomy (NCBI): domain Eukaryota; kingdom Metazoa; phylum Arthropoda; class Arachnida; order Araneae; family Araneidae; genus Argiope; species Argiope trifasciata. The sequence continues at coordinate 683,272 of JAPMOQ010050131.1, forward strand.
TAAAATTATGATAACATTCATAGTTTAAATTTATAATGACAGTCATCGCTTAAAATTATAATAATTACATTTATAGCTTGACTCCTTTTGCTTTTATAAAAGAAAATGAAAACTAAACTTTTGGAGATAGCAGTTTCTTTAATTTTTTTTTCCAAAATTAAGTGCATACACGAAAAATCTCATTTGTTTTCAAGGCTTCATTAGGTTGTTTTCCTTAAAATTTTAAACTCAAAAGGAAATGTTTAAAGAAATCTAAATTGATAGCTTCGCATTCTTGACCTTTAAGGAATTTGTAGAATTCTTCTTGAAGAACATACGTTATAAAAGCTGAAAATAAAAGGAATAAAATCAGAAAATTTTCAAATAAATGAATGCTGCAAGCGAACTAGAAATATAATAAAACTAACGAAATTACTTTATGGAGCTTTTTGAGGAAAAGATGGTACTATTAATAACTTATGCTCGAATAATTCCAGAATGAAATTAACTATTATAGGCTTAACAAATACAGAGATAAAATACGTTTCAACATTTAATTCCAATTAATAAGGCTCAAAAAATCTTTCCCACTAATAATAATTAATTTGCTTTCCAATTCGCTGACTGTAATTGCCTTTATTAGGTTTCTAGCAGGTATTTTTAAAAGATTTACTTCAATTAGTATCTTTATAAATACCCATAAGTGATGGATTAAGCAATATGAAAAAGTATTTTTGCAAATACAATAACCTTGAGTCTTTGTCAAAATGGTACAAAACTTGAGAACGAACATTTTAAATCTGAAAAGTCATTGAACATTAACTAATCTTTACCCCAGATAAAGGTTAGACATTTCTTTTATTTTCTTTCAAAGTTTTTTATATAATTATTTCGGTTATTTGACAAGGAATTTCAGTTAAAGATTATGACTCTTTTTTTAAATTTATTTTCCACGTTTTATCTTTATTTTATTCTAGAGTAGAGCCTTATTTTGACAACCGTTAGGCGTATATGTTTACAAGAAGACTATTATTTAAAAGTTTCTTGTTTGATCCTTCTTCGAGAAGTGGCCACCATTTGGAATATATTTTTATAGTAATAATTATATATAAAAATATAATATAGCTTATAATAGAAAACATATTATTTTTGGTTTTATAAATAATGGCTAATGGAATGGAGTAATGGAAGTAATATAACTATTTTAATGCAGTTATGAGAAAAAACATCAATTTGATCAATATAATAAAAATAAGTTGATTTATTAACTATTTGTTGAAAAATGATTCTAAAAATGAAAACTAATAATGAATCATTTCTCGTTCTAAAAATGTAATAGTTTTTATCATCGATTTATTATTATGGAAATAATCAAAAATACGAAAAATATTGCTTCGAAATTATTAAAAAAAAATTGTGTGAAATTTTTTCCCATTTGTTTTTTTAAATAAAATTTGTGAGAAATTTCATTGATATATCCAATTGTTAGATTTCCGGATAAATTAATCCGAAATTAGCAAAGCTGTGCAGTGGAATTTATTGTCGAGGAAGAATGATAAAAGCAGTTTTCATAAAAGTTCATATTTATTTAAGTAAAAGTCAACAGGCTCATACTTAGAGCAAAAAGAAAAGAAATAATACGTTAAATCTCAAAATAAAGATCAAAATAAATTAATATTACCACATACTGTGAATAAACTTTAACAGATTCGAATTCGACCATTCAATCTAAAAACGCAGCGATTCATCTTAAAAATTCCTAAAAGGCAAGCCAACCGCATGGTCTTATATCATCCGAGCCTCATTCTAACATCAAAAACCCACAGATTTTAATTCCACACGTATTTATACTAGTTAAGTATGCGTAATTTGCATAATAAGTGCC
>JAPMOQ010050131.1:685145-732909 GCA_026543055.1 Argiope trifasciata
TGGAAAAACCCAAAGACTGACTCAAAAGTTCGGATCATTGTCTAACACCAATGTCTAATTCCATACTTATTAACCTAAATGTTGTTTGTTTCTCTTTTTCAAAAGATTTCATTTTAAAATAATATGAAGAATAAAGCAATCATGAATACACAGTGGCAAAATTTGTTCGGTTTGATTTGTCAGAACATGATATATTGTAGACTTTCATGAAATTTTATTTCATTTCAACCTAAGGAAAAATATTAAAACGGAAATTGTTTCCACTTTTTTGGAAAGTTGAATATTTGAAGATATAACACCCAGGACTATTGCGAACCATGTTTTAGGAATAGCCAAGGAAGAATGTCATTCCTAAAATAAATATGAAAATGACATGATACACAAAACGTTAGAATTCGCAGCAATACAAAAAAAGCTATTACACAGTTTCCAAACATATAAAATATTTTTCGTCATTAAACATTAATATGAAATTTCCTTAGGAATATAATAAGTATTATAAACTGACACAAACGTATCTCAATATATTATTATTTGACACTCATTAAAGCGTATAACTAATATCTAAAAATATTAGCTCTCAGAATAATTTTAAATTCTCCTTAATATTGAAATACATTGAGTGGTTAATGTTGGAAAACATCATAAATGTCTAAAATGAATGCCTAGAAATATACGAAAAATAAAATATTGAAATCGTTATTGTTAATGAATTTCGTGCATTTGAAAATTCATTAAAAATAACGAGTTCGGAATAACGAACTTGGTTTTTCCAAATGTGATAAGAAGCCATCATTAGTTTACGGTCATTGAAAAATATTGGTAAACAATTAAAATAAATATCAAAATTTTTTACAAAAGCATCACATTATTTTAAAGCAGGAATCCAGATGAAAAGATTCCTTTTAATGACTTACCTTTTTCTCAGAATTGACTCAGATTTCGTGCTCTTAATGATTATAAAGACTTTTAAGCAGAACAGTTATTCGTATTCTCAATTGTCCTTTTAATGAGTTTAGTTGAAGGAAATATAATTAAAGTTTTTAGCCTGCATACATTCAAATCATTTTTTGAAATATATAACAGTCATATTAAAATAAATTATCTCTGACAAATGATAGCATGTATTTATATATTAATAATTGCAACTATGTAACTAGTTTAATGCTGTAACGTAAACAACATCAATTTGATCAATGTAATAAAAGTAAAAATAAGTTAACTTAATCTATGAGTTGAAAAATGATTTTAAAAATAAAAAGTAATAATGAATTTTTTTCTGATTCTAAAAATGTAATGGTTTATATTATCGATAAATCCTTATGAAAATAACCAAAAATACGAAAAATAATGATTTTATAGATAATTAAATATACTTACAATTAATTACAGAAATTGTATAATCACGTTTATGTGCTATTTTTTCAAAAAATAACGAAATCAATTTAAAAAAGAGTCAAGAAGAAATAGGCCAAAAAATTAGTGTCATTTTAAATTTCACTTAATATTTAACGCCTGCACTTAGTGCTATTTGTAAAAATTTCTAGAGAATATGTGATTAATATAAGCCTGTTAATTCAAAATCACCAATCGTTACTTTAATCCTGATTTTATTTGTTCTAGGATTTATTTAAAATTTAAAACTTTTTCAGTAAACTCTTTTCTAGTTAATTGATACCAGTTGTCATAAAAAGCTGAAGATATAAATTTTACAATTGGTTAATTTATAAACATCAGTCAGGTATAATTATTAATCTCATTATTTCAAATTTATATCAAACAATTGATAATGTTTTATCTTTTGTTTTACAAGAGATTTATACATGCAAAGCAAATTTTAATAATATAAACAGGACGAATGGTCTACTTGGAGCATTCTTACATACTTATTAATAGAGGAATGGCTAAGTACATAACAGCCACGAGTGCTAATTTCTAAGAGATTTTTATTTTCTCAGTTTCTCTTCCTTTTACAGTGAAAAGTATATAAAACTTAAATTTTTTAACCAACCTATTGAAAATAAATTTGATAAAAAATTATTTTGTACCCAAGATTGTATATCAAATTTCATTTATTTGGCATTTGTTTTTTCTAAAACTGTTGATGTGGTAAGACAGATGAGCTTAAGATTATTTTATTGGCAAATTTAGTGTGACATTTGATATGTTTCTACACAAAAACTACATATAAATTTAATTTATCAAAGTAAGAAAAGGTATGGCCAATTCCTTGATTTGATTCTAATTTGATTTGGATCGATACTTAAAATGCTAATTTAACGAAACAATTTTTATCCATTTCTTCATTTTACAGTTATCAGGATAACTTAAGTTTAGACAATTAGAAAGAACATTTCTTCGAAAGATTTTTTTTTTAATTTAAGAGAAATCTACAAATTCCATGTAAATACCTCATAACAAAGTTTTACCAGTCAACCACAAAACATATTTTGAGTTATCTTGCTTTCGGATATATAGATGTAATTCCAAAAATGTATGTTTCAACTTTGAGACTTATTCTGTGAGGTCTGAAAAATGAAAATTTGTCAAAATATTTAATCAGAATTTCTTAGGCATTAAAACGCTTTCTTTATACATACCTCGCATATGATAAATTATAAAAAAGGTAGCATTAAGCAGCCTAATGTATCACTGCGCCTAATGTATTACTTCATAATTTCATAGGCATATTTACAGGATATATAAAATCTCTAGTTATTATTAACTAATATTAAATTGTAAAAATATGTTAAAAATTTATTGGTGTTATTTCTCAACAGCAATTCTTGTACCTCAACTTTTAATCTGATTTTGCTTCTAAAAATATTTTCTCCGAAGCTAAATTATTCCACATTAATAAAAAATTACAAAATAAAGTTTCTCCCAATTCATCTTTACCAAAAAAGTGATCACATATATTTTGAGGAGTAAGAATTCGTGTCAAAATACACTACTCAAGGCAAAATTTAATTAAGGAATGTCTAGATAAAGTTTAGCCATTAGTTTCCGAAAATATGAACTGACTCTTGACTCAAAGTGTTTTCATGGTAGCCAAATAAAAATATGTAATTTCTATTAGTTTTTTATTATTAATTATAGAATATACATAGGCAAAATGCAAAGTTAGTTCCATTTGAAAAAACAATAAGGCAAATGTATGAAATATTTTATTTATGAACAGCATATAATATAAGTTTTTGATATGTTCTCCAAACGAACTGAAACATTTAAAGCATAGTATATTAAGTTTTTTTCCTTTTGCAGTATAAATAAAAATCAAGAGAGTTTTATAAAGTATTAAACGCAGCAAGTATAATTTTACCATCGTTTCAAAAATGGAAAATTCACCCTTGATTTGCAGAACGAATGGAAATAGTTAGGTGCTAAGTCAAGACTTTCACAGAAATTTTCGATATTCAAAAATTTTTTTTTCAAAGTCTGTGCAATATTAGCTTAACTTTGTCTTGCAATTGTAGAATATAATTGCTTATCTTGCCAATTCGAGGTTCATTTATAGAATGATTCGTGGACCTTTCTCAAATAACATTTTCCAAAAAGAATTAGGTATTATCGTCTCTTTTGTCATGAATTCAATGTGAAAAACTGTTTCACACGAAACTCGCTTCATACGGAAAATACTATAACCATGACTAGTGCATCCAACACCCTATCTAACTAAGGAAAAAAATCATAAGTTACTCCTTGGTTGTTCTTTTCTTCCTGGAGATGAAGTAGTTTCATTAATTTGGCTTGCGACTAGCATTTTTCCTCTTCTGCAGTATTAAAACGTTGCAGAAGATTGAAACAGACCTACTAGCCAGGCTTCTTGTGGACAGCTATCAAAACCGAAGCCTCCAACGTGCATGTAGTGGAATGGAACTCATATTTCCGACTGAAAAGTCCATCATTCACAAAATTTCTTTAAATATTATTTGTCATATTCTCGAATAAATCACTTAATAAATGTAACATTTCAATTGTTGATGAAATGTTACAAATATCTCAGGATGATCAGAGAAAACACAGCAACAATTTTCAAACTGCTCAAGTCAGTTCTATGTTGGAAATTACAATATCACGGACTTACTTTAAACAACAACAATTTCACAATAAAAATTCTGTGTCATTGAAATGCTTAGCCCTTAAAATATTTAAGCTGTTCTGTCATTCAGTTTGATTTGATTGGATGCATTACGGACTTTTATTCAAAGAAATTTCTTTCTTCTTATATTTGTATTGTTAAGCAGCAAAATTATAATATTCTATTTAAAATATGATACCAAATGAAACGTACCTTTTAATTTTTTTTTATATCATACCAATGAATTTCTTTCAAACAGTTTGATGTAAGAAAAATACAGTACACAATTCCTAAAATATTTATTTTCTTATTCTTGTTTGATAAAAATTGTTGGTAAAATACCAGCTGCAAAAATAAACTACTAGATGAAATTTCTTAAAGAAAAAAGACAAATAAATAGATATTTCAACAATGACGAAAGAAATGCAAAAATTCTAACAAAGAGCAAAAGTCATTTGTATTTTAATGAGCGGGAACTCAGAAATAAAATTCCGATTACTTTCAAGTTTCATTTTTGATCAGTGAACTCAATTTAAAAAATTTCAATAATATTTTTACAAGTATTTTTTTTAATTCTGCTTAAAACAAAATCACACTCAGTTGCAATCTGAGATTCATAGTTTGTTTCATTTCAAAAACAATTTCACTTTTCCCATACAAATTTTTCAGAATTCACAGAAGAAGAAATTAATTATCTCGATTTCAAATCAACATCAAAATACACTCTTATTTTCTTCCATTGTTTTTTTTAAATCGATAAAAAGTCATTTGTAGTAAGTATATTCTGTATTTTAAAGTCTCGGTCGCCGATATCCAAAAGGACTTCAAATGGAACAAAAGTTATATTAAAATACGAATGAAAACTTGTTTGTTTTTAGAAGATCTTTATCTTTTGCTTATATAAAGGGAGACGGCACATTTGAAGTTTTGATAGCCATTTCATCTACTATCCGTTCTTTTCTAAATTTATTTAAAAAAAGGTTGATAAAATATTTTTTATCATAATTTTCTTCGCCAATTTTAATCAAAGAAAAAATGTATTACAAAAGATTCTGTATAACTTCAGACATTATTAGTTAAATTTTGTTTTCTAGCTTTCTTTTAAAAACAATCGTATATGATTTATAAAATATATTTCTTACTACTTGTTCTGTCTTATTTCTTTTTATTTTAAGGAACAAAAATAACAATTTAATTTTCGGGATCGTTCTCGGTTCATGTAAAACTTTTTTTTTTTCTGTAAGCAATGTAGTTTTCTAATCTTTCAACTTAAAATTATTTTACTTATTGCAGTATTTGTACTTTTACAAAGAAATTTGAAATAAAATTTCTTATTTATCTTTTACTTTGCTTTTTAATTTATTTGTGTTTTGTTTATTTCAGTTATTATTAATAGGTGACAGGTATGGTAAAGAATAAGAGATATTAAATTATCCATTTGGTTAAAGAATTTCTTACGCTGTAAGAAATCAGTGTTGTTAATTTTTATCTGATTAAACCTTGATTTTAAGCTATAAATTAATTCAATTATGTCTTTGAATGGAGAGAAAATTGAAAGTCTGCATGTAGAGCTATACATTTTTTTAGAATACTGTTTATAATTTAAAACTAAGCTGAAATTTTGACGAGTATAATAGTTGCTTTAACAAGTCGATAGAGTTGAAATGGATTAAGGCCCATATTGGGTATATGGTAATGAAAAGGCGGGTCATTATGTGAAGTTGGAGACACAGGAAGATAATATTGATGTTATTGTCCCCAAATCAAGGGTGTTTTAAAAGAGGAATTGAGCGAAGAAATAAAACTACAATGGTTTGACAGATGGTATATGTCCAAAAAAGGAAGAGTCATTTCAACTTTATTCCTAATACGGAAATTAAAATAAGAAGATGCCATCCACTTATAATCCAAATATTATCTGGACATGGGGAATTTTCTGCATATTTCCAAAGATTTGGAAAAACGAAGGAAAATAAATACATTTGTGGAGAAATTGGTACGGTTTACCACTATTTAATGGAATGTATGGAGATCTCAGAGTTAAGGTAGGACCTGAAGATTATCAATAATGATTTCAGTACAATATTGATGGTACCAGGTAATCTAAAACCCTGAAGGATATGATTTTAAAGATTGATAGTTTCATTCCAACTGTTTGAGAGAGTGCAGATGAGGATAAAGACAGCTATTTACTACCCCGAAAGGAATGTTAGTTTGACTGTTCGGTGAATGTAAGGTTGGACAATACTTATTCAGCAGTCGACCACAACAAATTCTGTCGATACTGCTACGTTAAGTGATGGCGGTGTGGTCGACTGTATGCAAGAAGAAATATAACAGTTGCTAAAACACATTAAATTGTTAACATTGTTAAACAAGAAAGGTTTTCTTGAATCCGAAAATGCTACAAATGTTATCTTTCCATGCAGTTCACTTTTAAATATATTTTATAAACATGTTTTTAGGATTTATTTGTTGTTTATATCTATATCGAGTCAAAACATCTATTGGGTGTAAAGGCAATAGAGATGGCAGTAACGTTCTATTTATGGGAAACGAAAATTAAAACAAATGTCACCTTCATTTAAGAGAAGTACCAAATTTTCGTTTCAACAGCTGATGACCAAAGCAAATTTTGCAACAAACTTTGAATAATACTATAATGTAATAATATTTTTTGTCATGTTCAATATAAAATTAAAACATAAATTTCAGTTCCCTCACACTACAACCCAATTATCTACACTATTAAACAAATTATGATAGAGAAGTGGTGATAAGTCCAACAAGTTCAATCGATGATAACGATTGTATTTATTCGACAAAAAAAAAGGCACCACAAAAGTAGCTAAATATAAGCGACGCTCACAGAAAATAATTCTACAAAAAACCAACAATACATCTGTAAATAGTAAATTATAATGTAACTATAGTAACGATGCAGACAGGGAGCTTCCTTTGCATACAAAAATTCAAAGAGATAATTACTTGATTAAAAACTCTGTTTTTACTCAGGCGTTATATAGGTTTTCTGGTCAGGCATAGAATTTCCTAGATCGTAGATGCCATTTTCTAATATAGATTCTTAGAGGTTCATATATATTTTCGAATTTCTATTGTTGTCGCCATGTTTGCCTTCAAACAGTCACTCATATTAAAGGTTTACGTGTTCATTAAAAATGTCTGTAATTCTGTCTTTCTTACTCTAGTAATATAGAAAAGTAATATTGCACATTCGTAACCAATTCATTGAAAAACTTTTAATTTACAAGAAAAATAAATCACTTTAATTATATAAAAAATGAAACTTAATTCAAATTCAAAATTGTAGGATTTCGGATAAAAAATAATCTAAAAAAACATTTTGAAATAAAAAAAACAGCAAAAGCTTCTTCAAACTCTTGAAATGTCTTTCGAAACTGAACTGAAAAAGAAAAGAAAAAGCATTCAGAAGCTAAAACTCAAAAAGCATACAAAATGCTAGGTGGAATCTTAAAATTTCCCTATAGATTGGTTCCTAAAATAAACACTTATTGGGTTTCCACGACAATCGTCCTTGTAATTCGATTCGAGAAGATATCGGGTGTCTTGAAGTTTTTGTTTTCAAAATAAATGCTCCAGAGGGCGCAGATGTTGTGGACATTTTTTTCCAAGATACTCGGGACACAGATAAAATACTGCACCTTTGAATGCGAATGAATGCATTTAAAGGGAAGTACCATTTGAGTATCGAAAAATAATCCGATAAAGACAATGGAATAAAACTTTTTGTTTTTCTATCGTTGTGAAGTTTTATTGAATTAATTCCTTCCTGATGTGCTTAGAGTATCGGCATCTGTTACAGAGTTAGTGTGAATCTTCTGAAATTTCATAATTTATTTTTTAAATGTAGCAATTTCTATGGATTCTTATAGAATGAGATTTTAGAATTCAATTTTAATTTCTTAGCTATAAAGTGCGAATTCTAATTTTAGGGTCTTTTTTGTATATGTTTACTTTTCCGGGCAAGTTGAAAGAAATTAAAATTAAATATTGACATCAAAAAAATTTAAAGAAAAAGGAGAAAATGCAATCGATATTTAATTCATTAAAAATGAATGAGGCATTGTAAAAATCCATCAGGATATCTCATTGAAATAAAATAAATAATGAAAAATGAATTTTTAAGTATTCATCAGAAAAATATGATGTCATTTAAATCTTTTTGCTACTCCATTTTCATTTTTCATTCAAAATCTTGCTACATCTTCTGACTTCCAAAAAATTATCAATAAACAAAGCAAAACAAATATATGAAGTACACATATAAATATAGATTTTACATATAGATATTTTTCAGAAATTCTTATATTTTTATATGAATTTTATGCTTAGATGCGAATTTTATTTTATTGTCAAGATTTATTAATTTGTCATTCATTGATAATATCACACATCATTATGCACAATTTATTAATTAGATTTTAAAAATATCCTTAGAGAGCCTTTTATATATTTTTAATCAAACTTAAAAAGAAACCACAACTACAAATTATTTCAGATTAATTAGCAGTAAGTAAATTAATTTAGTTTTAGTTAATGATTTTAATTGATTTTTATTATTTTTTGAATCTGAGTATTGAGCAGTTCGAATTGAAGCGGAATGGTAAAGGCTAAATCGGAAAATTATTTAACTAGCAAAAATCAATTAATTCGAATCCTCTTTGAGAATTCAACACGTAGATATCAGGCAAATTTATTGCATTTTACTCTTTATTTTAACTCACTAACTTTTCTAAATGACGATAATTTTTTTATAATCCTTTTTTGTATATCCTCAAAAGTTCCTGAAACGGAAATTTTTCTAGAAGTTACAATTTCCATGTAACTTATTTTGCGATATGGAAGTTGAATTTTGTTTATTTTTTAAAACTATAAAAAAGTATGCATCATTTTTAGTCTCCTAAATTTTAGATCGAAAATTTTAACTTCAAATCTTGACATGCAACTCAACAATCATGTGGAAGTCAATTTTCGCATGTTATATCGTAAAAAGATTAACAAATCTTGTTTTAGAAGAAATAAATTAAATCAATAATAATAATTTTTCTTCAGAATTCGTAATTCTGGAAGAAAATTAGAAAAAGAAACCTATATTTTAAGTGGATTATTTTTTCTTCATATTCTTACATCATTTATGATAAATTTAAATCTCAGTTACAGCACTGTCTTTCACTGTTCGTATATCTAATATCTAGAACGGTCAAATAATTAAAAAATAAAATTCTGTTATAAAATGGGTAAAATGGTAAGAAAAAGAAATAAATTTTTGGTGGGTTTTAATTGACTGGTGATTTTATAATAAAACATAACCAAATTCCATAACCCCACGTTTATTGAATTCGAGAATCTAACATGGAGTTTCTAGTAATTTATATCATTATAAAAATACACTACATTATATCGCATATTATACACCACATTATTTGTATTTATTTTTTTTTTCAAAAGTCTAACACAAATTGCAGTAAAATAGCTTTCATAGAATTGATTTTTAAGATATATATATATATATAATTATTTATAATTATATTTTAAATTATATATAATATCCCCAATAATTACCCCGATTTAACTAATAACTTATTTCATAAATATACCACATAATATATTTATTAAATAAATTATTAGTTAAAACTATTTGCATATTGTTTCATGTGAAATCTTTTATTTTTTCAACACCAGCTGTTTCATCTATAGAAAACCTCTGTTTTGATTAAAACTCTTTAAAATATTAAACAAGCTTGAATTTTACTGGATCTTCTCAAACTATAAATTTAACAAACAGAAATTTAGGAAATTTACTTTTGAACTAACTTCAATTAGAATTATGAGAAGTTAATGATAATAATATATTATTATTTCAAAATGTATACTTTTTATTAGATCCATCTCACTTCAAAAGGCACTCTTTTTTTTTAAACAATAATGGTTTAATATTTTTCAATAAAGAGTGTAGTCCTCTATTTTCGAAGTAAATTTCTTTCTCCTCTCTGTGAGTTCTAAAACTATTTTCTATGCAAACAAATCAACAAATGATTTCAAAATGTAAAAAGGACTACGCGGAAATGTCGAATAGATTCATTGGTAAAAATGTCACATTTTTCCTAAAATAGGATTTCCTACGCCAATCTTTGCTATTTTGACAAGCCAAGCAATTTATTTATGAGTCGAAAAACACGTTTCCTTTTTAAGACGTGTTTCTCGATATCGATGAGCTTTTTATACAGACGCTGCACAGCTCTCGGTTGAGGGAATTTTTGTTGTTAGGAGACACCAAAAATGATTTGTTTTGGAGGGGATTTTTTTCCTACCTTTTTGTGATTACTGTAAAATTAATCTTTAGATTGCAAATATCTTTTGAACATATATTTTATATATAATTCGCAAAATCTATCAAGAATCATTTTTGATATAAAAAATAAAATTAAAAGAAACTAAATATTTTTCTCACACTTTCTAATAGACTTATCATGCCAGAAGTGTTATACATGACTTATAAAAGTTACAGAATATTAATTTTTTTGTATGAATTTAGCTTTTTTACTGCATCCAACGTATCATTCTTGGTTATGTAGTGAGCAATCTCTAATATGAGCGTTAATAGAATGCAAAGAGTTTTAGAAATATTTTTCTCAAATGACATAAAAAAATATTTGGCACATATCTGCACTTGCAATCACAAATTACCATACCAAATTTGATGTCTTCTAGACATTGCGTTTTCGAATAATCACGGTTGTTTTTTTTTTTTTTGAAAGTACAGATTGATAGACAGACAGCCCAATACTGTTTTTGGCTTAAAATGGGACATGTTTTACACTATAGATGTTAAACATTTGTACCAAATTCTATTTATTTAGCTCACTTTGTAGCTCACTCATAAGCTCATTTTGTAATTATCGTATTAAATTACATTCGCACAGTGTGAATTCAAAGAATAAGAAATTGCAAAATTTTATCTTCAAGATGAACTATTATCAAATTTATAAATAACTAAAACTTTTTAGCCTTTCAAAACAAAATATCATTTCGAAAAGTAAAATCGAAAATAATTTGTGGTAATTTTGAAACAATTTGCTTAAATATATGTTTTTTTTGTAAATAAAACATTCTCATTATACCGAAAAAAATTTCAGACGTATTATGTTTCAATTCATATCATGCGAACATCTAAAACAATATATTTATTATCAGTATTTAGAGTCTTTAAGTGAAATATATAAATGAAAGATATAAATAATATTTAAATGTGTCAGCTTATTTTTAAAAATCTCTTTTTATGCTTCCTATATATTGTTAAATGAATATATTAGATTTTTTTAATGATATTCAACCTTTATTTATTGATTTAATTCATTGTTGATCTACAGATTTGACGCTCAGAACTAGAACAAATTTCATTAATCTATCTCAAAGCAGTTTTGAGGCTTCTTTATCATCTATCGACAGACGGGTGAACCTTTTTTTAAAAAAACAAAATGTGTGTTTTCGAACTCTGGAAGGACGAAAACGTGGAGACTTGTCAAAATCTTGATTCGAACTTTTTAATGATTGCTATACTTCATCGATGCCAAGTGCATCAATATATATATATATATATATATATATATATATATATTGATAAGGTCTTCTGACTAAGAAAGTTCTTGTTTGCCTTTGATGACCTTTACAACTGCTGATTCACCATCTAATCTAAGGAAAATAGTTTCTTCATAATAGCTTAAATATTATATACTTTCAAGACCTAAGCTTGTCGTCATTTATATGCAGCAATCTGATAACATTATCTGTTGATTTAACTCTACAAAAGTAAAAAAAAAAACAAAAGAAAGGGATAATTGCTAGATGCAGCGTATTATAGTCTGCTATCTACTAGTTTAATAGTCTAATTATTTACTAGTTTAAAAGTTAATCTGTTATCCACTTAGTCCATATTATTGCTATGTGCAGAAATAAGGGATTAACTTCTAATCTACGTTAATAGAGCAGTTGTAAAGGTCATCACGCATTTGTATGATTTGTATTAAGGACAATAATCATATGAAATGGGTACGCCTTGTTATGAATTCGAAGCTCTGCCAATTTGTTGGTTGATGAAGAAACACAATCAACAATCATGAGTAACAAACTACGACGGCTTTTATTAGACACGAATACATAGACAACAATAGCCGAGACATACACAAGAAATACACTGCAGCTCAGACAAACAGTAGGCGCAAGTAGTAATTGGTAGTAATAAAAGCCACAGCACACAAAGTGGCCAAACATAATTCAGCAGAAGGAGGAAATCTACATTGCAACACTCTACGGTCTGCAGTCTCCAAACGCCTGCTACTCTTCACTGTCTCTTCGTTTTAACTGCACCCAACTACCAACAAACTATTACGCGACTGGTTATTCCATACAAGATTCGACACCACTTTTATAATAAACACCAGGATACGTCACACAACTAAATTGAACAAACGCTTGACCTCCACACAATGCTTGCACTTCGCTGGGGTGATACAACTATTCGTCATTGTCACGCTATGCGACTTTAAACTTTTCAACTACTCTACATACGATTGTATTTAGCTTAGACAGCCGGCCTTTTACAGTTCCGTGCTGCGAGGGTTCTGAAATAATCAGTATATCTTGTTTCATATTAGCTCCATCATCAAAATTCTGGAATATTTCAGTTTCATATATTTTGTCTCTAAAGTCGTCAAATTAGTCGTTAAATGATCTCCAAGCTCTGGGATCACTGATTCGGCATCGGATCAGTATCCGTAAAATTGTCTTCCCAGTGATTGAGCTAACCGTGTTGGAAAGCAACATTGTATATTTGTAACTGCCATTATGGTGTGAGAAGAGTGAGAACTGTGACATGACATTTATTTTTTCGCTCTCCTGTGATATTTCTGCTTTAAAATTACATAATAGCTTTATTGTTTCGTCCCTATGACAATCCCTAAAACTGGGAGCCATGTTTATTTGTATTCTTCTGTCCCTCCCCGATTGCATGGCCACTGAAAATAACTTACATGTACAAATAAAAATGGAAACGTTATAGCAATTAATTATGGAAATTATTAAAGAAATAAATATATTTCGCAAAAATGCTTTGAAATAATATATCTGGTTAGATACTGTCCATTGATATTGAACATCTTCATGTTTCTATTGCTTTTGTCTAGAATTTCTTCTCATAAAATATTAAATAAGTAAATCATCATCAGTAAAAGCCATATTTAACTGGGTGTGTATTTTTGTTCCATAATTTAAAAAAAATCTGCAGCATCTGTAATTTGATTAGTTAACTGTTTTTTAAATTGTTTGTCTGTTCCAATCTGCATCTCACAAATTGCATTCAAGTTAGGGAAGTGTGCTATGTTTGAGGAGAACTGTTTAAAAGCATCAAATCGAGGTGAACTATGCACAATATATTTGAAAAGTGAGAAACATATGAGAACTATTAATCTCTTTTCTTGCTTTTTGGATTGGAATTCAAAAATGGCATCCAAAGGGCTCGATACAAATGGATACCTTTCAACAATCGCTATATATGAATCATATCAAAAAATCAATAGAGATTTTAATGTCTTCTCTGTCAAATTTCAGACAATTCATTTATTTACAGCCATATATTTACATAAGAACAATTTGTTCTAATCTAGATTAAAAGATTTGATATTCACACCATTTGAAAGTTGAAAATATTCACACAGCAGTCGAAGGTTGAAAGTTTATCGTGAAATAAGTTACCAATCAATTTGGAGAAATAGCACCACAAAAAAACTGGCAAGTTGTTAGTTCATACAGCTACTCCAGGGGTATCTCTAGGAATCCACCGAACTTCCACTGATCGAGAGTAATTCTACAGTCAGTAACCTGAGAAGTTTCTATCCCTTCTCATTTCATACCGGTGCACTTGAGCACTCTATCGCCCTGTAGTTGTTCAGCAAAATGCCCCCCCCACCTCAGTTGCCACCAGTCAATCATGGGAATGATGCATCCTCGTAACTGACCGTTCCGGAACACGTGTTAATTATAGTCCCTTCTGAAATGGGAAAATTTAGCATCCCGGTGGTTTGATACTCTTTCCCTTGTAGGTGCAATAAATTTCCTTTGTGAAGGATGTTTCCATTTTTTTAGATGGGCCTCGCTAATGACCAGATGCGATGACCACTCTGGGGAAGAAAATCCTCCCATCTGACAATCTGGAGGCATTTAACAATTCGAAATTTTAACAGATGGTGATACAGCAAGCTGGAAATTCCAATTATCAGAAATGGAAAAGTGAACAATATTGTTAAATCTATCAAAAATAAATCTCTTAAAAAGCAAAAATTATCTTAATAGTTAGCATTACCTCCTCTTAATGCTTAACTATTTTTCAATTTATATTTTGATTACTGCTTTAGGAATATTTTCTTAGTAACAACTTTATGTTAAAATATTTTGATTAATTTAATCAAGTTAATATATTATAGCTTTAAATGACTTTCGAAATTGAATATCACCAATAAAATTTTTACACAAAAATAAATATTTTAATTTCTTTCATATTATTTTGATGATGGTTTGCAGTATTTAGTTAACTACAATATTTTAAAACATAGAAGGAAAGAAATGTCACTAGTTGAGGTCTAGTTTGAACATCACTATTAGAAAAAGTTGTTCAACGCCTCTTGGCTTAATTGCATGGGTAATGTAAAGAAATAGAACTTGCAATTATAGATTTGGATTGTTGTCTTTAGATGGCTTAAAAAGTAAACGTAAAAATAATATTGCTGGTGGATAAAAGAAAAAAATTTTCGTAATAGGATTTCGGGGCAAAGGTATGGCATGTTTTTATTCTATTAGAAGACAATAAGAAACAGAACGGTAATGTTATTGTGACACAAAGTTAATACATGCGCACCAATACAAGTTAATACATGCAATCAGTAAATATTTATCTGATTAAAATTATTAAAATTAAAAATATGATATGGACTAAATTTCAGTTTTTGTCAGTCGGTCTAAGTGCCTGTCATTTTTTTTAAATCTTTATAAGCTGAAAAAGTTCTTTATTATTAGAAGAGACTCTACATTTTTCATCTATAAACTTTTGTTTTTAAGTTTGCCTATATTTTCTTTTGTAATTATTCTTGAATAAAAGGGTTTGGATATACTTAAAAAAATTAATCGATTTAGGCTTGAAAACAATGTGGTAACTTTTGTGTTTAATCAGCCAATAAGGATGTGCCTTTCTGTGTTATTAAAAATTAATTACGGCATATTAAAATCAAAAATAAATAGAATTTTCAAACTCTGATTCCAATAAGAATATGTAGTATTTTTTTTCTTGCAGTTTTTCTTCTCAGTTAAGGGAAAAAAATTTATATATAATTATTAATTTTTAAAAATTTTTGAATATAATTATTACTTTATACCAAAAATAGATTTTAGTTTATGAAGAAATGTAAATGATACATTCGAAGGTGAAATGAAAGTTTTCTTTTTTTTTCAGTGTGGATTTTTTTTAAAGCAATCGATAATCGTTTCATTTGTTTAAAAAAATTTAAGGAAATACTTTGTAGAAGAACAAAAAGAATCGGGTTTCATTTTTAAATAAAAAGTAAATTATCTGAAAATTTTATTGCTTTTTTTTTCTTTAAAACACTCTTCAGTTTAATAAAAAGTTGTTAAAAGCACTGCTAACAATAAATTCTTAAATATCTTTGATAATAAATTTGTTTTAAGAAATTCCTGTTTTCTGTTTTATTTATCTTAAATAATTAAATTGAATAATAGAATAATAAAAAAAGAAAATCCCCATTCGCATACAAAAAAATCAAACATTCCAATAAAAATTCACTTATTCTATTAATACTAAAGTAACTAAAAGCAGAAATGGGAAAATAAATAACTATTACCATCAACAGTGTTGTCAATTTTGATACATAGTGCCATTTGAAATACATATTATTTAAAACATGTTTCTTAAAAATAAACAGAAGAAAAATTTGAGTTGCTAGGAAAAGACTTTTTTTTAATATAAAAGTAGGAAATTTCATTTCTCAAGGAATTTCAAACTAATTTCTTAAAAACTCTTTCACTAAATAACTTGTAATAAATGGAGTCAAAATCTATTTTGAACAATTTGAGTTAGTCTTACTGTTTGCTCACTGAGTTTCTGAAAAAGAAAAATAATAATTTGAAATCGTTTTTTATTCATACTTGTTCTTTTCAGAATTGGAAAGAAAATGATAATTCAAATTACCGCAATGGGCATTTTAAATGCAATACCATTTATTTCGCATCTCACAGAAAAGAATAAAAACCAAAGATGTTATGGTTTTATGGTTATTATAATTGCTGATCTCTTCTTCTTAATTTTCATTAGGTTATTTCAAGCGAAAAGGGTGAAATAATGTCTTTCTCACATAAAAAGAAGGAAATGCTCCATATACTTTAGCTTCTTTTAATCCTTGACTATTTTTATGCGATTAGTATAAAATTTCTCATATGCATGTTATTCTGCAGTCTTCAAAAAATAAGAGAAACTGAAATAAAACCAATAAATTCTAACATAATTGGATGCTGCAAACGGAATAAGAATGATAATAATCCTAATAAGATTTCTTTAACGGGCTTCCTAGAAACAGGACAGTGCCAATAACCATTTCTTCTCGAATGATTCCTAAACGAGTTAACTTTTATTGGATTAAGAAAGAAAAGAAAGTGCCCTCGCTCATCGGATTCAAAGGAAACAAACCATGAAATTCTTTCCCGCTAAGAATAATTAAAACTAATTTATTTTCCACTTCGGTGTTAAATTCTCTTTCATTTATTTTACGAAGGGCTTATTTCAAATGATATCTTACTTAGCGTCAACACACGGATAGAAGTACTGCATAAAAGTTATTTCTTATTAAACTAATAAAATGAAAAAGATGCTACTAATTTCAGGGTTTAAAATATCATAGCTACAAAATATTTGAATACATCATAACTCATTTGAATCGAAGCGGAAGTGTTCCAAATTTTAATACTCTGACGAATGAATGCTTCTGAATAATGTACGCTTCTTATTTAGAAGCATGCATGCTCCATATTCACGTAATTTTAAGTAATGAATATTTTGAAATTCTCAAATACAGTTGATATCAAGAAATTTTAGCGAAACGGTGACAGAATTAGGCAATTTCCAGTCTTATGCAGTTCAAATTCTTAATCTCTTTCTCTGGCTCAGCAGCACCGAATAGTCCTTGGCTTTCCCAAGAATTCCATTACATTACATTCTATCCTATTCTTACCTATTCCATTATTTTTCCTATTCTAACCTATTCCATTGTTTCCCATTCCATTTTTTTCCTATTCTTGGATAAGGCTTTCCACTTTGTCATCTCAATAGGTATGACAAACAATAGTAGATCTAAGTATTTTCAAACCATAGGTATGCATTTTCTTCCTTACTGATTTAACAGCTCCGGATGGGCCCTGGTCTTCCACAGAAACCCTTTCACACCATCCTATTCTAGGCTAAGGTTTTCTAATTTGTCGTCTTAACAAATATGAGAAGCAATGGAAGATTTGGGTATTCAAAACTCTAAAAGTGCACATTCTTTTTCTCATCCATTGGCTTGAAAGCTCCGAATGGGTTCTGGTGTTTCTTTGAATTCCATTTCATCTGTTCCTATTCTTGGCCGAGGTTCTTCAAATTGCCATCTTAATAGATATGATGAACGGTGGTGGATTTAATCGCTTTTAATTCTAGGCAATGCACGTTCTTCTTCTCTTAGTCAGCTTGATAGCTCCGGGTGTTTCCTTGCTTTCCTCAGAATTCCATTCCATTCACCCCTATTCTTGGATGAGGTATTCCAATTTGTCAACTTAATGGATATTAGAAACGGTGGAGGATTTAGGCATTTCCTAGTCTTCGACAGTTCATATTCTTCTTTTTCTTTTTGACTGACTTGACAGCTCCGGATTGAAATTTCCATTCCATTCTGTTCCATTCTTGGCTAAGATTTTCCAATTTATCGCCTTAATATATATCA
Source organism: Argiope trifasciata (assembly GCA_026543055.1). NCBI lineage: Eukaryota > Metazoa > Arthropoda > Arachnida > Araneae > Araneidae > Argiope > Argiope trifasciata. The sequence goes on from JAPMOQ010050131.1 coordinate 703,302, forward strand.
GAAATAGTGGGTGAATGTATGCATTTTCCAGCTCCAGATACATTTTTTTTTTCTTCTTCACTGACTCGACAACTCCGGATGAACTCTTGCCTTACTTAAATTTCCATTGCATTCTGATCTATTCTTGGGTAAGGTTTTCAATTTTGTTACCTTAACAGATATGAGAAATAGTGGCGTATTTATTCCTTTTCCGGCTCTCATATTTTTCTTTTTCTTAATCTTTTTTCTTTCTATTACATTTTCTTCTTTCTTGCTATTCTATTACATTTTCGTCTTGCTATTCATATTCTTCTTTACAACTCTATTCTTGCCTTACTCAAATTTCCATTCCATTCTGTCATATTCTTGGGTAATGTTTTCCAATTTGACACCATGATAGAAATCAGAAATAGTGGGTTGGATTTAGATCTTTTCAAGCCCTAAGTAATGCACAATCTTATTTTTCTTCCTTAGCTCGTCAGCTCTGGTTGAGCAGTGACCTACCATAGAACTCCATACCATGCTATCCTATTCTTGGTTAAGTTTTGAAATCTGTCACCAATAGATTTGAAGACTTTTTCCGGACAACCAATGAACCTAAGTTCTAATATCCCTCTTTTTCTGATACTAAATGGTTTTGCCTAAAAGTTCTTTTTAGTGGTTCGATGGTAATTCCGACTTATGAAATGTCCTGTAGATTTAATTGTTATGAAATGTAATAAATTTAGAAACATTTATCTCCTCATATAGATAAAATTATCAGTTCCTCCTTTAATAAGTGATGCATTAAGTTATATATTCCATCATATTTCTATTTCAATGTAACATTTATTTTAAGTTTTGAAAAAATGATCATGATGATTACTTGATAGTTTCTTGAATTAGGAATAAATCCAAATATAACATTCAAAATTATAAAATTATTAATTGTGATAAAATTTACAAAAATTTTTTGGATTTAAATTAGATTTAAAAATATTATTACACACACATATATAAAAGAACTTTAAAAGAAAGTAAAGGTTATTTAATTGAATTAAGGTAATACAAGTTCTGAAACTGCAGTTATGAACTTTTTCAATTTTCTGTTTGTTTTTTATTTCCAAAACCTAAAACGTCTTTAATTTAAAACATGCTTCACCAGAAAAGTAAATCAACCATTTAATAAAAAAAAGGAAAATATTTTTTTAGTTAATTAGTCTTTATAAAAAATGAAATCGACGCAAATAAATTCAGTTTAATTATTTAAACAAAAAGGAAATATGCCTTTTTTAGCTTAAAGTAATATATATAGTATTATATAAGGTATAATAAAGTATATTTTATTTTTTTTAAAGAAATAAATACCTTCGTATGAATACACACTAATGCTTTCACAGTTCTGAAATACATTCTATCATTCGGAAAGTGACAAAAGAAAAAATATAATTCCTCTATTTTTTTAGAAGCAATGCTTTTTTTGCTTAGATTATTTCGCGTTTTGTTTTCATAAGGAGGAATTGCATTTTTTGCTTGATTTTCATTATGCATACAATAAATCCAGTATAATTTTTTTCTGTCCTTTTTCAGCAAAGCTGTGGTTTTTACTCATTAATGAAACTAATGAAGTGTCGTAACTTTATTCCACCCAGTGATTTTCAGAAATTAGGGTGAAAGAAGACCAACAACGCAGGAAATCAAAAAATGAATATTTTAACCACAATTTTCTTGTATACAGAAAACTACTGTTTTCGTATGCCTGTATTGAACAAACAAGTTTGCTCAGTCGCAAACACAAAAATCACTCAGAAATTCTAATTAATTATTTTCTACCAGTTGTCATTCGTTGCTGTTTTTATTGTGTACTTTTAATGTTCCCAGTTATAGAGATTTATACCATTTTAATATTTTTCAAAAAATTAAGCGTTTTATCAAGGGGTAATTCTGCTATACATGTTAAATATACTTGAGTCTCAATAGATCGAGATAACTTGGTTGGTAGAACTATGATCTCTCAACCCTTAGATTGTGAGTTCGAACCCCAACTGCCGAAAGCTGTACGCGTGAATGGTGACTGGTGCATGTATAAATCTGTCGTGATCGCAAAGTCCTCTATGTCGAGAGCCATATCACTGAGGGTACTAGTTTAGAGGGATCGTTGTCATAACCCTTTTTACTGGAACCACCCAGTAAAAAGGGTTATGACACGTGAGTAGTTGACTCATACTCTTGGCCCTAGTTGGAGCTACTGAAAAATATGATCACTTGGTTTAAATAGCTGACAGATAAATGTCAGCAGGCTTGTAAAGTGCCATATGTCACAACAGCGGCAATCTCAGTATTTCGAATCGAAACGAAACGAAAGATTTAACAAAATGTAATAGGAATATCCCATTTATTTCCAATAAAAACAAAAATATCGTTTAAATTAATTTAAATATCACTCTGAAACCCCTATAAAATTTTTGAATTAAAAAAATATTTTCAAAAAAAAAGCCTTATTTATTTCAAAATATTTTTTTATTTAATTGAAAGCATTTACTTATGAAATATTTAAACTTACAATGTAAAAATATTGGTTTGTTTTTACAAGTTTACTTTAGTTATAAAAAAAAATTACATAATGTATATCTATTTATTAATCACTTTTTATGTCTCCAATTCTTAATTTCCATAGAAATAATTTGTTACTTGTCTTCTGATTTAAATTTCTGTTCAACGAACGCTCTGTATAATTATTTTAATTATTCCAACTTGGAAAATTCATGGAAAAAGAATATTGCATATTAAAATACATAAATAAGAATACTAAAACATAGTTTGCTCATCTAAATCCAAAATTAAAATTTCGCATCCCTTAGTGATGAAGTAAAACTGCAGTCTACAGTAATCTACAGTGATCTACTTATTAAATAATTGATCCTGTATGTATATAGCATGAATTTATGTAACTTGATAGCAAAAAAAGGTTAGATTGGGGTAAATTCGTAGATGCATTACTAAAACGAATTCGTAGACATCAGAGATCAAACCAAAAAACTATAAAAATATTGTTTAAACATAACACTATTCATAAAATATTATTTTGTTCTCAGAGCTCTTTTGACAATTAACTAACATTCAAAGAGACTTGATTAGGAAACATATTTGATATTTTTGACGATGCATTATGATAATTCCAAGTTTAAATATGTAGCAAAATGTTTTAATAAGGTGCTGAAAATTTTCTATGGTTTTGATGTTTGCTGAAAGGCCTTTATTTCAGCTCTTTTATAGTTTCATTTCTGAATGCATGGTTAAGAAGAGTAAATCTCGTATTCACACTTTAAATGCTGATAATACAGAAATGGAAAATATTCGTTGAATCTAAAATTCTGTTAAAAAGATATTCGTAAAAGCTAAAAATCCTTCTCAAAAGGGAAAGTTCTTTTTTATTTCCCAATCTTGTAAACTAAGTTTGTATTAATTTTGTCTCTCAAAATGGAATTTCTAATAAATAAAAAAATGTTGAGGAGTACAATAAATGCAATAAAAGAAGAAAGTAATTAAATAAAAAAAAATTGTAAGATTTAAAAATGACAGAAATGTATAGATTACTCTTTCAAAGAGTAAGAACAAATATACAAGCGAAAATTAAATAAAAAGCTACAAGTGCAAAATAAATTTTTGTCGATCTGGGAAAATATTGACTCTAAAACACTTTAAATTAGACTGCTATATTTAATAAATCAGCAAATTTTTAGAATTCTATAAAATTTTGAATACATTCCATTCTCAAGAAATTTGTCAGTCTATCTCACAGTATAGAAATAAACAATATAACTATAAAGTATAAAGAAAACAATGAGTAAAATTCTCTATACCTTTTAAATATCTGGAGCAGGGATTGGCAACCTGCGGCTATTTTGTTGCAAAGTTGCTGCTCTCAAGTCCCATATGAAAAATTAGTAATTTATTATCAAAATCCTTGAAAAATAATATGTTTATAGACACCTAATCTCTCAACAGCTTCTATTAACATAACTGTTAATTACAAATCGCTAAGCTTAACGTGACCGTAATGAGATAAATTTAAACTATTGTTTTGTTCTTAGAGATGAGACTAAGTGACCATGTTTATATTTCAGCCAAATGCATGTCATTTTTGTATCACCAAACAACCACCGTTAGATTTGAAAACCAAAGACTTCTAGAGTAGCAAGATCATAGAAATTGAGAGCAAGTTTAAAGAGTTAGAGGTCCAGAAATGTATACACATTGCACAACACTAGAGGACAGCTATAAAAGAAATACCGCGAATTCAGACCATCATATTCGACTCATGGAATTGTCTTCCATAATGCTACAGTTAAGTGAAGAATTTAGCATATTCAATACTGACTATCGTCGGGTCATATATTCGTGACAGAAAGCTCTCTCTAGTGGAAGTATAATAAAAAGTAAATTTAGAAATAAAATGACAAATAAAAATGTAGAGTAGTGCTTGAAACTTAAAACAACAACTATAAGTCAGATTTAATCAAAATGCAAACTTTCAAATGTACTTTCAAAATGCATGCAAAACAAATGCTCCCATTGATGTAGCTAGTTATATTAGTGTTTTTATATGAAGAGAAATTATTTTGTCTTTAAAGAAATTTATTTTAAATCAAAAATCAAATATATATAAGCAAGTATTATAATAATTAATCGTAAATTTTTAGTGGTTCTTTAAAAACTGGAAAATATTGTAAATTGCTGCTGTCGGCTCTTCTACAATAGGTTGAACACCCCTGACTAGAGCATACATTTGTATCAAACAGAACTATATCCGTTAATATTTTAATCGATCGATCATACTTTAGCATGCGTTTAAAATTCACATGCTTTCTCTTAGACTGCAACTGACAGCTTAAAAATTGACAATCTACAAGATGCATCCACCATTACATAGGAAATCATTTTATGTTCATGAAGATGTGCAATTGTTCGATTGTGTTTTTCTACTCATTTGAAACAGTACCTGAGCTGACAAATTTTGTACGCTTGCAAAATATGAATAACAATATACTATTGTAGAATTTTCAGAGATTAATTGTTAGTCTTTTAAATTTATTATTCAAGTTCCTGTTTTTTTAATGAAGACCCGAATCAAATTTATTCAAAAATTTAATAAATTTAAATATTAATCAATTTAAAAATTTAATGAAATAAATAAATTATATATTTTTTGAATAAAATGTAAAAAAATAATTGAATCCTCCTCCTCAAGAAATATTTTTGTTACACAAATAACAACGTAGTTTTAGATCTGTTCTTATTCAATTTCAATTTCCATATTGATCTTAACTTTCAAATAGTTTTTGTAGCAACTTATTCTTCAATCGTTTCGTATATTTGCAGTTATATAAGGAAGTATACAGGTAAACTATTCTAAATCGATATCAAACTAAACTATTTTAAAGTTATTTTAGTCAGTTCTCCAAACACAAATATGGATAGCATTCAACAACAAAACTTTAAAAAAAGATATTTATATAAATATAATAATATTTATATAAGTATAATAAGAATAATCTTAATTACCTAACAATAATACAAAGAGATTTGTTTGTTCTGTCACACAATTCTATTATAATATTAGAATTTAATAAACCCATAAGCCATCTAAGTTTTACTTGAACAAACAAGAAATGAACCCTCAATTTTTCTCACTACTCCAGCACGCTTTCAATTCGTATTAAGAGAAGCTAAAAATAATATGAACAAGCGTTAAATAAATTCTACAGTAAGCATTTAAGGAATTTATCCTTTAATTCATTGGCTATTTTTCTATGTTTTCTTTTGTTTGAAATAGATTTAAAAGCATTCCATCCTGTATAACAAATAAAAACTGCTAGAAGGACTTTTTCCAAATCCCAATAAAATAATAGCAAAGCCTTTAATAAAACTTATTTAATACTTTAACTTCCTTTATTGCTAGAAAAATAAAATAAGAGAATTGTTGTTTTATCAGAACAAGCTCTTCGTCGAAGAGGACGAAAAATAAGTATTCGTAACGAAGAAGGCATTAGTAGCCTCGGGACACTTTTGAGACATAAATTATTTTACGGGAAACTGCTAGGACAACGCGCCTTTTTAATGACAAAAAAGTGTTTGTCTCCATTTCATTTATATCAAATGTTTGAAAAAATATAATAACGAGCCCGTCGTAAGTAAAAAAAAAAAAAAAAAAAAAAAAAAAAGGAAGGCTTGTCTCTGAAATGCGGAGTGAATAAATACATTCAATTTTTTTTCTTGCATATGAAATATCCGAAAAGAAGAGTTTTGTAATAAGAAAAACATTTTGCACTGATAATTTTGATGAATATTCACGTTTCAAACTTTCCTGAGTCCATAAAATATATTTTTATTATTATGTCTGTGTGCCCGTAAAATAAACAGACATTATACGATTTAAACGGAAGACATTTTTTAATTTTTACCGATTACACCAACCCAGAAAAATATAAATGACTGGTCTGCCACTACATCAATATTGGCTGGAACTGTTGTTGAGTCCTTAGGGCCATCACCAGCTATGGAGCAGTCCTTCCCTTGGGAAGTACGTTCCATCATCAATAGGAGGTAATCGACCTCTATTTTTAACACAACCGTGGCGAGAATCAAATCCCATACCGGAAGCAACTCCTCCTTCCTTTTGAGGTGCTCCCCTATGGTGGTAAGTGCGCTTTGCGTCATTTGGAGACATTTCTCAAATTTTAAGGTCATTCTAGCCAAACTAAATTTATCTGTCTATCCGTATGCAATTGTGTAACAATAAAGGAGAAAGAACTAGATGGATAATAGTCGGTGCGAAGTTCCAACATCTGAAGTGTAGAGTTGTAACAAATCTTTCCCTAAAACTGCTGATTAACTGTTTTAAATCTGCCGGTCAATAAGTTCACATACATGAAAACACGATAACACGAAATGAAACGAATTTGATAAATGCTATTTATTGCGTATTTTGTTGCTCAAATTGTAATTTTGGGTCACTCTTTAGTTTCAAGACGGAGGGAAAAAATATGTTTAAAAATATTATTCGACTTTTTTTCCCCTTTTATATTGAAAGGTACAAGCTGATTATTTTGTTGGTTCTGAAAAGGTATTTTTTACACAATTCATATGCATGGGGAGGTAAAGGGTATAGCATATTTTTATGAAATATGTAAGAAAGTTTTGAAGAGATTTCTCCTGCTGATTAGATTATGTGGCCGCTTTTAAAATACATTGATACTACTGTTCATTGAAAAAATATACACTTTATAAATCAAAATTGTTCTTGAAAAATAAATTTATCGAACGTGACTCACTAATAATTTCAAACAAAAACATTATAATTGTACTATTTGTGTTAAAACTTTATTTCTTTAATTGATGTTACCAAGAGAGAACTCTCTTTTTTGTTATTATATGCCCTTAATTCATTCAAAATATTATAGATATTAATCAGGAAAATGGAAAGTAATTTACAAAATAAAAACTAAACATTGTTATTGAGACTTTATTATTAAAATTATACTAGTATTACAAAATAACGTGTTCTATGTTCTTTTCATAATTCCTTATATGTTATTTAGACAAGAATTTTAAGATACTTATAGATTACAGAAGAATGAAAAAAAATATATTGATTCTACATAAATAGTTCTAGTCTGAAATACGAAAATAATTGTTATTTTATTCAAAACTAAATTTAGCGTTTGGTAAATTCTTGAAGTAAAAGTATTTTATCGCAACTGAGAAATGCTTTTAGAACATAAAAAGGTTATTTATTTATCTCAATACTGCTAACATCTAAATCAATTTTTCATTAGTTGCTAGAATATATGCTCTGCTGTTTTCTTATCATCGTAGCATTACTGAGATGCAATGATAGCCTTATTTTTGAAAAACAATTCATATAAAATCTCATTTCTCCTGAATTATTATCCCCAAAATTCTATATTTCCCTATGGAATTTTCTCTTAATTATAAATCTACCCATAGCCAGGAGATTTCCTGTTGTGCGAATGGGGCAGAAAATTCTCTCTTCATCTACTGATCCATCTTCCTTAAGGAAGTCCTTCCTCATCGAGTGCACGTCCCAGGTAATCCCGAGGTATAACTCACTAATATTACCTCCTGGGAAATGGACGGAATCATTAAAGTTCCGGTAATCCTGCTCCCGATGATTCTCGGGAGTCTGAGTCTTTGAAAAAATTCATCTTAAGACCAGATAATGAAGTGCACAAGATTTCTGGCAAGGCCTGCTATTAGCTGATGCTTAACGCATACTGGGAAATTTTATTACCTAATATTCGATAATTAGGAGCAATCACACTCTAATAAATAGAGTTAATGCACCTATTTCGTTATGATCTAATGGCACGCTCTGTCCATCACCATACTTGCTTATCGGTGACATTCTCAGGCAGTGTAATAAAATGTCTACAGTGGAATTTTAAAATTGAATTGTCTATCATTACTTCTTTTAGCTTCAAAGTAATTTGGAATTTGTAATGTTGCTCTTCGTGCAATTTATTTCATGGTAAAGTAGATTTACAGTTGTTTAATATATACTGAGGTTATGTCGCCGTCCTCCTGGCATATTGGTAGCGCGCCTTCCCCATGATCTGGGCGCCCCGGGTTCGAGTTCTGATTCGGGCATGGCTATTCTTCATCTGTGAAGTATGTGTACTGGCAATCCTCACCCCCTCCCCGTAAAAAAGTTTTGTCCAAACGAATTTGTGAGTGTCATGTTTATATGAACTAGTGGTCAGAACTCTGTCCTCGGATACTCAGGGGTCTTTACCCTCAGAAACTACAGAATTCCATTTCCGTGGTAACGAGACGACATCAGCATTATCAGATGTTATGTCAATGACACTCTACTGTGTGCATATGTCAAATTGTTTTCCTCTGTCATATCAGGAAACTCATACACCCTTTGTTTCAGCAACGGTTACAATTGTTGGTAGCTATCATAACTAACGGTATCAACTGATGAATTTAATTTATTCAATAATAATACAAGTAAAAAATACAGAACTTAATAATTTTTTAAATCAAAAACTAGATAAAATTAAAAGTAAATTAAAAATAACAAACCCAGTTTTAAAGTATTCAGATCGTTTTTAGATTTTATTAATGATTCTGTTACTCTATTTTAAGCTGGTAGGTAGAATCCCTTGTCTGAAAATGATTAATCTCTGCTCTTTGCTTTCCTATTTCTTTCTGCAGGAAATGGTTTGATAATTCTTGAAACTCATATCTGAAAGTTTCACATTTTAAAAATTACAAAGTGTTTCGAAATTTCAATGATAACCTTATATTTGATCTTCTGTTGATAGGAATGTGCCTTTTTCAATTTTGTACACATAATCTTTGCATTTGCATACGCAATTTTGTTTTTTTTTCCAAAGAATATGACACTTTGATCTAAAAACTTAGTTAATTAAATTGTTTAGACCAAAAAGTAATAAAGAGAGAGAGACATTAATTTGTTTTCACAGTTTAATAACCATTATATAATATTCTTGCATAAATTATTTTCTCTATTCAAAAATAGCATTCCAGTTATAAAAAAATCAACAGCAAATGTTGCAGTCCTCATAGGATTATGATAAATTCGATTTCTAATTCAAATTTCTAAAAATGTTTTAAGATAAAGAGCAACTGTGTGAAACGCAAGGAAATTGAATATAAACACTATATCCGTTGCTTTCTGAAATACAATGCACTTCCCGGAAATTAATGGAAATGCAGCTCTATTGACCGAAATCTTTTTAAACAAAGCTTAGTGTAAGTCTAACTGATTTTAAGATAGAGAAAAAGTGGAAAAACAATCTTTTCTACGAGACCACTTGCTGAGATTGAGGAAGAATCCCTTTGGAATTGAAAGAGGAATAGCATTGAATAAAGATTTTCTTGAAGGTTCTGACTGGATTTACCCGTTCTTATATCCTAACTTATTGCACTATTATTTCTTTGTTTAACCCCCAGGTGACCAATTTTTCTCCGAGTTTTAGAATATTACTTATTGCTTACTTACAATCGGTAAGAAATACAAAGAAGAATTATGGGTACAAATTTCTTCTGTTTATAGACAGTTAATTCGCAATTAAATAGAATATTATATCAATAAATGTTGCCAAAAATATATAAGTATACTTTTGTGACGAATGAAATTTTTATATATTTATGAAAGGAATTTTACCACAAAATATGTTTCATTGGACGAATCATCTCTTAAAAAATAAATAACGTAAATTGTTTTCATTGCAAAAATGTGATCTATGTATTTTAACTGTATCTATGTATTTAAAACTGGGATCTATGTATCTATGTATTTAAAACTGTGATCTATGTATCTATGTATTTAAAACTGTGATCTATGTATCTATGTATTTAAAACTATGTGTGTGTGTGTACTGTGATCTATGTATTTTAAATGTTTTCTATGTATTTTAACTGTACAGTGTCAAAATTTAGTAGGTAATTTTAAATATTTTAATAATAAATAACTCCTACTGCAATTTTTTTTTAATTTATCATACCTCAATTATTAATTATCCATTAAATCATATAATGTACTGTACACTATCGAATTGAAGCAAATAATTACAATAATTTTGAATTCTATTTTAAATGTCCATTCAATATAACTAGGATATTTAAAAATTAAAACATACCATACCATGCTAGCAATGCTTTTTGTTTAAATTAAAACATATCATTTAATATGATTTTATCCCCTCAATTGTCTCTTATAATGTCAGAGAGTGATAATTCGGTACAATAGACAGTTTTAAGGCTTACGATGTCCGTAGAGTCGGGGGAAGAGCTGGACGACTCATTAGCGATTGATAAGTAGAGGGTTGGACATCGTTGTTGTTGTTGTCGTTTGACTATTTTAAGCCAAGTTTTTGCGCAGTAGTTTCTGAGGGTAAAACCTCCTGAGCCCCTGAGGGCAGAAATTAGACTTCTAGCTCATATGGAAATGCCACACACATACGCTTGCTTGCACAGCCATTTTTTACAGGAGGGTTCATTCATGTACCTTACAAATAAAATACAAGGTAGAGGAGAACCATGCCCGAAACGTGACTCGAACTCTAGAGGCCCATATCAAAAGAAGATGCTCTCCCGTAGGCCAGGACGCCGATATTGGACATCGTGGTAGTGAATAGTGACTAAGACAACAGTAGACCTCATTTTTCCTGCCTATACTGCACAGTTCAGGAGTGACAGGTTAATTGACTGTAGATAACTATTCCTCATAAAGTATTAGCTGTTTTCTTTTATCCATTCTTTGTTAAATTTTCTCAATGTAAGTAACAATAATTGTGGAACTAAATGAAAATCGTCAAATAGTCCAAAACTGGCTTTTGATTTCAAGCTTTACGATGTAATAAATACATTAATTCATTCTCTTAATTGAGTTGCAAGTATTTGTTCGGCCTAAGAAACACAAGATATAAGAATTAGTGTAGTTTAGAGCATATTTCGTTTTAAAATGTTGAATTAAAGACGTTGCACTGCTTCTTTAAAATATGATTCAAAGAAAGTTGCAAGTCATTAATTAATCTTTCAGCTTTACAATCATAAAAATTGTTTCAAATTAAAGGTACATATTAATAATTTTTTGCTTGTTACAGAAAAAAAATGATTCAGAAATTGTATCTTGAGCATTTTTATTATAAATCGCAAGCCTGATACTTAGGAATTTTAAATATTCAAAAGAAATAAGATGTTATTTATAAGGCTTTTTAAATGTATACAAAGTATCTCTTTACGAGAAAATAAAATTAAAATTAAAATAACTTATTAAACTTAATAAATTAAAAAATAAATTAATTATTAAAATAACTTATTATAACTTATAATATTTTTAGTTGTTTCCCACGAAATATAAAATCGGTTTTTTCTAAAATCATGTCTCTCTGAAAAAAGTCTATTCATTATCTGTATCAACACAAAAAAAAATATGTAAAACTAGACCAGAACGAAAACATTTTCTAAAAGTAATTTTTAAACCTAGATTATTTAAGATTTTCTTGACTAAAAAGCGTTAATTTTCTAAGTGAAAAGGCATGGTTAGGAATTTTGTGAAGTTTTTTTAAACTGCAGACAGTATTTACATAAGCTGTATACTTTACTGATATTAACTTTTGAAAAAACAATATTTCGATTATTATTTTTTTTCATCCTTAGTTATAAATATTTTCAAAAAATAGCTGGGTTTTCAATTATGTAAAGAGAAAATTTAATTACGTATTAGAAAGTTTAATTATGTATAGAGCAAAAGAATGCAAAAAAAGACCTTCGAAAGAGGTAACTGATCTGAAGGATTATTTTTTGTTCAAAGAAATGTAAAAATAATCAATTTTGATGAATATTAAAATTTTTTGCATACTCCTGAGAATTATCATCAAGTATAATAAACAAAATCAAAATTTATAAAACGAAATAATATCACAAGTGCTTAAACAAATTTCCCGTTGTAAAGAAATCCTAAAACATTTTTCTTATATAATCACAAAATAAAGATATATTTTTTTCACCACCTAAAAATACTTTCTTAAATTATAAATAATGTTTTTTGTATATTTTTCTTTCGCTTTAAAATTACAATTAAATCAATTCTGTAAAATTGATTAAAAAATACTTCATTGATATGCTCACATCAGTCATTTTACGCAAAGTTGTTGAAGATAAAATAAATGATTTTCAAATACTTAGGAATAGAAGGAATTGAGTTCAGTTAAATATAAACTACAATAGAGAAAAGGTTATGAGTAAACAATCATCATTAAATAAAAAGCAAGAAATAAAAGAAGAAAAAACTGAAACGACATAAAGTTTTCAACAACTGATTAATATTGACAATCAAGTCATATTGATCATAGATTAACCTAAAATGTTTTATCAAAAGAATGAAATGAAATTTATTTTTAAAAACTTCATGTTCGATGAAGATTTTGATTTGCGTGAATGTAATCAGAAGGATATGGAATTTATTTTCCATTTATACGAAAAGTATCCCCAAAATAACCGAAAGAATATGCCAATAATTTATTTTAAAATGTTTAAATCATATAAAGTAAATACAGACTTCAAAGGAAGTCACAATAGTATGAAACCATTTATTTTAAATTACAAATTCAAAAACCATAGAAATTCATAAATTTCAACATAACCAATACCAACGATTATTTGGCAAGTGAAACGTGTCACACGCCAAATAGCCTCTAGTAGTGACAAAATGACGATCCTTTGGATAACATCTTTCAAATCCAGGAAAAAAGAAGCTATATATATAAGATTTTAAGCAACCCTATAACCTAACATGATGATCTTGATACCACAGAAACGACAGACAACGTATGTTTTTCTAGCAATGTAGTCTCGGCATGATAAAGCAAAAGCGTATAATAATGTTCTGTAATGATTATAAGTTTTCCAGATGGGTATAAGGCAATACTTTTAAAAAAATGAAGTCTGCTGTCTCAAATTTCCAGTTATCTTGTTAGAACATTTCTTCGAGGAATTACTTAGAGATAGAAATTTGAAACTCGGAATCGAAACGGAGACGTTTTACGTTGAACGTTGACGGTTGTGACTCAAAATCCGAATGAACACATTTTGTGTTTGAAGTTGAGTGTTGCGATTGAGAATCTGCAACACATTGCTTACGTTTACGCTTCTTTCGTTTGCGTTGTAAAGCTATTTTAAGTTTATATTTAATTCGATCAACCCCTAACTTTAAATATCCATTATTCGTTTTGTTGAATGAAAGTTGCGTACCTGTCTCTGTTAACTCTTTTGTTCCCTTTCTATTTTTCTTTGAAAGGCTTCATCGCCTTAGTACGATCCATTTATTATTTATTTATTGCTTACACAATTTCGAGCTTCAACCAAAGCAATACCATCGTCTTTTCCCATTCTGGTTTCCGTTTCTTGACACCTAATAACGTAAGAGACGTAAATGTGGTGTCGTTCGATAGAGGACATCGAGTAGAGTGGTAAGGAGAGTTTTTGAAAAAACGAGGTCGAAACCCTCTTTTCCAAATTCAAATTTTTACAACTTTGAGAGTTCATATCTCACCAATCAACCAGGGTACCAACTTGAAACTCGTGTCGTTACGCGTATTTCGGCAAGTACCATCCAAAGATAAGAGTAAATGCAATGTAAGTCGAATTAGTTAATTTCGAGACTTGATTGACCTTATGGAGACAAGAGTTTCGGTAGTTTCATTCGACTTCATTAGTTGAGACTAGTGTTCAAACTTGTCGCATTCGTCACTACGTTGTATAAAAGTCGAAATACAACAACATCCAGTCTGGCCCGAAGTTGACGTCATCGAACTCTATGATATCGTTCCGATGTTGATCTGCTTAATATTAAGCAAAATCCGTACTGCTCATGCGCAATGGATCCAAAATTCTGAAAAACTTTAGAGTACTTCTAAGTTTCCCCTTGTCTCTATGTATAGTTTATGCCCCATGTCTCATGTACAAGATATAACGGAAGTCATCTGCGCATGCCTAATAGATGACTCTATTTGGGATCTTCTATAGCCATGTAAGATTACTATGATGAAAACCTCATGACTCCATCAGCTTAACCTCCTTTTAGCGACTGCTGCTGACTTTAAAAAAAATGCATCTGCTTTCAAAGATCATATGTAATAATTATGCAATTCTAGTAAAGGCAGGAGAAGCAGATGAAGATAAAAATTGTCATTTATGCTTTATTTTTTATTCATTGCCTTGAGCTTCAATTATTTATTGTCTACATGAGGTTCAAAACTTTCTGACCAAAACAAAATATCTTGCTCTGACATCATAATGAAAGCCAATGACATATTTTAATTAGTTGAACCCTGAACCAATAATTTTTATCGATTAAACAAAAGATATTTTAATTTGTTTGGTTTATTAAAAAAAACGTTGCGGGAGTTAGGAAATAGCACTATAATTTCCAAGAGAAAAAACTACAACAGATAATTCAAAATATATAGTATGAAAGTCGACTCCAAAATAAAAAATAAGAATAAATAGCCGACTTTTTACCTGAGCATTTTGAAGTTTCAACAATTTGTTGCCTTCACATTTTGAGGCTCCAAAATTCTCAAGCGAGAATATATAATTTTCTCATGTGATAAAATGTTGTGGGAAATTACGTCAAACTTGTTATATGAGGAGAAAACAATGGCATGGTTAAATATTCAATGATTTGGATTCGCTCACTTACAATTATTTTTTATATTGGGATTATTATGTAATATAGTGAGCCTGAACTTAATCCGTCCACTTTACGTTCAATAACAATTATGATGTTAATTATTATGTCAATTCCATTTGCATCAGCATCCATGTTGCAAAGTGACTTTCTTCTGCATCTTCCAGCAATAAATAGTAGAGTGCCTGCATCTGGCAAGGGCACAGATCCAAGAGTGAGTGAAAAATACGTCGTGTCGACAATTTTGTAATTGTAATTATTATCCAACTTTTCGAGCACTTCTACTCTTCATTGATGTCCTGGCTACCAATTCTTTATGACACTTTTTTCAAGATGGACATGTCCCACGCTCAAAGATAATCTAATATTAATCACATTCTGTGAAATAGGATTTCAATTCTATTTTAACAATATAATATTTATTTATTCACCATTTTTGTAGTTAAAGTTAAACTCTCAGAGCTGCATTTGATAATGACAGAATGTTGCCAAAATGGAATGATAGATTTATCTTCAATCAGATGTTTTATTTGATCTGCCTGAAACACTTTAGTTTGGTGTATAAAAGTTATATTTTGATTATTTTTGGAATAATTCTTTATACATGGAAGAAAATTCAATAATCTTCCTTTGATAATGCTCACCAAATAGCATTTTTTGCAGGTTGATACTTTTAATAAAACATTCTTGCTAAGTTTGCACAATTAGTTATCTTGTATATGCTGATGCCTGTTATAATTCAGATAATTAAACGGTTATTTACTTTATTCTATTATTACAATCTTAATTTCATTCCACTTCTGTTACGATAAGATGCAGATAATTAAACTTGTTCGCGCGTTTAAATTAATCGTTAACTAGAAGAGGAACCTGTCTAGACAGATGCTAACCTTCTAATAATATCCTGGATATGATTTCACTGATGGAAGTTTGTTCTAGAAATTTTCATAGCTATTAACAAAGTATTTAAAAGATTATATATATATATATAAAGAGAGAGAGAGAGAGACTTTCAAAAGTTAACGTAAAATATGTTTCCTGAACTTATAATTGTAATAATTCATGAACATAATAATTATTTTTAACGTTTTATGCTCACACTTTATATGATTATTTCGTATGTAGGTTAAGAATTCTATTGTAAAATTAATTGCTATCACTTTTATTTTATAGAACTGAATACTTACATGGGAGTGGAAGAAAAATGTTCAAAGGTTTAACGTTTCTGATTTTGTCAGTAAGTTTTGTGTATGATGTTCTATTGTCATTGGTAATTCCGTTCACCATATCAAGGAGAGTTTAGCTATATTAATGCGAAGTTGTTTGCCCGTCTTTATGAGATAGCGGTCGAACGGACAGATAGCAATTCGGTTGTTACATGCCGATGAAACTAGAAACCTCAATGCGTCTCATAGCATGAATAAACAACTTTAGGATCAGTTACAATCCGAGGATTCTGTGTCTAAGAGAAATGTTTTAAGCTGACCACCAGTTACACCATCCACAATAGACAATTTTTTAGTTTTTTTTTAACTCAAATATAGACGAACACTAATATACTCCAACTTATGAAAAAATATTTTTTGGCAACATGTACAAGGATATCCGCCATTATAATACGCAAATGCTTTCACCATACAGACCTTATTTCTTTCTTTCATACAGTCGTCCACCCCATCACCATTGAGCGTAGCAGCATCGGCAGGATTTGTTGTGTTCGACTGCTGAATAAGTATTGTCCAACCTTATATTGACGGAACAGTCAAACTAACATTCCTTTCGGGGTAGTAAATAGTTGTATTTCTCCCCATCTGTACTCTCTCAAACAGTTTGAATGAAACTATCCATCTTTAACATCATATCCTTCAGGGTTTTGAGATTACCTGGTACCATCAGTACAGTACTTAAATCATTATTGACAATCTTCAGGGCCTTCCTTAACTCTGAGATCTCCATATATTCCATTTAATAGTGGTAAACCGTACCAATTATTCCACAAATGCATTTATTTTCCTGCATTCTTCTAAATCTTTGGAAATATGCAGGAAATCTCCCATGTCCAGATATTATATGGATTATAAGTGGATGGTATCTTCTTATTTTAATTTTCAGATTAGTAATAAAGTCGAAGGTTACTCTTCCTTTTTTGTACATTTACCATCTATCAAACCATTGTAGCACCATACAGACCTGTATGCAAGACGACAGGTTGAGTGACTCCCCTTGAAGACAAGACAAAGAGCTTCCCGTTTATACTAAACAAGATAATTCTTCTCCTGGACCACTCATCAATTCGCTTCTGTATCCTTCACAGAAGAGTCCAGATTGATGCGGGGAACTGATTCGGATCTTCAGATGATCTAGAAAAGCAACACTTCAAATATATTCAATCCAACATTATTCAAAATAGGGATTGCATTACCGAGATACCGAAAACCGGCATTTTGAGCAACTTGTACAATTTTGTAATACTTCTATTCACAAATTTAGTTACCGTTTGGTCGGTATTTACTAGATATTTTTTAATTCTCTCCGTTATATGTTCAGGGATCACTAACATAGCAAAATAGGATACGTTGCTGTTTTATGTCCCCTAACGGCAAAATCAATTAGACTGTGAATGCAAAATTGCATTGTACAATTATGAAGTGATAAAATATGTGAACCATCTAAGGATGCGGGTCAAAACTATTCTATTATAGCTAGGAGTGATACTGTACACGAGCAGGATTGGCAGTCTGACATTCGTATCTGTGAAAACAAGGTTATAGTTGTGAAGAAAGTCCTTAATGTTTCGATATTTTTTAATTGGTGAGTTCATTATTTATATGAGGAAAAAAATATGCAGCATAATGTAAAAATTTTTTCAAGAATTATTTTAAAGTGAACAGAGGAAGTATAAGCGGACTCCATACACATTTGAAAACAAAACATGATGCAAATTTTTTAAAGAGGAAATAATCTAACTGCACTGAAAATACAGATTTAAGCACAGTTTCCAAGTCCAAGCCATCAAGAGTTTTAGATTTTTTTTTTTGAAAAAAAGATAATTTGGATGAAATTATAATTAAAATAACAGCTACAGATGGTTTGCCGTTCAGTAGATATTTATATTCTCTAATAAAACTGGTAAGTAAAATAAAGAAATATCTGTTTTTTTTTTCTAAAATTAAAAGTAGTGAACATTTTTTCCGATATTACCATCTCTAGTTGAAAGTCATAGCTATAGATATAGTGGAATAATGGTATGGGCAGGGATTTCTCACGGTGGTCACATTTACCTACGTGTATTTCATGGAAGAATTTTGAATGTCAGATAATTATAAGATGTCCTTGATCCATATGTCCGTCCATATACCTCTGCTATTGGTAATGAATTTTTTAATAATGAATGACACTGTGTTACCATACTGAACTTGGCTTATTGAAGACTAACTTGAGAACCATGATACAAGAAGAATGAAATATTCAGCTGAATCTTCAGACTTGTATCCCATAAAGCTTCTTTGGAACGATCTTGGGAAACAGGTTTTTCATTTAACATTATCCAACGTTGTTAGATGAGTTAGAACAAGGATTACACGGTCTGGACTTCTCTCACCCTATTTTGATGCCCGACGACATAAGTTTCAGCTTAGAAAGACAAAGCCACTAATACATTTCAGGTTTTGATGGACACATAATGCATTTTTGCAATGTTTTTGCGACATTTTTTCCCATAAAACTGTGATGTACTGTTTTTTTCAAGACTAGATTATTTGCTAAAAGGGCATATATATTTTTTTGTAAAGAAAATTCCTATGCTGCATTCATTAAGAATTGTTTAGGCACATTTTTTTAGTTTCTTGTTTCTATGTCCATTTATTCGGAAATTTATTTAAAAAGACACATATGTATCTTACATTTTGAAGGAAAGTGTATATTATTTACATCATATTTTATATTTCTATATATATATATCAGCATTTAGAGTTTTGTTTTCTTGCAATAATGTTTATATGCACTCATCATCATTGCATTTTATCATTAAAATTTGTTCGAAACACTAATGATCCTCTAACAGAAAAAAATGCAATTCCAAATACAAATTAAAATAAAGATAAAAAATATTAAAATATTATTAATCAATACATATCAAGTCATTAAAAATAGAAATAATTTATATCCCTTAAAGAAAGAATGTAATGATTTGCGTCATTGTACCGTAATCAAAGGACATTCTTTTTTATTGTAGATTTATCTATAAATCTTTTATTGCATCTATTCATTTGTAGCATTTTTTTCCATTTACAGTATCCATTTGTAGTAACACTTCCAAGTGTTTTCTGCAATGCATTTTATTGTTAAGATTCATTCGTACTGTTATAAAAAGAGCTATTTGCATCAGTCACTCAACTCTCTTAAAAAAGGTTTTAGTTCCAAAACAGCGTAATCAATGAGTAACAGAACTAATTCTCTTGACTTCTTTATAAAGTGATACAAAAAATTTTTGGAAATCCTATAAAAGGTTTAATGTTAATATGGTAATAACGGTTTAATGTTAATATGAACATCGTGAATGGTTAACCATCCTTGTAAAGTACCGAAGTTAATTACTGAAAGAAAGTTCTGTTGTTGAAGTTGGGGACTCTGATTTTGTTTTTGTTTAAGTTACATAAGTTTTTTTTAATAATTAGTTAAGTTTATTTTCTTTATTTTGTTATTATTATATCTTTAAGATTTTTTCAAATTGTTTTGATTACCTACCTAAGTATTATTAATCTTTATGAGAAATCAGAATTAACGGAATGAAATTAGTTTTTATTATTGTTCTGCTTTATTCTTATTTTAATTATCTAAATTAACGAAGATTATCAGGGCAATTGGACTAGTTGCTCTCTCAAAAATTCCTTTTGCAATATCTCTTGAAAATACGGACTGTGTTGGGGCGATGGAAAAGATGATGGACAGATAGTTGCGTCGAGAATAATATTGATCAATGTTTTATTTATTTAAAGATATTTGATTTTTTGACATGTTTCTAATATTTTTGCATGAGATACATATATTTATACACTAAAATATTTTTTCTAATTAAGAATTACTGAATAATTCTGACAATGAATAAAGATTACATGTCTTGGCTTCTTAAAGAATTTCGTGATTGTAATATATTAAAAGTGTAATTTTTTTCCCCTTTGTGTTTTAGATACATTTTTTACCTTTTCAAATTATTTTTGACAAAAACATTACTGTTTCATGTATGTACGTAACATTTTTCATTATTTGGGAGAACTGTAAAATGTATTCTAAAAACATTTTAAGCACAATATAAAATTTTAGGATATGGTATGATTGTTGGATATTTTAAGATAGGATTTTAATCAATATTTTTTGCACTAAAATCATATCCTACAATCTTTATTACATTTATATAAATGCAACATTCAACACTGTTATTCAAATTTTGATTATCAAAGTCCAATTCGTAACTTGCATATTACTGTAGATTTGTATAAAATTTTCCACTTTTCTAATATCTCTTTGCCCTTTCTACAGCAGTTTATCTTTAAACTTTTCGATAAAGCTTTCCATAAAAGTTTCTCCAGAAAAAACGTGTAATCATTTTTCTTATAATATATCCCAACAATATAATTCGAGTTAAAGATATTATTTAATATCGTTGAACCCTAAATTTATTTATAACAACTATTTTATATATAAAAAGGAAATTACTTTTCATTTTGCCAAGTTTTTACAAACATAAACTATTTTTTATTTCTTTTGATTATTCTTCATTTAAAGGCAATTAAATTAAGGGGGCAGGTCATTTTTTTTTTCTCTTGGGAATTTTATAAGATTTCTGCGGCTCTACAAACAATAAAATACATCTCCAAAGAGGGTTGAAGTACATAAAAATGGAATAGTTTTTATTCTTCTAATTTTTATATTTTTCAAAGAACAAAAACGGTTAAAAGTTAATTCCGAGAGCATTAATTAAAAAAGAGAAATAAGAATATAAAATTTTTCAATGATGTTTTGATTATATATTGTTGATATTTAAACTTAAAAAAATAAACGATTAATTTCTAATAAGAGTTTTATTATTTTGAATGCAAAGTATTCTAAAGAAAATAAAAGCTTTTCCTTAGTTAAAAATAATAACAATGATTTGCATAGTTTATCTTTACATTCAATATTAAAATTTTACTAAAAATAGCTTAACTATGCATCTAAAAACATAACCATTTCGAATTTCCTCAATGGTCTGATAATGTAATTTCAACTTTAGGACCCCAGAATTTCAGGTTCAGGATTTGATTTCATGAAAGAACCAATCTATATATGTATCTGATGCACTTTAAATTCGTCAATACTAAATACTATAATTAATATACTGATGATTGGAGTAAAGGTAACAAATGAGGTGACGTCCCTGTCATCTGACTGAGGTCCTTAAATACGTGATGTATCCCAAAATATGACCCTAGTGATTCTCCAGAACGGGAAGTTAATATAACTAAATAAAGCTCAATTTCAGAGAAAGAATTTTTTTATGAATTCAATTCCATGTTTCAGCAACAAATGTAAATGTAGAATTTTATATTTATGCTGCGAGATATATAATGGTTCTAATTCTATATCTATATTTTTATTTTACTTTATTTCGAATAGATGCGATAGAAAATAATATTTTACCAAATGATTTTTTTAAGGCAGCCATTATTGAAACAACACGACACATTTCATCTAGCAACATCAAATACCTTTAGTCACTTAAATACAATTTACTCGCTTTAGAAATAATTTAAAGTATAAAAGTACTTCTGAAGTAAAGTACTTCTTTAATTATAGTTATAAGAGTAAAGAATATTTTTCTTATACTCGATAGAAAGCTAAGTAAATATTTGAGGGAAATTTCTAATCATTGGTTTGCATTACCTTTTTGTACAAAAATTCATTTCAACAAGATCGTCATTCTAATAATAGTGTAAAGAATTATTATGTGATTGGTATTTTGGATATTAATATCGGAAGTTTGAAAGTTAATGCAATAAAAAAATCTTTAAATTACTCTTCTTATGCAAATAATCATTATATAAATTTTTTATTCTTAAATATGCTTAAATGAATTTCTTTAATGGAATCATTATTCTATTCATGACCTTTCACTTTTAAGGCTTGAGGCTATAAACATAAATTCTTATAATGAGACCTAACATTCATAAAGTTCTTACCACATTTCTATGCAGATATCAATCTTCAAAAAATATTCTTTCAAAAGAATAATATTTTTTTTAAATTGTTTAATTAAACAAAAATTTTACTAAGAAAGAATTGATTTACAAATTTGTATAGAAATGAAGAAGAAAGAAAAGGAAAGTCCAAATAAGCCTTTTGTGATTTTTTAAATCACGCCATTTCTTCATACCTCGCTAATTAATTCTTCGTTAGATAGAGATGCGTCAGGTGGCTGCCACGCAAATGCTCAAACATTTTTAAAAGCTATGACTCTTTAAAAAAGAATGCCAAGATTTATTTACAAAAATTTCTAGTAGAAAATTAAAATAGTATCTGAATCAAACAGAAAAAGTACTTGGCGTTGATCAATTGGCATAGTAATTAGTGATAAATCATCACAGAACTATTCCATGAAATAGAAAGTTGGCAATTAGAAAATAAAAAAATAAACAGCGAAATCTGATTGGTATGCGTAGGAAACGAGATAATATAAAATATTTCTATTGCTAAGAGGGCAACAGCTGTAAATAGTTATTTTTAGAAGAATAAAGTGATGTGTTTTGATACATTCAGTCTAACTTGATATCGATAAACCCATAAAATGTCATATTATATTTTATGATATGATATAGTATGTTTGCTATTCAAATGTTTTCATTCAAAATGTAATTAAGTTTGCATCTGTATATTCTTGAAATTTTCTTTATCCATGCTAATCCTTGGTAAATACCACGAATAGCCCAACATAGGATTACATGGTAAGACAACGTAAACAACTCGCCAAATTAAAGTGAGTTTTTTTAAGCCAAATCCTTGAAGGAGTGTAAATAGTTTTAAATCGTAGATGTTATTCTGAAGTTGATGAACGAATTCAGCAGTTGCAGAATTAACTTTCTATGTTGGAAAAAATTATTTAAGAAAATGCAAAGGTTGCAAAAAAGGTAAAGTTCTCTTTCAAACAGACAAGCATGAGTACAACTGATAGGCCGATCGTTTTTTAGGGAATTCGGGGCATTACTAGAATTTTGAGCGTTTGATATTTTTATTTTAGTGAAATTATAAATCGTTTAAGTAAAGTTTGAATTTAAGATTTCAAAATCTATATTTCAATGTCTATGGAAAGGTGTAGAAAAAAATGCACTCGTGGTTTCATACTTCGAAACTTTATCTTGAATCTCTTTCGTAACATGTAAAAATTTGTTGGCTGCGGTATTGTTATCATTATAGTGTTTAAACAGATATTTAACCTTTTGACCTATAAACTTACTTAGCTTCCTAACTAAATAGCTTATCTCATCTGGAGCATTTGTTTTTGTTTTTTTATCTCTAGAATAATATTCGAGGGGTATTTAAGATATTGAAGCGTTTTATTGAGTAGTTGCAAATTAAACATCAATATTCCGGTCCACGTGACTGACTCTTTATTGCAAAAAAATCGATTAAGAAACAGAAACTCGAATATATTGCTCAAAATAGTAAATAATGAGATGGAATGACAGTTTCAAATTTGTTAAAGATCTTAATTGTTATTATTATTGGAAAAAGGAATTACCGAATTTCCAATTTAGGAGGTAATTATTACTCAATAAGCAATTCAAAAAGAACGAGATATAGAAAACGGGATTAAGGAGAAAGTTCTTAAGCATTTTATTTAGTATACTAATAAAGGATCCCCTTGTAATATATATGTAAAGTACCACGTTGAAACTGAATGCAATTTTCAGAATTTCTTCAACCTCGGTAATAAAGCGTCGAAACACCACTCTGTTTTTGATACCATAATTATATTCAAATTCATTCCTCGAACTGCAGACTAAGAATACTTTTCCTGTTCATTAAGGCGACACTACCGCAGACTCTTTACACAGACTAAATGATACTATTGTGTTTACATACATAGAGAACACCCCACCAAGTTAAACGTAACTAGAAAGGACTCTCCACTAAATAATGCTTAAATTGTTTCCATGCCAAATTCAAAAACTCGTTTACTTGAACTCCATTGTATCCGCCATTATCTTTGTCTCTGATTTTGGATTTCTAAGAGCTGCCTAGATTTAGCTTTGAAGGAGCTCCTAGAGTCCTTTTAAAGAACTTTCCTTAATTCTCTATTGTTTCAATTTTATTAGTACTATAACTGTTGGTTGTAATATATTAATTTTCATTGAGAATGTGTAGATATTTCTTCCTATTTGTTTAGAAACATTCTGGCGAATTAATGAAAATTTCCATTATTTAGAGTCTGGTGTACTAAGGGAATTTAAACAATTTATCATTCTAATGTCAGACTGATAAGAAATACTTTTAAAATGGCTAGATAAATCATAATATCAGGACCGAAGTATATATGAGAAGAAAATTGAAAACTGAAAAATTTGGCACAACATGGGTTCGAGTAAATTTAAAAAGATTTTTTTTACCATCAGAATTTTTTTAATGGAATTTTTAAGGCCTAAGTTTAATTGTTTTCGACAAATTAGATATATATTCCTAGAGAACAGAGTATCTAGGTAAAGACAATTTTATTAAAACAAGAATACAAATTTAAGTGTTTAATAACGTTATATTTATAAAATAGTTGAAAACTTGTCATAAGTCATGCAAAGGTGTGAGGAAATCCTTCAAAGCTATAAAAATATCGTCCGAATAAATATAGTAGTTGAAGAAAAATCAAATTTTATCCCTAAAATGCCGACAAATGGGATTTAATTTCATAAAATAGACATGCAGATGACTGATTTCCTAATTTTATTCCATTTTTTGGAATTTCTAATTTTAGATCCTTTGAGTATCATTACGAAGAAATTGTGTCTATACATTAGAAAATTTGAAAACTATACTTTGTTTATTTTTTAACTGACTTGTTAAAAAATTACCAATTTAGTAAAAATAAACAATTCAATGGTTTAAAAATTAGAATACATTTAATTAGATATTAAACGTTTGAAGAAAGGTAAGAAAATAAAATTGATTAAAATCTTGACTATAAACGCTGTTGTTTCCAAATAAATATTTGGATGGACTCTCGTATACTCTTAAAAAAAGACTCATATTTCTTATGTATTTTCTTAAAATCAATTTGGAATATTTCATTTATCCAATGATTTTACAGTCGAATGTATTTCGAGTGGATTTTACACAATTATCTGAATTTATCAATGTTGAAGTTCATTACCCTTCAAATGCGATTTATAAATTTATAATTTATAATTTTCTGTGAAGAATTTTTATTTCGTACTTCAATAGTGTCATTTTCAAAACAGTTTTTTTAAAAAAATTCATTTACTGAATATCATAATAAAATAAAACTTTAGTGGAAAATACATCAGTATAGATTGCAATGAAATATTTTGCACCTTGTGGAAAGAACTTAATATATATGGAAAAAATATAAATGAATGAGTAATATTCAAAATATTCTTTTTCCAGTTTGAAATTTATCGTTTCTTTGGCAAAAAATCTCGTTTCTTTGGCATATTAAAAGAAACAAAAAAGATATATGGTTTATGTAAGTGAGATTTCAGAACATCTGGAAAATAAAATTCTAACAGTTTATTAAATTTTGATATCTGACACGACAATTTCTCCCTAGCATTCGACTTTGACAACAACCAAAAAAAATGTTTTAGTAGTGAAGAATGATTTGTAGTTCTATCAGTAAATATTGTCAAAAATATACAGAATTTTTGAAAGATGAATTTGGAAGAATAGATGACTACATTTCATGAAGTGACAATTCATTTCATGTGTAGCAAATTTATCTTCGTTTGCAGGAAATATTTTTACTGTTATATGTCTTGAAATAGATTCCTTTAGACAGTCTATGGCTTATTTTATCTAATATTTCAGAGCAGAATTAATGTCTCTTTCTTTGTTTTCTTCTTATTTTCTACGATATGAAGTATTGGTTGAGTTATATATTTTTCCAAGTTTATTTTTAAAATCATTTCAATTCAAAAAATATTTTCAAAATTGATTTCAATTAAAAAAAGGACTGCTTGATGATAATGTTTGATTCGAAAACATCTATGTGTTTTAATACGCAGAAAATAATGGCAGTCTATGCAATGGAGCTTATTTTCTTCTCTGTATACAATATAAATTTCAAGAAAAATATCGGCATTTTTTAATATCTTATATAAATATCGTCTTGGAACTTTTAAAGAAAAATGCTATTCGAAAATAAAAATAAAAAATATTTTCCCTTAGTTTCAGATCCTCACATTTTAATTGTAGCAAAGCACAGAATAATCAATAAGTTTACTAAAATTTATCAAAAAGTATGTGTTTTTTTGTAGAAAATTAGTTTTTTTTACAAATATAAAAATTTTTGTCAATGCGTTTATTTCTATGTGAAATTTTAAATTTTTAAATAAATTGTTCATCAATGATTTATTACCTGAGTATTATCTGAATTACTCTTTGCCATGGTTACTCAAAAATGGTAACTCTCTGAACATGATAACTCAAAATTTAAATGAACATTAATGAAAGAAATTCGGTTATTTCCCGAAATATCGAATTAAAAATTATTTAAATAGATTTCAACAAATTGAATCATTACATCTTTAAGAAACTGCTCTATCATGATGCTCTATCTATATTTCAAAATCGACATCTATGATGTCGATTGTTTGTTTGATCTACGTTTTAATTTTCCAAATTTTTGGAGGCTGCTCTACATTACTTATCTGATAGTCATATCATTCATATTCTCTTCATTATTTATCTGATATTCATATCTGATCATTTACGAGTAGCGAAAGATTTTCACACCGGCAAGTATCACCGAGGACTCGACTTTGAATATTTCATCAACTATCAAGGTAACAGCAACATAGTAAGATTTGCCTTCTGCTAGGGAGGGGAACGGATTCCATATTTGAAATAAAATTCCATAGAAGAGAATCTGCTACATGACACATCCATTGATCCAAACATCTTTACAGTGACGCGACTCTGCAATTTCGAGAGGGTGTGTCAGTTCATGTGTCATTTTCATCACCTGATGGTAGTTCAAAACTAAGAACTAAAACTAATATCAATATTTTGTAACTCAATTAATCAAGTTTATTTCAGAAAGTTACCATCCGAAAGTCGAAAAAAAATATGAATTGCAGCTCTTGGCAAGTATGTGTTTAATTTGGTGTGAAGATAACTCGGTTTTACTTGATGAAGATACGGCCACAAATGTCCATATAATAGAATCAATGGGTTCCTACAATTTCTACCCTATATGAAGATTTTTTACTGCAACAAGCCAACTTTTGACCAGTTGTCTTTGAATGAACAAAATGAATCAATCCCGAATTGGATGATATGCATCTAGAATACTAAGCCGTACGTGAAAATGATTTAATCATAACGTTACCTAACTTTCTAATAGGAATCTATCAAATATGGGCATCACATTATTTTCCAATCGATTTCATTTTTGCCTGGTGAAGAAAAATTGTATTCGCGAAATTGTATATGTCTACGTATTGTATATGTATATGCCCGAACTGTAATATTAATTCTCGATTTCTCTATTACATATCAGAGTAATTAATTTCAGCTAAAATTAATTAATTAATTTACGTTTCAAGCAGCATTAAATTGCAAAGTGAATTATAGAAAAAACTAATCCATATTAAGCATTCAACAGCCTGAAAAAGTCCATAATTTGGGCGCACAATGTGGGGTAATCATACGCGGCTAACCTATATATATTTGCTTATTACTTGCTTTTACTGTTTCAGTATCTTCATCTTTCAAACATATTTTGCCTTTTTACATACCAAGTGAGATCATTCTTTCATACGTTAAATCTTATAATATTAAATAATCTCTTTTCCAATTTTAACATTATTTTTCTAACCTTAAATAATCACAAATATTAATTCGGAAATTTACATGAATTTTATTTTTTCCTTATAAATTTTAAATGCATATGGCTAACAATTCAAGAATGGCTGAAAATAAAAATGATTGCGAACATTTGATGGGTAATAAACCTCAATAAGCCTTATCAGTCTCTAAAATAAACTATCTGATTAAAATATGAATAATCAAATTCGGAAATATAATTTCCCTCCAATGAATATTCATGTATAAATAAATTATCAGTACCTAAGTAAGTAACTCCTAAGTAAGTTAAGTAAGTGACTCCTTTTATGCATGAAATCATTTCATAAGATTTTGAATTATTTCAATGCTGATAAGGTAAGAAATTCATTTGGTATAAGTTAAGTTCTCATATAAATAATTGTATTAATTGCATTTTATTAAACAATAGTCAGATACTGAAAACGAATTATAAAATCAAACTTCTCCATATAAATGAAATATAATATTCTTACATTCTGTAATTAAGTCATTTATAATTTAGTTCTATTATTATCTAAACAAATCAAAAGCAATCTTAATAGAAATAATAGTTTCATATGAATTGTCACTTTGATTATTGTGAAAAGAATTCACAATAATCGTCTCAGTTTATTGTCTTATTAATATCCTTATAATTATCTATTTTTATTAATCTTATGAATTCCCTTTTATTTTCTTAAGGATTGTCTGAATTAACTGAGTTTAAGGCAATCGGATTGACTTAAATGAAATATCCGTAGCGAGAACTTAGATAATGAAAGAAACTCAAGGTATGTGGTTACATTCAGAATGACCTTTTCTTGAAAGCGAAACTGTACACCATATTTATTTTCGGATATTTTCATAAAATCTATCTTAAAAACACCTACGAAACGAATATTTGACAGAAATATTTTTGAAAACTGGAAGATGCATGTTTTTTTAAGGAGAAAGGTCAAAACCGAAGTATTGATCGACATTCAATTTAACACTTTTTTAAATGAATTGTCAGAGTCCTAACCCATGGATTGCATGTCTTTAACGAGATCGAGCCCTGGTTCAAACAAAGTTGGTAAAGTGTGTGAAAGACCCCTCCAATAAAAAGGGGACGTGCAAGTGTCATCTTCAAATGAGCTAGAAGTTAGACTTTCGTCGTCGGGTGCCCAATGCCTTTACCCTCAGAAGCTACTGCACATAATCAGCTTAAATTGCTTACTTCCTCAACGGGCTTGATTGTGGTAAGTACTCTAAAATACAACAGCATTAAATGCATTGGTCGAAATTTCGAATATATATATATATATATATATATATATATATATATATATATATATA
>JAPMOQ010050131.1:732919-846076 GCA_026543055.1 Argiope trifasciata
ATATATATATATATATATATATATATATATATATATATATATATATACGGATGTGCTAGATAAACGAAATTTGGTAGGCGTGTTTATACATCTGAAAGGTGACGTCGATTCGAATTTCGAGCTACGCTCGTAAATGTGGCGCTAGTAGCGACACTATGAACATGCAAATGAGGTTTGCTTTAAATAAGGGCTGTAAGGTTCGTGATCGTTATTTACAGTTGAGATTTGACGTAGTGGGTTAATGTTAGTCGAGGATGCCTCTGAGAAGACGAAGAAGCCATTATCAACACTCAATGAGTTTGAACGAGGTCGTATTGTAGGGCTACGAGAAGGTGGGTTTTCTTTTCGCGATATTGCTGAAAGACTTGGCAGGAATGTATCCACTGTGCATGAGTATTGGCGGCAGGGGTCAAGGGAAGGTACTGCCACAAGAAGACCAGGTTCCGGGCGACCACGTGGTACTACTGAGAGGGAAGACCATCGTATTCGGCGTATGGCTGTTGCTAATCGTACTGCGCCTGCAGCTGAAATTCGAGCTGTAGTTGGCACCACAGTGACACAACGAACTGTTACAAATCGGTTACTTCAAGGACAGCTCCGAGCCAGACGCCCTGTACAGAGCATTCCACTGACTCCAGACCACTGCCGTTTGCGACGTGAGTGGTGTCAAGCTAGAGCTCATTGGAGGAAGGAGTGGAGATCTGTTGTGTTTTCTGATGAAAGCCGTTTCTGCCTTGGTCGCAGTAATAGCCGTTTGTTGGTTAGAAGGAGGCCAGGTGAACGCCTGCTAGTGACCTGTCTGTGGTCTAGGCACACAGGCCCTACTCCTGGAGTTATGGTTTGGGGAGAATTTTCGTATGACAGCAGGAGAACTCTCGTGGTTATCCCACGCACCCTGATTGCAAATTTGTACGTCAGTCTAGTAATACAACCTGTTGTGCTGCCATTCATGAACAGCATTCAAGGGGGTGTTTTCCAACAGGATAACGCTCGCCCTCATACCGCTCTTGTAACCCATCATGCTCTACAGAGTGTCGACATGTTGCCTTGGCCTGCTAGATCATCAGATCTTTCTCCAATCGAGCACGTATGAGATATTATTGGAAGACAACTCCAGAGTCATCCACAACCAGCATTAACCATCCCTACATTGACCGCCCAAGTGCAACAGGCATGGAACTCCATCCCACAAACTGATATCCGGCACCTGTACTGCACAATGCATGCACGTTTGCATGTTTGCATTCAAAATTCTGGCGGTTACACCGGTTACTAATGTACCATCATTTCACATTTGAAATGGCTCTACCTGTGATCTTGAAACTTTAATCAATTAAATATGTCACCTAGAAAAATGTTTTCCTAAAATTTCATTACTTTACAGTAATTTTTTTCTTGGTGTTGGGATTTTTTTCCATCAGTATATATATATATATATTGTAACAAACCTGAAATTTCGCTTTCCCTCATTAATAATGTCATCGTAAGGAAGAGCAGATTTATAGTCATTTGTACTGATCGGTGCCCGGGTGAACCATAGGCTTGTCTCAACATAGCCAAACGTGTCTTTTGCACCAAAAAAACCAAACCAACCAACCAATCGGTACCCGGTTGCCACGTCAGAAATCCCACAGCTTGGCAAAAAAATTGGTGACTTGTTGACGGATTTGGCGATTTTGGAGGCAAAATGGATAATACCCGAAACATCGAGAATTTTCCCGATCCGTCTATTAGAAATAGAGATACATCCAGAACGCTCCTGATTGGTCTACAAGGTTGGATTGATACGCCTGCCTCTGCAGTATAAGGCCGGCAATCTGAAGCTGAAGTAAAGTGTGATCGACTAGCAGACCGGAATTGAAAGGTATAAAACTGAGAGGTTCTGAACGGAGGAGTCACCGAGATAATTCCGAAGTCTCGGTGGAGTGCTGAATAGCTGTGTGTCGTAGTCGTCAACGAAGCCTTCCTGAACTGAGAAGTAGTGAGTTGGCAGAGGAAGCAAGAAGAAACTACACCGACAGTGGAGTAGTTTCAGCCGTTTGGAGAGATCCACGTGAACCTACACAGAGCCGCTCTGTGTGATGTGGTGGTTGTCACTACTGAATTTCTCCGTGTGGACTACTGTTGTTATTGTGCGCTACTGTCTGCTGCCTTGTGTGTTCATCTAGGCTGAACAGAATTGTCCTATGTAAATATTTGTAGTCTTTGTGTTGTTTTGTCTTCGTCCTGTAAATAAGCGTCGTCTGTGTTGTGTCATCTACTGAAGGACTATCGACAATGTTGCTCATCTGCTGTACATCATACACCCCATTATACAAATAAACGAACTCGCCGAATAATAGGAATAAAATCCGTAAAATATATTACTAGCTTCTGAACTAAGGGATAAGCTACATTTTCTCCATTTTTATTGAATACTACGTAGGTGAAAAACATAGAATATAGAGAACTTTGCCTAATAAAAATTATAACAGCTGTTAAAACTTTTTTAAATTAACAAACACTTTATTAAGTAACCACAAGAATATGTGACTAAAATTTAGAATTTCAGCTGTAGTATTTAAAGATGCAAAATAGAATAATAAAAAACATAAAATATTCAATTGTAAAAATAAAAGTAATTTCTCCAAAAATAATAGCAGAAACATAATTCAAACTGTTTTATAAAAAAATAATTAAAAAAATAAAAATATTGCTCAAAATATATTTATATCAAAAACCCTCTTCTTATTATGGTTTATTTTTTTAAATAATGTTTTTAATCTAATATGTATATTAATAATTTTATGAACAAAAAGAATCGAAAATTATTTATAAAATTATTGCTTATTTAATTACAACTAATGAAATTAGTGTAATTTCTTAATTATTTATGAAATTGAAGAATTTCTTGCAAAACTGAGGTAGCTCCAATTGTTCGAATTTGCAGCAAGCCGTAAAAACAGTTGAAAATTCTAAATTCCAATAAGACAGACAGCTCCATCCCTTAAGAAATGCGAGAACAAGTATTGGGACTACATCTTTTAGGCACCAAATGAATAAATACTTTTTCCTCCACATGTAACTCTAACATAGTGCATGTAACTCTAAATTCCCTAACTAAAAACTCTAAATGTTTGCAGCAAATCCTTCAATTCTGAATAATTTTGGGAATAAAAGTTAATTCTTAAAAACTTCTTTTTCTTTAAAATGCTGCTCTTTTAGAGTAAAAATATAATCAAAGGGATTTTTAAGTCAAGACAAATGCAATTAAAAATTATTTAATCGTTTTAAATTAATCTGAAACAAATTATTTTTTAAGAAAGAGAAGAAAATTTTCAAGGAATGTATACCCATTTTTTCATTCATCAAATAATATAGAGCCAATTTCATTCT
Source organism: Argiope trifasciata (assembly GCA_026543055.1). NCBI lineage: Eukaryota > Metazoa > Arthropoda > Arachnida > Araneae > Araneidae > Argiope > Argiope trifasciata. The sequence continues at coordinate 736,295 of JAPMOQ010050131.1, forward strand.
TCCATCTTCCCTATGAATGAAACATGCTTCATATATAAATCACATCTGTCCGATAAACCATATCAATACTATTTATCCACTATGTTTCACGATTTAATTCCACTCTTCGAGTTAATCATTTTCTACAAAGCAATAAGGGATCCGAAAATTCGAATTCAATATGCTCATTTGAATTCAATATGCTCGCTAGCGTCATTTGTAGCGTATTTGCTTCTATGAAAACTGCTATTTTTATTATAATCCTAAATTAACAGAGATAACTATTCGGAATTTCATTTCATAGAAGCTTATTCAAACCATCAGCTGCCCCTCCAGCATATCAATTGTAGTAATTAATTGTCTTAAATATAAATATACTATATACATCATTAATTTGAATTTTAAGCATTTTCGAAATCACCTTCTGAGAAACTCGAACCAATTTCTTCGAAGAAACTAATAGCATATAAGTGAAGTTATCTTAATAAGCCAGTAACAGTCACTAGACTCTAGTTATCACTTTTGTTGATTGATTATGTTACGCGACTACGAACCCATCAATCAACTGTCCGGGGGCCATCTACCCACAGCAAACGCAACCAAAGTCATCAGAATCACTTGAAGCAGCAGCAACAACAACTCTCACACGCTTGCCATAACGCTTGGCGCTATAAATCGTTCGTCTCTCCATTGAATCACTGGTGGTGAGACACTAGCGATCGCTTTTGTCGAATGGTTAAATTACACGACTACGAGCCCTTACGTCTCAGGTTCGATTCCCACTCAATTCAATCAGCTACATATACTAGATATTTCTATTTAAATTTTAGTCAACACAATTCATTATTTTCAGATGTCACTTACTAGCTTTTATTTTTTCATAATCTATTTCATTTTATTTGTCGTCCATATCACTTTTGCAAAAATGATTTTCAATAAAAATATCCACTTCCGTCTACATACATTTCATCTGAAATTAAAAATTTACTAGCGTTTCTGTTAAAACTGTTATTAAAGAAAATTAGTATATAAAAGAAGAAGCTAAAAACTTCTAAGCATATTTTCAGAATTTTAATACTAGGTTCACCATGAATCGGCATATGTTTTTACCAAAGGGTTCATTTTGACCCCTTTTGTATTTAGTTAGAAAAAACATGAATCGGCCTATCTATTATGAAGTCAAAATAGAAAATACTTTTATATTTTCAATATGTTTGTTAAGGTGTTGTGGAATGAAAAGGCTTTGTGTTTATTTACTAAAAAAGTGTTTATTTTCTAATCTCGGTCTTTCAAGGACATCTTTTCTTCTACCATCACCTTCTACCATATATTGACTCACACATCTTCTTACTAACCACCTGTAATAGCTTCTATTTGTCTGACTTTCGGCCTTGTCTTCTCGCATATATATATATATATATATATATATATATATATCCCTGTCTAGCCTTTACATATTTACATAGAAATGTATACATTCTCAACAATATTTATTCGAATGGTCAAAATGACCCTTGCGGTAAAAGTAGTTATATAATATGCATTCCTCTCCAAAACTTTAAAAAAAAGATAGAGATAACGTGTGCAATTATATGTTTTATAAATGTAAGTAAAAATCAAAATGTTCTCCTAAAATAAAAAAATAATTTTCTTGAAGAAAATTAACGAAAAGTTTCCTCAGAGGGATAAAACTGACTCTGTTAAACATAGTTAAATATTTTTCTGCAAAATGTGTGCTTTGAATTTTATGTTAATTGTTTTTCCTTCCTTTCCAAGAACAGCTAACCAGGCACATTTCAGGACAGTTTCCATTCAAATTTCAAGGAGATAAAGTTAAAAATAGAATCGAAATCTTGTTTGCATAAATTAAAAATTGGTAAAATTTAAACCTTTTCTGTGAATTTTTAAAATTTTTCGTCATATGATTGACTTTCTGAGCCACTGAAAGCACACGGAAAAAAAACTGTTAGACCAGACCACCGCTACAGCAATACTGGCTGGAACCGTGGTTGAGTCCTAAGGACCATTACCGGTCATGGTACAATCCTTCATTAAGGAAACACATTTCGTCATCGATGGGAGGAGTTCCCGATTTTTACATGTACCCTCCAGAATAGAGAGAATCAACAACCATACCGGAAGATTCTCACTCTCATTTCAAGAGGCTCTGGAGGAATGTTTAAATTTTTTAAAATTCCGTTATTTTATTTATACTCGAATATTTTAAGCTGTGAATATTTTCAGAGCATTAATTGAAACATGATTACAAATCCGTAAAATAAAGATGATATTTTATTCTTTTTGATATATATATATATAAACAAATCGAAATTTATCAGGTTCTAAACGTGCTGAAAAATGTACATCGAAACATGAATTTCTAAATGCAAAGAATTATTCTAAGAAGAGATTTTGAATGAAAGCATTTGTAGTTTCGATCAAAGGCAATAGTTGACTTTCAGTTGGTATCATATCCGAAACAAAATAAGATGCACCATTTGAATACACTCGACTCTCGTACTAAGAAAATATTTGACTTTCTAATACTCTACTGCAAAGAGAAGTTGTTTTTCAATGCATTCGTGTGTAAAGAGAACCAAGTAGAAATCCTTGTTCAGAATAAAAAATTGTATCACTCCAATCCTAGTTTCTATTTGAATGAAAGACAGTTTGTTTCAAACTTAGAAATTTTTAAAACATGTTTGAAAAATTGTTGATCCAACATTGAAAGACAGTTTTTAAAGGATATTTATTATTTAGAAAGAGAATTCTTATATTTTATGTCTTTTGAATTCACAATAATTTTAGTCATGGTAAAATATCCCATTAAATTCATCAAATTGGTTTCATTTATTGTTTTCATTAGCACTGAAATATTTTATTTTTACTAAATAGTTTCAATGCTTATTTATAACCAATATTCTTTAACTCAATCACAAAATATGATTCTATGAAAAATTAAATTAAAAATTGAATTTTATATATATATATATATATATATAGATTTGAGAAAGAGTTTAAAAATTCTAATAACAGACTGTGTCAGATTTAGCTAGTTGACTGCATAATTTTCTAAATTTCTTAACCTAGTAACTAATCAAAATTAAACGATGACTTACGTACATATCATACAAAATACAAATAGTAGTAAAATAGATTTTGTGAAAAAATCTTAATGTAGCGAATGCGGTTGCATTTTTATTAAGTAGAAAAAAATAAGTTAATTGTTGTTTACTTTAGTTACATTAACTTTCCATTTTAAAGCAACTCCATTGCTATTTTGGTACGGATATCGTAATTTTGAACCGCAATCAGATGCCGTGAACCATCCTGGGCTGCCTTCCCCCCTCTTCAAGCTGCCGCACCAGAGGGACAATATTTGGCCCTGCGAATTTAAGGCGCGACAGACCCGCTTACGCGACGATTCTTTGGTGAAATTTATAATTTGAAACCCACCAGTTTGAAGCCGAGACCTTGTCACTGCTTTTCATTCTTAAGAAAGGTATTTTTTGATCAACCAACGCTAACATTGACAATAGATTTAAAAAATTTAAGATGTTCTTTTTTAATTTAGAAAAATCACTTGTTTACGAAGGGACAGAAATTACTAAGAACTCTCATAGTCCCTAAATTTTATCTTGTTGCAATCGTTGATGATAAATGCTTGATATAACAAAAGAAATACAAGGGAATATCTATATTATGAGGAAAATAATCAACTCATTTTCTTATTTCCGTCGTACAACAAGGATCAAAATGAGAAAAGAACAGAGGGTCGCAACTGCAATCCGGAGGGGGCTTCGTGGCATTTAAAATAATAGATAATACGAAGAGAAGGAACAAAATCAATACAGATCATTTTATCACTCACATGGGACTAATCCAAGCCAAATGCTGAGCCTAAAGGAGATGTTCAAAGTTTGTGCCAGATGCATCGAGGTGCGCCTGATATCTACGTTGCAGGGAACGGCGTGCCTTCTCAAAGATACTAGCTGTATATCGAACAATTTACGAAACAAAATCTTCCTCTTTCCAACAGGTGTTTCATACACAAGTCCTTTTAAAAATTCTCATACGAAAAATCCAAGGGAGACAGGTGTGGTGATCGTGGTGCCCATACGATTTGTCCACCACGACCAATCTATGCGCCAGGAAAAGTAGCCAGCAGATGTGCTCTGATGTCTGTGCTGAAACGTGCTGGAGCTCTGTTGTTTTGAAGTCGAATGCTTAGAGGAATAGTCATTGGAGCATCATTCAGCATTTCAGACCGAATCTATTTCAAGAATGTTAGATAAATGGAACCGTTAAGTCTTTTTGGTATAATGTACACAACGGAACGTTAACAGAACATTTTCCCAGCTCGTATTTGTAACGCAACGCCCTCACGTGACTCCAGCGAACTCTACAGGCGTTTGTAACCATCTTTTCCTATGCGGTTTTTTTTTTATCCTTGTTTATACAACGGATCTACCACGACATTTTGTCAACGTTTTTTAAACATCCTGTATATTATACAGCGACTAGCTACTAGTCAGTTTTTAAAAAAATGTTAAATGATTATTGGTATTATAAAGACACATACTATACAAGCACCACAATCTCATATGCATTTATAAATATCAATCAAATATTTTCCCTTGGTTTCCATTAACCAAATTATTTTCCATTTGATTTTTATAACTTCATACTCATCAACTAATTATAATAAATGAACACAGATATATGTATATTTCCTCACATTTTATTTTTCTATACATTATTATTCCAAATAATTTAAAGTTTAAAATATTTGTGCTCTGTTTCATCTCAATGTCATTTCTTATATACTTGCTAAGTTTGCATACATATTTTTTCTACTCTAAATGATCTGATATTTAAATAAAATTCCCGTAACATGCCCACTAAATCGCTCGGTAACCAGAAAAGTTACGTATACCAGAGGAGGCGGGTTTCTGTTCTGTATTACATCCTACTGAAATTTGGAGTTTTTGTATCGAATGCTAATTTTTTTTATATTTTGCACTACCTGTCTGCATGCCGGAAGTAGGTAACTGATTAAATTCCACCTATATTATTGTTTTGAAATGGAATGACACCAATATATTTATAATAGCATAACTATACTGATTGATTTTCAATATAGCTAGTATAACAAAGTAATCGAACAATTGATATGATAGATTTCGTAAATAATGTATGGAACGAAACAAGACATACTGCTGTCGCTATATAATAACAGGAAAATTAGGGAAAAATTAATATAGGAAATTAATATAGGAAAAATTAGTCCTCTATGCTTTGATCAATGATTAAATGTCGGTATTGAATTCATTTTGCTTTTTCGTACCCATGTTACAAAAAGAAGAAAAAAACCAAATGGAAATATTTAAAATCACTGAATCTTAGAGTATTGAATGGGAAAACTTACGGGTATAATAAAATAAGAAAGTCGGAGTTAAACTGTTCTACTAGTACCCATAAGCAATCAGTTTGAAGCTTCGAGCCTGATATTTTCCTCAGATTTCAGAAGTTAATCGAATAAATTATCCTTTCCCCACAAGGACGCTATACATTGGATATAATTTGGTTATAGTAGTCTTATCCAAGAATGAGATTTTACCACTTATATAAAATGTCACATTTTCATGCAATTCATGGCAATAATTTTAACTTTACAACCAAACAAAGCGGTAATCATTTAACTGAAATACAAGAAACCGTGATACGTTCATTTAATGAAATAAGCGATTTAAATAGAAGGAAGTTTTTTCCCCCATTTGCATGAAAACAATATAAAATATTCCAACGAAACCTGTTCTAACTTGGTGCAAACTGAATGGCTCAGTGGTAGAATACTATGAACTTAAAGCGATAGTTCGCAAGTTCGTGTATGACTGCAAGTAAGTAGCTTAAGAATTGTTTTATTAGTGATTTACTTTCTCTCATTTGTTCTTATAATATCCGTATTTTTCTAACTTTGGAAGATTCGAACCATTTTGTCTTATGGATTAAAAAAGATGTAAGGTTTAGTTAATCGAATAAAGACCCAAGTTGAGATTAGCGGTATCTTTGAATTTAGATAACACATGGTTTATCTACGCTAACTTAATCTTTAGGACAGTTTTTTTTTTCATTATTGGTACAATGTAGTCTTTAACAAATTTTCAACAACAAAAAATTTGAGTGAATTTTTTATTCGCATTCTAAACTGTTTTAATCGTTAATAACTTAACACATAGTATATAGTAATGTTGTCGACCACTACTAATCCTGTAGATACTGCTACGTTCAGTGGTGGCGGGGTGGTCGGCTGTATGCAAGAAGAATAAGCATATAGTAATGTTTAAAAAGCTCGTACTGAAGAAACTTTAAAATTGTTTTCGTCTAAATTCAAAATTCCTAATAAATTATATGAAATAACAGCATTACTGAATGTTGCATATCATGCTTTCAAGAATAAAATAGAAGTTTTTCTCCGATATTCCTTCTTAACATAGATAATAATAAAAATCAAGTCCAGGGACTCGAACACAAATAATTTTTATTATTTGTATTATATTTATTATTATTATTATTATTTCAAGTGAAAGTGCAATCTTTCAGAAGTTTTCTCTTCAACAAAAACATACATCAGAAACAAGAATCGATAAATTAAACAGTAACCAAAGATCCATACTGTGGATCAATCATTGAATTGTTCAAATAACATTATTGTAAAGAAGCAAAATGTCGGCTATTCCAGAGAAAAATCTGTGTTTCAGGAAACCTCTTTCACGGTAACCGGTCTTTTCTTTCACTGTAATCGAAAAAATGAATCGAATGTCAACATGAGCTGAGAGAGCCCATCAGTTCTGTATTATCTGCACAAATAGTGAGAGATATTTTCCTCCCTTTGTTTATTGACACCCTTTAAAAAGATCGGAATTTTAAATAACTTACATTTTTCAATGGCTCCCATTCTGTGCAGTAGACAGAAAAGTTTTCATCCCAATATTTGTCATCGTATTCCTTTTAACTTAAAGAATTACCTCTTTCAGATATTCTATTGTTGTTCCAACTGACAAACATCAAAAAGTTTGATTTTAAGAATTGATCTTTTAAGAACCAGCCAAGAGCTTTCTTTTTCAGCAGTCGATTTCTGTTCTTTTGGAGTTCCAATACTTTCATAAAGAATTTTTTTCTAATGAAAGTCCTTAAAGAGGGTTTTCAAATTCTTGTACAGTTACAGAATAATTCCAATGGAATATCATTTTCAAAATTAATTATATATTATGAGGAAATTCCTTAAATTTTTTATCTCAAAAATTTAAAAAATGAAAGCAATATTTTTGATTACATGTACATGACCAGAAATGCCAACGAATATTTTAACCTGTTAATCGCCATGTGAAGCAAATGAGTCTCAAAAGAATTGTATAGTTAAAAGAGTGCATTTTTTTCAAGTTAAGAAATTCAAATATACTTCAGTTTTTGAATGTATGAAGAGTTGAAAATGTCAATTCCAAAATCCAAGAGTATTTTGCTCTGTGTAAAATAATGAAATGAAATAGTAAAACTGTATTTTAAGTGCTTGAAACGTCAGTTCTTATTATTCATTCTTATATACCGGATGATCCAAAAGTCAGGACGAACTTTAGAAGTGAGTAATTCAAAAACGAATGACGATAAAAGTATGAGGTTTGCATTAAAGGGATGGGAAAAAAAGACGGGTTTTGTATGGCAACGGAACAAAAATAATTCTGTTGGCGACCACAGATGGTGCTGCCAGAATTCTGATGTAGAATTAAGCTAAGCAACAAACAATATAAAAAGATGCAACTGCTGTAGGTAATTCTAGTCAAAGCTTATATGCATCGAAATGACGTTCATAGTTGAGAAAAGCCTCTCAGTTAAACTGTACTATAGGAAAACTGAAAGTGCTACTGCGGCATTGCAAGCATATCGTTACTTGAAGGGTATGCGAGATAGCAAAGGACAAATAACGTCTTCTGCATGGAACAAAATGGTGAATAAATTTGAAGCTACAGATTCTTTGACGTCACATCTTAAAAGTGGTCATCCCTTAGCAGCCATTGCCGTTGCCACCACATAATAGCAGATGGTGCAATCCATGTCCGTGATTTCTGCATATGGGGAGTGCAGAGCTCGAGAAGTTTCGAGGCAAATAGGAGTGTCATCCAGAAGGGTCTGGAGAGCACAGCGAATAACTCTGAAACGGTATCTGAATGTACATCTGAATGATCTTATCTGAATTCAAGTATGACGAGTATTCTAGGCGAGCAAACTGATCTCTAGAAGCAATTAGTTAAATATAAACTTGCAGATTATAGAATAGTTTAGCATTTTACAATAGTTTACATAGGTATTTGTAATAATAATAATAGCTTAATGTAGTTTTAAAAATTTGATTTTCTTTTTGATCATATTGCTATAAACATATTTTTCATAAATTAGGAGTTCACATATATAGAAAAAAATGGTCTAAAAAAATTCTTGCGATATTTTTTTATTTTTTTATTTGTAGACTGCTTGGAAATAGTTTTATCTCCTGCTATCCTCTATATCAGTATGTAATAAAAATGAACATGGGATTCATTATTTTATATAAGAAACACTTTCAAATTAACTTTTAGCTCAAGAATATTACTGTAGATAAGTATAGATTTTAGCATGTTTTGTATTTGAAAGTGGTGAGTTTTCTTGACTTAATGTAACTTTATTAATATTCACAATACTTAATAAATAATTCATCACGTATCGTATTTTTTCAAATTCTAGATATCTTATAATATAATACGAGGAATGGTTGCCAAGTCGAAAATCGCCCCAGAATTAATAAACTCCGGTAAACTTGAGGGTCTGGGGTTTTTGGCCACGAGGAATTGGTTGGGGCTGGTTTTGAAGCGCTACGGTCGAGCAGTTCGGAGTTACAGATAGGATATTTTCAAACTTTATTAGTTCGCCATAATGGCAATAAATGGCAGCACTTAAATTTTCTTTGTCTATTGCCTAATAGGTTTCAAGCGGTAACGTGCTTCTTAACACACTTCAATCTTTACACTGCTCACTTTGTACCATTTCTTTAATTGTATAATTTTCTGTTATCAATTATATTTTATTTCTTATGACTTTTCAACCTTTACCTTTGTATAGAATAGTTCCCTTTCCAAACTCTAACTTTGTTTAGAATAGTTTACAATGGTGCACTTTAACCGGTTATCTTTTCACCAATGGTTTCACAAATTTTCTTATGGTATATATTGTTTTGATAAATCACAATTGAAAATTTAAATCTTCGAGTTAGCTTCGATACCTGTTTTCTCCGAGCGGAGATCGGTCACCCGCTGGTATCTATAATTTCACGATTTTGTCGTGACCCATAGTCCCGATGACCTTGGTTCAGAATATAAAAGTTTAAAAATTAAAGATTAAAAGAAATAAAGATATTTGTTTCTGAAATATTGTTTTACCATGTCATAAATGCATGTTTGTTATGTCTCATTTATGCAGTTTTTCATCAGGATTATAATTTCCTTTACTATATTCCCGGTTGATTTTTTTTCATCCTGTTACGCTATCCATTTTGGTTTAGAATTTTCATAAGTTACATTTCTTATCTATTGGATTCCGATACATATAATTGAGTTTTGAAAACATTTGATAAATTGCTTTATTTTCAAAACTTTTCAACTGAAAAACAATTCTTTTGAATTGAGTAAAATGATTATATTAAAAAATTTATCAGTAGTGAGGAATATAAGAAAATCTTACATAAACAAATTTTTGGAAAGCAATTATATTCAGAAAAAAATCATTTAGAGTTAAGATGATTTATTTATATATGCATTATCATTGTATGAATGAGTTCAGTGAAGCCATTTTGTTCTCAGGAAAATGTTTAAATATAAAATCATTATTTGCCTAAGAAAATTTTATAATTAATAAATTCTTATTGAAAATAAATTCTAAAATTCACATCTGAGAGTCAGAAAAATAAAATACTATGGCCGATTTTTAACAGCTCTTTCTTACTGATAACGATTATAAAAATTATTCTGGAAAATTTTATGTAATTAGATATTATTTTGATATTTCATATAAAATACATATTATTAGAAAATAGATATATCTAGAATTTTTTAACAAAATTTATTAATTTCACTAGTTTTATCCTTTTTTTTAAATTAAATAAATAAATATAAATTTTTCTACTAAAGTTTTAATTTGGAATCAAATTTAAATCAGAAGACTTTCAAAATAATTAAAAGAATTGTTTTTAAATTTGAAAATTTGCCGCACATGATATATGTATTGAAGTTTGCTACTAAGTGATTGACCAAAAAATAAAAGGCTAACTAGCTCTAAAAATTTTATATTTTAGCTAAAAGCTCTAACATAAACACATAGTTACGATTAAATATGAATTACACAAAACAATAATACGCACATACAGGCAATGGAAACTATAACATGCTATATTGTTGACGGCTGGAAGTTGACTGGCCGAGTTTTTGGTTAGGGCCACTTGAGGGCATACCTAGTTGTTACAAGTTTATGTATACGACTAATTCTTATCTTTTTTTATGACTATTAGATATTAAATAGCTTCAACAATGAAATATTTTCAAAAATTATCCAGATTCTTTTATTACAATATCGTCTCCCTTCCTTGCATGACTGCTCTTTTTTACGGAGATATCCCGAAATAAAAATTATCCTGTATCATTCTAAAATGTTAAAGAAAAGATTTCACATATTTGATCATGTCCTATTTATAGTTGTTTAAATAGAAACAAGACGTAAATTCAACATAGAAATGGTTTTTGTAACCGAACTTTTAAGTCAAATTCCTATTTCTAAAAGCCCATGAAATGTGTATTAAATAGAATAATACTGAGTGCAATAAATTATGTATTCAAAGCATCAAGAATATAACTCTAAAACTGTATATGTAAGTACTGAAATACCGTGGAGAACTTTACCATGCACGGCATTACATTAGAATCAAATTTTCGGCGCATTAGGCATGTTTTTCAATTCTACATTCGACGACTGAAAGTTTTATGAAAAATTCAACACGCTGTATATTTCTGAAGTTGAGATAAAAATATTAGAAAAATGACATAAATCAAGGTTAGTCAGGGCGAAGCATTTTCTTGAAAATCTCTCTTTTTCAATACTTCTTTTAACATTCTACATCTCACAGCTTTTCAATAAAATATTATAGATGTATCCATCAAATTAGAAATTATCAAGTTTAATACAAAAATAATTTTAAAAAGTAATTGCGAATCTGGCCTGAAGACTTCCCCAAGGGTAATCAGTCGGGGATTCAAATCAGAATTTTAAAATTTTTTATCAATCAATTTTTTTTTCTGTGAAGGGTCTGACTTTCGGCCTAATGAGTTGTCCCTTAGTGACCCAAAAATCTCAAGAAATTGAGGTTATGGGATAAAATTAGTGTCACAAAAATAAAAAAGCAGTAAATTACACAATAGCATGAATATTATTACTTCTAAATCTAAACAAAACCACAACAAAATAGAATAAATATAAATTACAAAGAGACCAAAAAATATAAATAAAAAAACATTAAAGCAAAAAATGTAATTAAAATATGAAAGCAAAGATCATATCAACTACAAGAAAATTCCAAAAAACTTAGTGAAAAAAATAAAGCTATAAGTGCAAACGAACAACATAAAACTCCATTTAACTACTGCATTAACCTCTTCATAATAATTTATTTATCATTTGAAATTCATAATGATTGTTTTTTATTGATATTTTTATAGATATATATATATATAATTTATGAGTTATTTCGTATTTATCTATAATGGTGTACATATTTATAAAAAGTAAATCCATAAAGGGCTTAAAAATAATTAAGTTTGACTGTAAATTATCAAAGTAATTAAAAGTATTCTTTTAAAATCTCTTACCGTTAAATCAAAATTTCTTTATTAAAAATGTTATTTGTTCTTTTATTAAATTATAGATTTATTAATGCTATCACCGATATGTTTTTATAAACTATTTTTCACTGAATTATAGATTTGTCGAAATTCACTAGAAACATAAAAATAAAATTGGTGCAGATATTCATAGTTTTACGGTATATAATTAAATCAAATAAAATTATTTATAGAATAATATCACATAATGATTTAATTTTTGTAAATCTTTCTAGAATTGATTATAATTCATAAAGATAATTTTAACGATGTAAATGACTTTATTTGAGCAATCTGTTATGTATAAAAATCAAATAACATATAATAGGAAATTTTGTAAAATATTAATCAATGTAAAATTCTTTTAACTGTCAAAATAATTGAAACGATTTTTTAAATGCCTTATAGTTAAATCGGAAAACATCTTTGTTTATGTATGCTAAAAATATGTAAAAAATTGTGTTATAAATTTATAGATTCATCAAAATTCATTAAAAATAAAACTAATGCAAAAATGCATTCATTTGAAATATATAATTAAATCAAATCAAACAATTTATGTAATGATATGGGATAATGATACAATCTTTGTATGCTTTTCTGCAGCATTATAATTCACGAAGAGGAATCATAATGATGTAAATGACTTTATACGATGGTTTTGCAATGTATAAAAATCAAATCACTGAGAATAGGAAGTCTTGTAAAATACTGATGAGTGCGAAAATATACGAGAACTAAAACTTTGCTCCTTTTTCCTTTTTTGCTAAGATCAGAGTTTATTTATTTATTTTTTCTACTGTTTTTAAAATGTAAAAAAAAAATTTGCTAGTTTTTTTTAATTAAATGAAAAAATTTTAAAGAAAAATGAATAGTTAATTTTATATTAAACTGGTTAGTGATTTTTTTTTCGAATTTATTTTACCCATAGACCTTAGCAACGCAAAATAATAATAATAATCCAGTTACTAGAACTTTGTAGTAGTTTTCGATGAAATATCCTTATTGATTAATATCTCAAAAAAAGTCAAAGCCATAATTTTCGGATAATAATGTCTGATAAGGGGAACAGGGTCATAATTTATGAAGAACTTTCGATAACTTAGACTTTAGTTTTTAGACTGTTAGATGAACTTTGCGTGGTGAGTACTTTATTTAAATAAATATGCGTGCCACAATGTATCATTATCAAAAGTCTCAGTGTTATGTTCAGTAACACAGTAGCGTCCACTGACATGCAATTTCAGTCACAGTAGAAATATTAAAATAGCGGGATGTTTTTCCTTTTTCAAACGTCTTCATTTGTAATTTTATAGAATTAATGGCAGCGATTTAAATCAACGCAGACAATGGATGATCAATATTCAACTCTCAGAAGTTAACACTTTGAAAAACCAAATAATCTTTCATCCCTCTTTATTTACAATACGATGAAATCATTATTTATAAACTTATTAGAAATAATTGTTTAAAAATTTGTAACAAATAATTAATATGCAGTGCGAGTAATTTTTACTCTTTTAAAAAGTGTAAATATTCTGAAAAAATACGAAAAACATTTAAAAAAAAAGAAAAAAGAATCGAAGATTTTGTTGAAGTTAAATGAAAAAAATAAACAGACAAAATAATCAGAAATTACATTATCTATCTATTAGAAACCGAGATCCAGAAGTTCTTCTGTATAATGCCATCATATTTCGGAAAACCTATATAAGCACGAGGGGGAATTGGATTAGTCGAGTGTATTTGCTGTTTAAAGAGTTGATAGGGGAACAACCTTTCTTGCTGCATCCTTAACGCTATTGCTCATTTGCTCTTTACTTACTTTGTCAATTCCTATAAGTATTATTCTTTGAAATCTTTTAGAACATGTTGGCTATGTTTTTCTTACTCGTGTTTCCTGTTTTCTTGAGAATAAAGCAGGGTTTTCCCTTAACCAACATCTTAAATTTATTTATCAAACAATATTGTCTATATTTTACAAATTAGAAACTTTTGTAATATTTTTGAGTTTAATTATTAGAATTCTTAATCATTTGTACATAATCTCATCAAACATGCAATCTTTAAGCTCATAAACAAATACTGGTCAAACTAGGCAAAACAAACTAGAAATTTCTGTAATATTTTAAGCCAAATTATTGGAATTATTAATCGTTTGTACATAATCTCATTAACAAACTGCTGCCTTCGAATTCATAAACAGATTAGAAACTTTTCTAATATTTTCGAGCTAAATTATTGGAATTTTCTTAGTTGGTCATAATCTTTCCCATGTATTTTTAAGTTCATAAACAAAGACGGGTCAACTAAATGTGCCCAGAATAAACCAGTTATGATGGATGATTTTAAAAAACAGAACTTGTTTTAAACAAAAAGAAATTACTATTTTGACAGAATACACTACTTTTCTCAAAGATTCATGATGCTGACATAAAATAGTGACTATATTATATATTTTGCAAATGAGCTTATAATGTGAGGTATAATATCATTTTTGATTGACTACTTTTTTTACTAAAGAATAAAAATTTCTAATGTATGCAGTATTATACTGTGCGTATAATATAATATATTTGATCAAACATATTGGAAAGAACATGAGGAATGAATCATCGGAACTGAGGCAGGAAAATTAGGAAAAGTATTTTCCAAAAATATTCATAGTGCCGCAGGCACAGATGTGCACTGCTAACCCAATTTAAGTTGATTTTATTCAAAAGTTATTTTTAAATCAATATAATGATTTTCAGAAAATGCCGATAAATTTCGAAATGTTAAATTTTTGCCCTGAATTTTAATCTCTCCAATATTCTCATGTGAACATTGCTTAGATCGATAAATTTCATTCTTTATAGAAATGTTTGTGTTGCTGCTCTAATCTTTTGTCTTTAAAACTTCCAGCCATAATTCATCAATGAGCACAGAAAAAGTATTTTCAACTTCTTATTTAGAGGAAGTAATAAATATTTATAGTTTAAGTTTCATTTTTATATCACTTCTTAAATTCCTCGAAAAAAATGATGCAGCAGATGCCACAAAAAAAGAAGCATGGTATCTGAATTTTTTGATAAAAATTAATTATAACGCAATCTAAGAATATGATTTAGAAATGACAAAATAAATTCAAAATCTGAGTATTACAACTCAAACTTTGTAAATAAAAAAGAACAAAACTCCTTATGAAGTTGCAGATAAAATTCCAAGAGTCAGGAACACACGTTATATAAGTTTGAAGTCAAATTAGCTAATCAAAAGCATCTGTCTGGTACTTAAGTATGTAAGGAAAAAAACGCAATAATAGCTTTTGTAGTTGTCAAAGAAAGTACTTTAAAAATAAACGCATTACTTAAAATATAAAGCTTTTCGAAATAAAACTGAAAGGAAGATACTTTAATTAATTAAATCTTCATTTTGCCCGACAGTTGTTTTTAAAGAATTTGAATGTTCTTGAGCAGCATCTGAACAATACAGAATAGTTGTAAAGTAAATTAGTTAAAAGACTTTTTATTGCTTTTTTTAACAGAAGATTGAAGATCATTGCATTGTAGTTCTCTCCATTTAAAAAAACTTCACTTATTTCTTAACTTCTTTCACTTTTTTTTTATATTTATAATTTTAGAGGTAACTAAAAACTTGATTATTCGGTAATGTTATCACTTAACTGGAGAGGAACGGTCTACTAGATCGTATTTTCTTTGCACTCAAATTAAATTTTCTAATAAATTTATTAGTGTGAAAATCGATCAATATATTCTGCAGATACTTTTCTTGATATATAAATATGTTTTAGAAATTTTTCAAAATATGTTATGGCTAAAAAAAGTAATTTCGTCGGAACTTAAATTTTCTACTCAACTTACTTATTGCAACAAATAATATCCTGGGAAAACATATTAATTTTTATTTTTGAGTCATATTTCTTTTTCAGTGTGCAAAGGTGTATAGAATAAGATATTTGAAAAACTCAGCAGGTATATAAAAAATAAAAAACTTCAATGGGTAAAATTGGCCTTTTATTTATCGGTATATGTGATTTTCCTGGAGTGATTTTCGAAGGTGTTTTAAACACGCATGTTAAGAACCTGTATAAAAATCAGCCTATAAATTCTGTAGATATTTCTCTTGATGTATTAATATATTTTATAAAATTTAAAAACTACATTATCACTAGAAAAATTAATTATGTTTGAGCACACATATTATAATCAGTCGAATGCGAAGTTTCATTAAAAAAAGAATGTGTTAAATTATTCTAATCAATAAACCCACCTTCTGCTTCATTTAAAAGTCTCTGGAACTCTGCTCCATGAGAGGATCAGTAGATAGGATGATATTTTGAATGCAGTATTTAAACGCCATCTGCTAAGCTTTGTATAATACTGGAACACTAAAAAGGAGGTGTGGTCTGACAGACGTTGCACAAATACATTGCTGAATTATTCCAAGAAACATCCACTGAAATGGGTGGAAAACGTGCGTGGGTACGGAAGGTCACAAAACAGTAAGCTACAGGGTCAATCCATTCAATTGAGCTCAAAATAGAATAGGGTGACAGAAAAATAAGAACTACTAGTAATAAAGTTAAAATAGGAAACAAATGCTTCAGCAATAAAGATTATAAAATGTATTTTGACAAGTTCGAACAACACCCTGCCGAATGGTTTATTCATGGTTTTCAAATCAAAATCCCCAAAATGGATGGAATAGCTATTTTTACAGATGGTTCAGTTTATGGAAGTATAGTAGGATCTGCTATAATAGTATACTAATATGGAAAAGAGATAGATAAAAGTCTTTTGAGATTATCGAACCAGGCCATAAATTTTCAGATAGAAGAGCAAAGTTTGAAGCTGATCTTTAGATATTGTGAAAGGGTGGAGGACAGACAGAAGTGCTCAACCTTTTCAGCTTCTCTGTCTGTCCTACAAGCCATACAGTCATTTCACAATTGTAATAAGGAAATACAGGCGATAAAAAGAAAAATTAACAAGTCGAATGAGATGAATTCGATTAAGGCCCATACAGGGATATATGGCAATGAAAAGGCGGATCACTATGCAAAGTTGGCGACACAAAAAGAGAGTGTTGATATTATTGTCCCCAAATCAGCAGGGGTCTTAAAAGGGGAATTGAGAGAAGAAATAAAACTACAAAGATTTGACAGTATATGTCCAAAAATGGACGAGTAACTTTTGATTTTATTCCTACTCCAGATATAAAAATAAGAAGATACCATCCACTGATAATCCAAATAATATCTGGACATAGGAGATATCCTGTATATTTCCAAATATTTGGAAGAAAGCAAAATATATATATATATATATTTGTGGAGAAAGTGATACTGTTTACCACTATTTAAAGGGATGTATTGAAAAAGCAGAAATAAGAAACAAACCTGAAAATTGAAAATAATGATTTAAGTACAATACTGATGGTACCAGGTAATCTCAAAACCCTAAAGGACATGATGCCAAAGATTGTCAATTTTTGCCAACAAGAAGGACAGCAATGAACGACCTCGAAGAGAATGTTTGACAGATTGGTCAATGTAAGGATGGACAGTACTTAAGACAGGAGTTGACCACAACAAATCTTATCGATGCTGCTACATTCAGTGCTGACAGGTTGGTCTACTGTACTCCAGAAGAAGGGGTAAACGAAAGTTCACTGCTAGTGGTCTCACAGACTGCAACTCCCCAGTTAAAGGTTAAAGAATGTTTTTAAAAAACCATGAAATTCAAACTCTTAACTTTCAATTAGTTGTATATTCAGTTAGCTGGCGTAAAAATGTTATTGTTCATAAACATTAAATAGAGCAATTACTCACATACACTAATTTAACTGATAACACAAATTCACTAGTAGTACTTCTGAGTTGCCAGTAAAAGACTGATTTCTAAATATCTGTTGTCTCCGTCTTTTCCCCTTTGTAATTTTACCAATATACACTGGACAAAAGTCATGGGATAGCAATATGCAAATATACAGATGGCAGTAGTATCGCAGCGAAAAAGTAAAAATGCGCAGTTCATTTTCCAGAGCTTTCATTTGTGTTCAAGTTATTCATGTGAACAGGTTTTTCGTGATTTATGGCGGTACGACAAGAATTAACAGACTTTGAACGTGGAATGTTAGTTGGAGCTAGACGCATGGGTCATTCCATTGCGGATATCGTTAGTGAATTCAACATTCCGAGATTCACAGTATCAAGAGTGTGCCAAGAGTATGAAATTTCAGGCATCACATCCCATCATGGACAGCGCAGTGGGCGACCACCTGCACTTAACGACCGAGACCGCCGACGTCTGTGAAGAATGGTCAATGTTAATAGACACGCAATACTTCGTCAAATAACTGCAGGAATCAATGTGGCACGTACGAGGGACGTGTCCGATAGAACTGTGCGGCGAAATTTGTCTTCCTTGGGCTATGACAGCAGAAGACTGACTCGAGTGCCTTTACTGACAGCACGACATCACCTGCAGCGACTCTCCTGGGCTCGTGAGCATATCGACTAGTCCCTAGACCAGTGGAAAACCGTGGCGTGGTCAGATGAGTCACGATCTCAGTTGTTACGAGCTGATGGTAGAGTTCGAGTGTGGCGCAGACCCCACGAAGCCATGGACCCAAACTGTCAGCGAGGCACTGTTCAAACTGGTGGTGGCTGCATAATGGTGTGGACTGTTTTTACATGGCATGGACTCGGTCCTCTGGTGCAACTGAACCGATCATTGACTGGAAATGGCTATGTTCAGCTGCTTGCAGATCACTTGCAGCCATTCATAGACTTCACGTACCCACACAACGATGGGATTTTTATGGATGACAATGCGCCATGTCACCGGGCCAGAACTGTTCGCGATTGGTTTGAAGAACATTCCGGACAGTTCCAGTGCATGATCTGGCCACCTAGATCACCCGATACGAATCCCATTGAACATTTATGGGACATCATCGAAAGGTCCGTTCGTGCCCAAACTCCTGCACCATCCACACTTTCACAATTATGGACGTCTATACAGACAGCATGGCTCAATATTCCTGCAGAGGACTTCCAACGACTTGTGGACTCCATAACACGTCGAGTTGTTGCACTTCGCCGGGCAAAAGGAGGACCGACACGATATTAGCAGTCATCCTATGACTTTTGTCACTTCAGTGTATAATATAGATTTCATGCAATGTGGGTTGCCCCTTTGACAACAGAAGACAAATTAAATAATATTCTTTATGAATGCTGATTGAATGTCATTTTATTGTCCCCCAGAAATTGGTGAACATTTGGTGAGAGTTTGGCGACTTCTGCAATAAAAGGAAGGCTCTAGAAAATGAGAGAATCCGGATTATAACTTCATTAAGACTTTGGATTTTAGAATTCTTAAGAAAATTGAATGCCTGGTCGGAAAACCCTATGTAAACTCTGGGAAGCTGAAACGATGGAATAAGGTGAATTGCCTCCTTCAGTTTTAAATCATTGGGTAGAATCTTTAGTTCTTTTACGTTTAGCACTGCTGTATTACGTTATTATTTAATCAGCTGTCTGTCAGCCAATTGTTTTTACAAAATTTTGTTCTTTTCGCGTCTCTTGACTATTTTTTGGGACGTCTATCGGAGATTTTTTTAAATACATTAATAGAATTAAATGTCATATTTCTTTATCTAGTTTATTTTGATATTTTATATCACGCACGCACAGTACGATTACCAAAGCAGACATATGAATCTCTTCAGAAGTTTGAAGGTGGGGGGATTTATGCTGCACGTCAGCTTTCAGTTTCTGATGTATCATGACTGAACATACATCAGAACTTACCATTCGCTAAAAAGGGAATTTTCCAGATTACGTAACGTCATTAGATATGAATTAAAACAAAACCATTTTTTCGCAGCATAGAATAAGAAAGAAACTGGTGCTTAATATACTTTCAATTTCGGTAATTATTGAATCTGTAAATATAGTTTTTAAAGTAACACTGTGCATGTTTTTACTGTGTTAAAAAAACTCACTCCAACCCATAGTTAAGACTTTTTAGCGAAGAACGAATAGTTGAGGAATTTGGGAAGTGGGCAAAAGAATAGAGTTGAAGGAAGATGGAAAAAACCTGAACGCTGCCGTGGAAGAAGGATGTCGAGAACTATTATAATTTATTTGATATCCTTGCTGTATATGAGTCAGTGTTATATGGAGAATATTATTTTAATCAAGGTATTACAAACACGTAATGCATTCAAGGCACTCAAATCTTGTTGAGTCATTGGCTGGGCTAGACTTACGCATCTATATCTCTAAACGCCTATAAACTTAAGCATCTATGTTTTAGATCGGTATAGCCTGGTTTTTAGGACATTGATTTTATATCTCTAGAGTTGTGAGTTCGAAACACACCGACAGAAGAAACTTTGTGTACATGGTGGCTGATGCACGTATAAATTTGCCATAACCGCAAAGCTCCTCCAAGTCGACACACCACCATTGGAGAATACTGAATCAGAGGTGATCGTCCCGTAATTCAAGCTTAAATTATGATCAGTGAATAATGAATGAAATATATGAAAGAGGGCTGTGTATTCT
Source organism: Argiope trifasciata (assembly GCA_026543055.1). Lineage (NCBI taxonomy): Eukaryota > Metazoa > Arthropoda > Arachnida > Araneae > Araneidae > Argiope > Argiope trifasciata. Next base: position 756,809 of record JAPMOQ010050131.1, read on the forward strand.
GGGCCCTGGATGGCACTGGTCCTAAAATAAGATACGCTAACACTCGACTTAAAATTGCTGACTTTGTCAGGCAGGCTTGTCTATAGCAAGTGCCATAAGCAACAACAGCACCTTTACCACCAAGATGTTACAACATCAATTTAAAAAAAGATGCATCAATTCACGCAAAAATTAAAACATATGTTTAAAAACAGTTTTCAACCCTATTCAAACTACTCCTTGTTTTTATCTATTATAATAGTACCGTTACCCGTTGACAGACTAACGGTTTTGTAATTAATTAAAAATAAACAACATAAAATGAAACAAATAAAATTACTACTTGAAATGGCTTTAATGTTTGAACACTCTTGGGACAAATATGAAGAAATTCTTATAATTATTTTCAAGAAGTTTCGCAAGTACAACTCAAAATCCTTCTGTTTCCCTTTTTAAAGAAATAGTTTTAAATCTGAAGTGAAGCACTTCAATCAAATAGCTAGAAAACATGAGGCCATTATGTGCTCTTTTCAAAAAGAAGCTGTGCCTCATTTTGTTTTAAAAGGGATGAAGTGATCCAGACGGCAATAAAGTAAAAGGAAACTCGTCTGGAAATCCTACCTCAAACTTTCTCAAGGAGAATCGTAAAGCTTGTATTAGCATTACAAAATTTCCGTCCAACAAATGGAAAGTTTTCAATTATTCTTGGTCATTGTTGTGCTTTTGATGCTTTTATTTATCTTATATTCTGCTTCAAAAGATAGAAAGTGCTTTGAACATATAACTTATATAACTGGGCTGGAGTTAAAGAATTCTGAACTTCTAACTCAAATAAAACCATTTTAATCGTTTTTGAACTTAAATAACCGATTATTTAAATCTCAAATCTGACGTTGAAATCAAAAACATAATCAGAAAATTGTATAGTATTTTTCACAATTAATTAAAAATAATACCAAATTACAATAAATAAAAGTAATACTTTTTAAATTAATTTTGCATCTGTGCATGGAGAAATATACAAAGAATTAAAAATAAGAATAGCTATTAAAAATCGCAGACGTGAAACGCTGAAACAAAAATTGATAGAAAATTTAGCCGGAATACATAACATAAGGAAGGAAATTTTTAACTTTTCAGGGAAAATTAAAACTTATCATTACTTCTAATTAATTAATTAAAATTAAAATTTATTAAAGAATATTTTTTTCACTGTTCCCTTGTTTGTTTGATTTTTTGCAAAGATCCTCAGATTTTTGCATTTAAACGTTTTACACTGTTAATAGTGTTTGAACTTCAGTTCACCTTAGCACTTGTCCTAGTGTTTTTAATAAACACTAGAAAACTACATCCTCAGCTCGCTCCTCTCCCAAACCCCAGACCTAATTGCAGCGACAAAATATCGTATAAGCGGGTCTGGTACATGTTAAATTTCTTCGGGGCCAAACCTCCACTCTCTGGTGTAGTATGAAAATTTAGAGAATGAGGTGCCAACTAAGCTGTTGTCCTCGCGATCTGTTCACGACACAAAATTATGCGGCATGTCTGAAAATAACCCTGTGTTGCTTAGAAAACGAAACGTTAACAACAGAACTGAACTGAACTCACTACCTCTCTCCCCTCTAGGAATCGAGTAATGAATGTTTTGGGATCACTATAAATCATAATTATATTGCCTGACATTATTTTTTTTCGTCTTATTGAAATTATCTCCTATCAAAAATTGAGTTTTTTTATAGGAGTGAGATAAATGTTTGGAAACAAAAATATATAATTTTAATATGTTTAAAAAATCAAAATAATTTACATTAATCTGAAAGCAGTCTGCTAAGACTTCCTCAAGAGATTTTTTGGGCTCCTAATAGATTTTCCTCCAATTCCATATTTCCGCCATATTCTGTCGCGAAACGTGTTTACCCATTTGATGGTTAACAAATCCTTTAATATTCCTGAATGATTTAACAGATTTTCCAAACATTTTTTTTATTGTAGCTGCATTTTGTGTCTTTCACACCTGCATTTTTTTTTTTCCTTTTTCCAGAACTCCACCAATAAAAAATAGCTGTGACGAAAACTACGTTTCTAAATTTCAGAACTTTGTTCCGTGCCCAAAAATGCTTCTTTCAGTCTAACTAGATTGTTTTAATAAGGATTTTTCAATACCTTACTGTGCCCTTACTTCTTTCTTTTGACGATTTCGATTTATAATTAAAAATGTTTGATTAAATTCATTATTTCATATTATCCAAATAAAAATAGCTTTGACTGGGATTTTAGCTGTCGCAAACATGAATACAATTCAGAAAGTGTACTGTTTCCAAATACTTATGAATAAATTTTTCCCTAATAAGGCTTCCACATAAGCAGTTATATATGTATAGATTTTAGGATACTGTCTTGAGAAAAATAAAAAAGAAATTAGCTAATTAACTCCTTTACTTTTTGTATTGTAGATGGGGCATTTTGTTGCAGGAACCGGGAATCAAAATAAGCTGGCTTGTCACAAAACAGCCCTAGTGTTGCTTTCAAATATTAAATGTCAGCTAATTTTTTTAATTCTTACAAATCTCTCTGTATAATTTATGAAAATATTTTTGATACTGAAAGTTGTATAGAATCATATCGTGGTCATATGTTGCAAGAGTTATTTTTTAATTCTTTGCATATCCTATGAGACGAAAAGATCTGAAAATACAATTCCCGTACTTATTCAAACACATAATTAGAATTTACACTTATTCTGAAAATGTTTGAGAGTAATGAAACCTCTCAACTCATCTTAGTTTTTTTTTTATGCTATGTTTACGTCAATTGCTTATAAGAATTCATATTAAATAGTTGGATTGTTGAATCTTATAAAAAGTAAAATTATTAAATATTATTATTCGTAAATTAATATTCTTCGTTTTGAAATACAGTCCGTCAACTTAATCATTGACAACATAATGATCTCATGGATTTAATCGAGTGAATATCGGAAAAAGATAAATTATTTGTTTAATATTTGTTCATTCTTTTGATGATATCTTGTTGGAGCAGACAAAAGTGACTAATCATTGTTTTGATAATTTGAAAATAAACATTACACGACATGAAAAAAAGTTGAAGTATTCGAATCAAAATACTGAAAAGTTGCATCTTAAAAGGAATTTAAAAATCATAGCTTGATGTTGAATGTGATAACTTTGGAAATGGAATGGTACAACGTACTTAATGATGACCACTTGTTGTGTAGATCTTCAATTTGAAGAAAATGGAAGGAAAACTCGACAAAATCAAAGTAAGTTTGCAAAATGTTTCTACTAAATTATAAAATTGTTAATAATATCTCATAAAATTAAATTGGGAAAACAAATCCTTATTTTATTGATGTAAGAAACCGGCTTTTTATACTGATTTCAGAATTCAATGAATGACAGACTGATATCAGAATTCATCTAATCAGAATTCAATTATTGCTCAGAGACTTGCATCCAGTTTTTTTTATTGCTCAACAGTTTAACGGTTCTTCTTTAAATGATTACTTGAAAATGTTTTAAATACCATCTGCTCTAAAACGATATGTATAATAGATCGAAACGCCAGAAGATTTATTTAGTGTAGTAAATGAGCATATTTGAGAATAATTCTTATCTTACATTTTATATTCTTATTAAAAATTTCTTATCATTAATCAAAATTTTGTATCGTAAACTGATAAAAATAAAATGAATCTAAAAAAATTATTGAAAATTTGAGAATAATACTTTTTTTGTATTTCTCATATTTTGAAAACCTTAAGTTATAAGTATAGCTGTCTGTTGAACCATAAAACATCTCAGATACATGAATGTTTTTATTTAAAATTCCTATTAAGTTTTTACTTTTAAAATTGAAAATTAATGAACTGAAGCAATAGATCTTAATCAAAAATTATAATGCACAAGCGTAACAAAAATTTGTGAATAAATAGACAAAATAAATTTAGTATCATAAAAATTACCCAACAACGTAAATTTATTTAAAAAATTTCAAAAAAAAGATAGCCCCCCCCCCCCAGTCTTAGAAAATTTGTAGCTCCTTTAGTTGCTGTAAAAAAGTAAAACTTAGGATAATATTTCTTGTAATAAGTAATATTTTTAGAGAAATTGTAAATATTTCTCCCTGAATTCTAGTTACAATGTATGCAAAATTGTGAAAAATTACACATTTTGTACAAATGGACCGCTTTTTTAAAGGACTCCGATCACAAAAGAAATAACACTTTCAACGCTACCGACGAGATATCTCGTCTTTCAAATACTTCCAGTTAAATTGAAAAAAATGGAAATTAAATTAGTACTATTAAAAAAATTATTTTTTGAATTTTAACACATTTATCACTAAAGATGGATTAGATTTTAAAAAATCCATTAAAAGACAAATATCAATGGAAGCATTTAAAAACGAGTATTTCGTCTGTAGCAATAAAAGTTCTAATAAACAGTTTCACATAATTTAACACATTGGTTGCTACTTGAATCGTCTCGCCTGCTTTCTAATTAGATGTGCCTTTTTCTAATTCAGTTAATGCATAGATTTCATGTATTTAGAATGATAGCGTCAACATGTTAAATGATATGAACTTGCATTATGTAAATCAAAATATATCTACCGATTGTGCCAAGTTTAGTTCAGTTTAGTTATTTTAACATCCTGTTGTAAAGCAATATTAAGGCTATTTTGGGACGGACTTCGCAATTTTGAACCACAGTCAGATACCGATGGTGCCAAGGAAAGCTCAATTATTTGTCATCGGTCGCAAAATAAATATTCATTGATTTAAAGAAAAAAAATTGCCCATCTAGAAGTTGACGCTCTCGTTTCCAGCTGTCAAGCGCATGCCCTTTTGAAACTCGAATAGTAAACATTGCTTGCGAAAGTTCAGGATTGCATAAATTCTCTTCGATAAATAAAAATTGAATTGAACTTTGTTTTCTACAACTGAGCCGAGCAGATGTTAAGTCTGCTGTGTCTACGGTGTAATCTGAATCCGAATGTATTTATTACATCGGATCTATTCATTTCATCACTAGCATGCAGGTGTGGTTCATATTAAATTAGATATCATTTCATTGACAGAGCAGTGTATCCCAGTAAAAATATACAAGTCGCTAAAATAAAATAAAATTATTTTAGGCTTAAATTTTGAAGTGACTTTACATCTGAAATTCGATTCCTCCCCCCCACCTTGCAATAATTGGTTAGATGAACAAAATTGGAATTTTAAATGAATTAATGAGGAATGAACAATTTTTATTTTACATCTCCGCAGTCCGACTAGATTTGGATTCTTATCATACATCTAATTTGACGACGCAGTTGTTTTTATAATTTATTCCTCTTAGTAGAACCTGATTTATAAAATTAGAAATTGTGCATAATTCAAAGCATAAAGACTAGGTTGAATCTAGCTTAAATTTTTTGAAGAATTTCACCATTTTTTCTTTGCATATTTCATGCATGAAAATGCAAAAAATGGGATATTTTTATGCTTTACCACCAAAGAGAATTTCAATATACCTTTTTTTTCATAATTTTAGCATTTGAAGTCAGCCAAAAAGGGAGACATGTTTCTACGTAGGATTCGCAGTTGTGTCATGGGACCAGAAACATGCCGCATAACCAATATTATAAAACAGACGAAATATATTGTTGTGAAAATCTTTATATATACAACCAAAAAATATCTTACACGAACTTTTCAGGTGATTTCAGTTCCCAGAAAAGTAAATGAAGTCCGGAACTTTCAAACCGTTGTCTCACCACTTCCATTTTTCGCCAACCTCAGAGGAATGCGACAAAATGGAGTGGTACAGTTTTATTCTTGCCAAGCATGAAAAAAGTTGATGCGTTCTTTGCAGTTTTTATATATTCCTTCTGAAGTAGTTTGGTCTTCTTTCGCAATTTACTTGACTCTATTTTTTTTCAACTTCATTATTATTGTTATTCCAAATAAATATTTCGAAAATGTCGGGATAAAAATATAAGAAATATGATGGGAAGCTTAACAAATGTGTTCGGTTAGAAGGTATAAATATTCTTTAGAAATAAATTGCGTTGCATCTTCAAAATGTAAAAAGGAGAAACAAGAGGGAAATATACCTTAACCCTTTGCTTACACATTTATTTGAAATGAATTTCGTATATGAAGCTCATTTAATTTTATTGAACAAGTGAAGGATAGCACATCTTTCCCTTGATCTCAGCGTTCTGGTTCGAGTCCAGGTTCGGGCATGACTGTTCTTCATCTTTGTTACATGTATGAGGGTGTGAATGTGTCCGCTTGTAAAAATTGGCTGTGCAAGCAAATGTGTGAGTGTCATCCTCAAATGAGCTAGAAAACAGACTTCCGCCCTCGGGTTGATCAGTGTTGGAAAACGTGAGTCAGCAGATTCATAACCTTGGCGCCCACGCGCTCTGCTGACGTCAGTAGATATTCCTTCCGCCAGATGTTCAGATGCTTGAGAGATTTTGTGTGAGACCGACGTATCGTTAAACGTCGGAGGATGGCCAAATTAATGATCATATAAGCGCGTTGTAAATAATGCATGTAAATATTATCCATAATCATATTATGTCTGTGCCCTAGAAGAAATAAAAAAGGATTATACCGAAACTGCACTCTTTTTCATCAAACCATATTTACAGAGATGTTTTTATCGATGAATACGCGGCAGCAAAGATCATTTACCTTTTATTTTATTGATTTTGGATTAGAAACTCAAAATCTGGCATCCCCTGCCTTGATATTCTTATTTGAGATTGAGATGCATTTATAAGATTGAAAAATTTTCGCAAACATACTTGCGTAATTTTTCTAATTTGAGATGGATATAGACGCCATTAAAAAGTTAAGAGCTCCTTTAAGGACAGCTCTTACGAGAGTGCTGAATAAAGCATCAGAATTACTAGAGAAAAAAATTGAGGATACAGATATTCTTGCGGCACAGATTGTTCTTATAGAACAAAAATACAAAGACCTTAAAGATTTAGATTCTAAAATTTTAAATGTTATGCAAGGGGATAAAACATGTACACAACAAACGTTTGATAAAGAATACGTAGTTATCATAGATTATGAAGAGAAATATTTGGAAACAAAAACGAAATTAGAAAGGCGTTTGAATTTACTTGAAAAACCAAAACGAGAAGAAAATATAACGAAGGACACTTCCAACAATTACACAAATGGTAATAGAAAAATAAAGTTACCAGAAATTGTATTAAGCCAGTTTAATGGCAACTTAAAGGAATTTCTACCATGGTGGGGACAATTTAAAAAAATCCACGAAGACCCCGAAATAGTGGATGATGACAAATTTCAATACCTATTGCAAGCGACAGTAATAAACTCGCCGGCCAGAATGCTTGTTGAATCTTTTCCCCCATCTGGTAGAAATTACGATGAAGCCATAACAGCTCTTAAGCAGCGTTTTGGAAGAGACGATTTATTGATAGAAGTCTACGTTAGTGAGTTACTTTCAGTTGTAATAAATAACGCTAACCCTCAAGGCCAAAAGTATTCACTAGTGAAACTTTATAATACTTTAGAGGGCCAATTAAGGTCGCTGAAAACGTTAGGAGTAGCTAAAGATGATTTTTCTGCTATTTTGCTTTTCCCTTTAGTGGAATCCTGCCTCCCACAAGATCTACTAAGAATTTATGAGCGCACTCAACGCGAATTAACTGCAGAATCTACAGGAAATGATAGGCTAGCACATTTGTAAAATTTTCTTAAACAAGAAATAGAATCCGAACAGAAATTAGTTATTGCCCGTTCCTCTTTCGACTTAGATAACCATAACAAAACTCCTATTAGTCATTCGCGAGAAAATAATCCAAGGTCCAGACCATCAGCCACTGATTTAATTAACAACTCTACTAGACGAAACACTTATTCAGCTGAATCGAAGTATAAGGAATGTGCTTTTTGCGATAAGTCGCATTTAAACCAAGAGGATTGTAGGTTCGCGAAGAGTTTAACATTCGAGAAAAAGAAGGAAATACTTTTAAATCGCGGAGTCTGTTTCCGATGTTTAAAATCTAAACCTAGACATATCGCGCGTTTTTGTAAGCATACATTTAATTGTTCAATATGTAAAGGGAATCATTTGCCTATAATGTGTAAAGGTAATGATGAATTTTCGGAAAATAAAAATAAGGAAAGGAAGTCGTAAGATAAAATTGTTGCGGAGAGTTCTTTAACTAATAAAACATGCATGCAGCAAGTTTATTTACAAACATTAGTGTTTAAAATTCGCGGAAAGGATAAAACTAGGAACATTCGTGTATTAATTGACAGCGAGTCAGAAAGGTCATACATGTCAAAATATGCAGCAGAAAGTATGGATTATGAAGTAATTAATGAGAAATCTATTTTACATTCTTTATTTGGGGGTTTAGAAAAAACTGAGAGCCATAAAAAATATTTGGTTCATTTAAGTAATGTATATAACAGTTACCATTGTAATTTTGAAGTGTTAGATCAGGAAACAATTTGTTCCAATATTTCGAGAATAAATTTGTTCCCCTATGTAAAAGATCTTAAATCTAAGAAGATATTTTTAACTGATGTATCGCATACTTCTGATGATCAATTACTGTATAAATCATCCCCTTTAGAGATTCATTTGCTAATTGGGGCAGATGTTGCGGGTAAGCTGTTAACTGGGAGAGTAGAGGAGCTTAGTTCAGGGTTAGTATGTGTAGGAACTAAGTTAGGTTGGACGTTGATGGGAAAGACGAATGAAATAGAAAAACATGACAGCACAAATACTGTTCTATCCTGTCACGTGAATGACGTAAACATTTCTGATTTATGGCGATTAGATACACTTGGAATTTGTGAACCGAGTCAAAATAAAACTCGCGAAGAAATAGAAGTAGCGGCTAAAGAACATTTTTCCCAAACTGTTAGTAGAAACAAAGAAGGGAGGTATCAAGTGCGTTTGCCTTGGGTGGAGGGTCATCCCCCGTTAACGAATTGTAAGGACATTTCCGAAAAGAGACTTGTTAATTGTATTAAATCTCTTAAGAAATTGGGGAAAATTAAAGAATATGAAACCATTTTTGATGACTGGTTAGATCAGGGTATTATTGAGGAAGTATCTAGCTCAGAACCAGAACATTATTTACCTTACCGTCCTGTTTTTAAAGAAAACTCTACGACAAAGATTAGGCCAGTCTTCGATGGCTCTGCCAGAGATAAAAATTCACCATCAATCAATGATTGTTTAGAAAAGGGGCCCAATTTGGTAGAGCTAATTCCCTCTCTCCTAAATAGATTCAGAATGGGAAAATACGGAGTTATTGCCGATATTGAAAAAGCATTTTTGCAGATTGAGCTCCATGAACAGGATAGGCCTTATTTAAAATTTTTGTGGGGGCAGGAATGGAAAAAAGAGCAGTTAAGAATCTTTCAGCATAGGAGAGTTGTTTTTGGAATAACCTCAAGCCCTTTTTTACTAGGAGCCACTCTTGAATTTCATTTGAAAAATGCTCCCCCTGTCTACAAAGAAACAGCCCTAAAACTTCTGAAATCATTTTATGTGGACAATTGTGTCCATAGTGTGGACAGTAAAGAAGAACTGATAAAGTTCATCGAAGAGTCGCAGGAAATACTTGGCCCAGCAAAATTTAATTTGCGAGGGTGGGAGCATACCCCTTTTGAAGAATCTGATTTAATAGAAGAGAAATCCGTTTCAGTGTTAGGCTTAAAATGGAAAATAAAAAGTGACTCTCTAACTAGTGACTTACGAGATTTATATTCCACCATAGAAGATAAACCTTTAACAGAAAGAATCATTTTATCGATTGTGCATAAAATATTTGACCCAATTGGATTTACCTGTCCGTCCACATTAATGCCAAAACTTCTACTACAGGAATGTTGGAAATTAAAAATAAGTTGGGATACTGAATTGCCATCTTACATAGCAAATAAATTTTTTAAGTGGAAAAATCAACTGAAATTTTTAAATGATATTTATATTCCTAGAAGTCTAGATAAAAATGAAGAACTTAGAAATATAACTTTGCATGTATTTTGCGATGCTTCGGAGAAATCGTACGCTACGTGTATTTTTCTCAGGAGTGAAAGTGACGATTCAGTTCATTGTAATTTGATACAAGCTAGATCAAGAGTCGCCCCACTTAAATCAATTACGATATCTAGACTTGAACTGTTGGCCTGTAATATAGGTGCTTGACTATGTCAATCCGTGAAAGAGAGCTTGGGATTAGAAGACGTTGCAACACGATATTGGTCTGATTCTAGTAACGCACTTTACTGGATTAAAAAGAACGAAAACTGGGCTACATTTGTTTTCAATCGTGTAAAAGTAATTCGTCTTTTAAGCAACCCAGACGATTGGAATCATATATCCGGACAAATGAACCCAGCAGATTTACCATCTAGAGGTTGTGGTTTTAAAGACCTAGCCAAATCCAACTGGTGGTTAGGACCTCCTTGGTTAAAAGAATCCCCTGAAAATTGGCCCAAAACAAATATTTTTCCAGATGAAAATATTATAAATGGCGAAAAACGTGAAACAATTGTTAGCATTACGAATACAGTAAAGGAGACTAAAATTTACGACATTTTCTCTTATCCTAAACTTCTTCTAGTTACGTCCTGGGTTTACAGATTTTTCAATAACTGTAAGGTAGAAAAGAGCAATAGAAAATTAGGAAGCATAACATTGGAAGAAAGGAACCTAGCAGAACTTTCATTGTTAAAGTTAGTACAACAAGAATCATTCACTGGACCTCAAGATAAGCGTCTACAAAAATTACAGTTATTAGAAGATGAATATGGACTTTTGCGAATTAAGACAAGACTCTCATTAAAGGAAGATTTAAAGAACTTTAAATTTCCTATCGTGTTATCCAGTGAATATTCGTTAGTTGAAAAACTTGTTCGCTGGAAACACTGTTCTCTAGGCTATGCAGGTGTTCAAATAGTGATGAGCAACCTCAGAGAAGAATTCTGGATTCTGAAATACAGAAAGACTGTCCGTAAAGTTGTCAAGAACTGTGTTACTTGCAAGAGATTTGACGCACGACCAATAGAAACTCCAACAGCTCCATTGCCAGTTGACCGTCTCAGAGCTGTTTCTGTCTTCGAAATTACAGGAGTAGATTTCGCCGGTCCTCTTTATTTAAAGAATAATCAGAAGTCCTGGATTGTCATCTATACCTGTGCAGTATATCGAGCTATACATCTCGAGCTGACCACTTCACTATCTACAGAAAGTTTTCTTCAATCGTTTAGAAGATTTGTGGCTCGTCGAGGAAGACCCACGATTGTATATTCAGATAATGGCACAAATTTCGTAGGTGCAAACAACCTAATCAAAAAGATCAATTGGAGTAAGATAGCTCAATGCAGTACAGTCAACAAGATAGACTGGAAATTCATCCCTCCGTCTGCTCCATGGTGGGGTGGGTTTTGGGAACGCTTGATCGGGATGGTCAAGCGAATACTACGTAAAGTTCTAGGTCAGACGTCCCTCAACTTCGAAGAACTGACTACCATCTTGTGTGACTGTGAAAGTGTCATCAATAGTAGACCACTCACTTATATAAGTGATGATCCTAATGATCTAGAACCTCTCACTCCTTGTATGTTTTTGCAGGAAATTAAAGAAATCGGTACACCTGAACTAGATCTTCTGGACTCTGAAGCCCTGAATAGAAGATTTATTTATCGACAAAAAGTTCGAAGTGACCTGAGAAAACGTTTTCGCTCAGAATATTTGGGACAGTTGAGACAATATGAGAAAAAGACACGAATCTCACCATCCATCGAATTAGGCGAAGTTGTCTTGATATCCTCTGACAACGTAAAAAGAATGGACTGGCCATTAGGCAAAGTCATCGAAATCTTCAAATCGCCCGATGGACATATCAGACTTGTGAAACTGAAAACCAAAGGTGGAGAAGTCCTACGTCCAACGTTGAGGTTGTATCCTTTAGAAATTAGTGAATCTCAAAAAGAACAGTTACAACCTGTGAAACAGTGTGAAACACGAGAGAATAACTTTCCTTGTGATGATTCCTGCACACCTAAAAGTGATTCTCATGATAAAGCTGAACTTGATGAACCAACTTCTAGGTATGGTAGAAGATTAAAAAGGGTAAAGAGACTCATGTTATAAACTCTTTTTAGAACTGAACTTTTACATTATACACATTTATGGACTCTAATTGAAACACATTCAGTACTAAATAACTAATTTTGAATAATACTTTGGTTTATCGTGATTATTGCAAATATTTTGTTATTTTGATATATTCCCTTTATTGTAATATTTTCTTGATTTATATTCATTAATTTAAACATATTGTTAATTCAATTATTTTGATATATGTATTTTAGTAACAAAAATTTTTCTTGTTAATTTGAAATTTGAATTTGTTATTTGAATTAATTTGAATTTATGTTTGAGTTTCCTGTAATTGAAACTCAAAGGTGGGAGGATGTTGGAAAACGTGAGTCAGCAGATTCATAATCTTGGCGCCCACGCGCTCTGCTGACGTCAGTAGATATTCCTTCCGCCAGATGTTCAGATGCTTGAGAGATTTTGTGTGAGACCGACGTATCGTTAAACGTCGGAGGATGGCCAAATTAATGATCATATAAGCGCGTTGTAAATAATGCATGTAAATATTATCCATAATCATATTATGTCTGTGCCCTAGAAGAAATAAAAAAGGATTATACCGAAACTGCACTCTTTTTCTTCAAACCATATTTACAGAGATGTTTTTATCGATGAATACGCGGCAGCAAAGATCATTTACCTTTTATTTTATTGATTTTGGATTAGAAACTCAAAAATCAGATTCTGCTGTGCCCCGTTACCGTGAAAACGCTGATTAGTAGCTTTTACGTAAAAATTCATTTATTTCTTATTATTTAGAATACACAATGCTATATGATGTTGATATGACTTAAGTTAATTAGAATTACAAAAAGAATGGAAACATTAATTCAAACAAATATGGAACACTCGGATACGCCAAATGTGTACAAAGGGGTATAATTCCAAAATAAAATGGAAATGTATATGAGAAATATCTGATTAAGATGAAATACAACTGTACACCATGTATTCATGAAATCTTTAAATAATCGGGAAGTAATATAATTTTTTAAATAAAGGTTGATAAATATTTGGCTTTATGTATGCACCCAAAATGGTTTCTCTAATGCATATAGCTCCTCCCCCTGGTGTGGCGAAGGGGGTGCTAGTTCAGGTGTCGCCTTCGTCATCTGACCGTCGTTCAAAATTACGAGGTCCGTCCCAAAATAGCTCTCCTGTTGCTTTATAACGGGACGTTAATATAACTAAACTAATGCAAGTAGCATGCTTTAAGTCTTGCATTGCATAAAATCGCCCATTGATAATAAATCTATTTCTACGTCTAAATTCGCCACACACAAAAAATCAAAAAATCAACACAAGGTTGAAATTGTGATGTATTTAATATTGTTAAACAAAATAAGACATTAAAACATCGGTTTAAAATTTCTTTAATCGTTTCTGAAAAATGTTACAAAGTTACAAGATTTTATGAAAGCGCATTAAATCGCATAATTTAAATACTAATAGTTGCTCTTAGCATATCAGGAGGAATGTTAGACACTTATCGGTGTACTGCATGTTTGCATACAGCGCCAATTTCCCCTTGGTGGAGAGTTTTTTCATAAAAGAAATCCAATGGCCTTCTTTCAGCTATTGCTAAATTTGATTCAGTAGTTTTTATTTTTTATTTTATGACTATTTCAAAACGGAATTTTAACTATAACCACTCTGTATATGATTAAGATGAATACAACTGTATATCATGCATTTTCTGTCATCTTTAAGAGACGGAAGATACATTTCTTCTAAATACTGGTTGATAGAAATTTGGTTTTCGAGACATGGCCAAAATGGTTCCTCTAAGGCATATAGCATACTTCAAATCTCCCACTGTACAAAATCACCGACTGGCAAAGAATCTATTTATAGCTGTAAAATAGATTATAAGAAGAATTTTTTCCAAAATTTGTAATAATTGGTATAGTGAATTTCTATTATACATTGATATCCAAATTTTAATTATAAATATTGTATATCATCTCAAACAGTAACTGATTCATTGGATTTAAATTTTGTACACATATTAGAGTGGCAAGTAGGAGAGTTCGTATTTATATTTTCAAGTCAATCTAGTCAAACAAAGTTGTAATTGATGGGTATTTAAATAAGAAAAATTATTATTCAAATCTGATACACAAAAATGGCAAATTCCTTTTTTTTCTTCACCGTTTTCATTTATTAAAGGATGACTATTGATATTGTGGGCAAGTTGGCGATCTCTTCCACTTCTCTGCATCCAGTCCTTAACACTTTAATGGCACCTCAAAATACCCTCATCTGAGCTAGAAATTATTTAGTGCAAAAGTCTCCTTAATAATTCATCTTCTAAAAAATTATAAACATGATTAAAATTTTTAAACGATCATAGAGAATTATGCAAATTCGATTGACCATATCTGCTTTTTTTGTGCAATTTCTTCGTATAGGTAGAATGGAAAGTGTACAGTATTCGTCAAAAAATTCGACCGTGAGATTTTAACGAATCTTCATGTCACAGAGCTCTCTGAGTTCGAAAAAAAACAGATTTATGTTTCCTTATGTGCCTCAGGATTTTCGAAACATTTGAAATATCTATTTCCAAATTTGTTTTTCCTTCTTCTTATAGGTAGTATCGAAAGTACAGTATTCGTCTTTCTAGCATATTTCTCGGATATTATTCATAATATAAATTACACCTACTCAAGAACCTAATATTTATAATTGCTTTATTTTTTCATTTATTCAGTTTCTTTGTACTCCAGATAATTTTCATTGTAGTTTTACCATTTTTTTGCCATGTTATATGTATTCGTATTTTGTTATTTACATAATCCTTTCCCATTTATTACAATGTAATTTTTTGTGAGCATGAGCTTTAGAAACGGAAGTTCGTTCTGGCAATTAATAATATTAACTATTCAAATTCGATCAATAATTATCGAGATTCAAAATATTTTATTTTTGACTGATTCGATAGATTTAAGAATTTGAGAACTTTAAACCTTAAAACCGAAAAGATTTTATAAGATCGAAAATAAAAGTTTGAATAATTTTAAAATGCTTCGATATAATTGGAATCTTATTAATCTTATTAGAGTGGAATACTAATAACATAGTTTTCCATTCTTAACTATGATTAATGATATTAAATATTTGAGGAAGGTTTAGACTTTCAAGAAAGTATGTTATTTTTATTTAAATACAAAAAATGGACCCCAAAACTTTTATCTTTTCCATCTTTAAGTATTCAAAATATTCAAGGAATGAGAACTTTTTTTTTTGTTTCGAATTCCAATTCTAAAAATAACCTTTAATGCAAAGCTATAATTTAAGGAATAAAACTTGAAGAATCTTCAACTTTTTTTCATTTGAATTCCTTCGTATTCTTTTTTTATTTCGAAATCAATTGGAACAAAAAAAGGAAGTGCAATAGTTCTCTATTCTTTTTTGTAACGATGGAATGTTGATTATTACGCAAGAAGTTCTTTCTTGACGTCATGATTTTCTTAAGATAAAGACGAAAATCAAGAAAGAGGTAATGAAAAAAGGCAAGAAAATGCTCGAAATTTTTAAAAATCATTTTGCTGAATAAAAAAAATTAGGTGACCCTGTATGTAATGACTTATAAATTAGAAAAAGACCAGGTAATTCAAGAAAATCCAGTATTTGGATTTTATTTTTTTTAACCCTCCGTTAGGCGCGCGGTCTACGATCGTAGACCAGGTACTTTTTAAATAACATAATTTCTAATATATGGCGAGCGCAGACACTCCCTTCTTAGTAGCTGTTCTAAATACACTGTTTTACACTGCCAGTGTCGTTTCGCTTGTTAGCGAGTGCAGGCGCCTAGTTTATTTACGGAAGAATTCGGTTGGTCTACGATTGTAGGCCACGCGCCTAATTTCGTCACATTTTTTATCAGATTGCGATTTCATTTCTTCGCCCTTTATAACGCAAAAGTTAAAGCGTTTGACTATTTTAATGCATTAGTGTGTTTGATTTTAAAACAAACTATGTCGCAAAGTAAAAGACGCCGTGTTGAAACTTCAAGGGACCAGAAAGTGTGGATGAAATGGCTTGAAGAATTGGCAAGCGAAGAAGAAATGGAAGAATCTGGGGATGTTTTTGAAGAGGATCCACTGGAAAGTATGCACCACGACGATGCAATTGATCCAGAAACGGAAGAAAAGGTAAAACTGGAAATAACCTTCTACAATAAAGCTAAAATAGGCGTAGACTTAGTAGATCAAATGTGTCAAAGTTATGATGTTGCAAGGAACTCCAGGCGATGGCCTATGGTAATTTTCTACGATTTGTTGAACATCTCTGCTATAAATGCCTTTTGTGTTTACAAGACAAATAATCCAGAAAATAAAACAAAAAGACGAAAATTTATTGAATCGTTTACATGGGAGTTAATACGGTCACAAATACAATTTAGATCAACATTGAAAGAACTGCATGGGGAAATTAGAAGACGTGCAACTGTCCTTTTAGGTCTTGAAGAAACTCAACAACTTATGGAAAATCCTAAGGGGAAAAATTATATGGGACGTCGCAGCATACGTCCGAGAAGAAATAAGTCTTCCAGGCGAGATTGCTGCAAATGCCACCAATCTGCACGCAAATAACACATGTGTGTCTCGTGTTTGAATAACTGAAAATACAAAAGCCTGTGAAATGATCAATAACATTTTCATTTTATTCTTTCTAAATGCTGTTTGTAAATATTGCCCTTTTAATTGATTTTTGAAATCAAGAAATTAATTTTTGTTTAATTTTGTTTATTTTATTTAATTTTTTCTTTTGTATGTAAAATAATCCTTAAAAATGTATAACAAGATATTATTGAGAGTTAAACCTGCTAATAACGTAATAAAGTTTATTTAAATTACTTTACCTTTTAAAATACTCAAAAGAAAAGTATGAATCAGTTTTTAATCAAGCAATTTTATTTGTTGCATTTTAAACAGTAAATAAATTTGGTCTATGAGTGTAGACCGCGCGCCTAAACACGTCAGTGAAAGTAATGCGCCTAACGGAGGGTTAAAGGGTGATCAAGAAATAACTAGACTTCAGATCCCAGTAGTGTATTATCCATGTATTATTCACTGGATGAAATAAAATTTGACCTCCATACACGTTAAAGTATGCGTCAATTATCAAGATAGAGTAAGGTCAATTTATCAAAAAAAATTAGTACAAAAAAGCGACAGGGAAAAATTTGACGCTAATGCAACCAAGCCGAAGACGATTTCTGGTTGTGGGGCAATTGAAAAGTGTTGTGTATAATGAACATATCCTGAAATTCCTACTTTAAACGATTAAATAACCTTACATGCAAGACGAATATGCTGTCCGCCACCAACGAAACCCTCGTGTACCGCAGGTAATTATTGGTACATCAGGCTAGTGGTCACCTTGAGTCAAATTTATTTGTTATAATAAATTTTTTGCATTGTTATTTGGTGTGTAGTTATTTACTGTTTCCATTGGAAGTTGTGTATTTTTTTTCACACATTATGCGCTTGCGGCGTCAGAATTTTCCCTGTCGGCATTTTTTGATACTAATTTTATTTTTGATAAATCAAACCCGCATACTTTAATATGTAAGGTGGCCAAATTTCGTTATATACCGTTCATTGCGTAAAACGCTACAGGACTCCGTACACCTGATATTTCTTAATCATTGTTATTTTCATTAACAAAATCTAATAGAGTTCATCTAAAAGTTTAAAAATATAATATTCCCTTTAAACACAATCTTATTTATTTAGAAAGGTGGAATACTGAGCAAAATCAAAAACTGTATTTCCCTGAAATTTCAGAAATGTATGACAATTTATAACTTTTTTTTAAATGAATATAATTATAACACTAATTTAAGGCGAACTTTTCTTTTTATTTTAAAAAGATTCTCCTGCTAATTTGTGAAATTAATTCAAAAAAAAAAGAAATAATAATGATTAAATGATCAGAAGCCACCAATATTATAGTTAAATTCTGTGTAAATCAATTAATATACATAAATTGTTGCTGAAAATCAGTTGATTTAGTTTTTAAGTTGATTTTATTAATTCTTAGGTATTTGCAACTTATTTTTATCATGTCTTTTAAAACCATAGCTCGAAAATAATGATTACATACCAGGAGCATATTTTATTGACAATAATAATAATTCCAAATGTTATTTGCATATTACATTGTATTATATTATTAACAACGGTATAAAAAATAACCATGACATTTAATCTATGTTGCATATGTATATATATTGCATTTTTATTAAAAAGTATTAAAACTGTAATAAAAGATATAAAAGATGTATCAAATTTCAATTTAAAAGATGGAATTTCTTCTTTCTAAGGTAGTCATCATCACATTTCGCTAGACAGCCCAGGGTAGGCCAGTGCCTTCCTCTGAATTATGTTCAATTGCCTTCTATTTGTGACACTTTTGAACCAGTTTCTTTCTTAGTTAATCAGAAAATCTATCTGCACCGACTCCATCCATCTCATTTCCGATCAGCATCTTTTCGTAGTGGCTGGAGATTTATGTAAAAGAATTTTTTATATGGAAACATCATCCATTCTAAATATATAAGCCTCCCAATTCATTCGATATATTTTTATGAACTTTATAATATCTGGCTCTGTATAAATTTTATATAGCTCAATGCCATTTCTACTCTAAAACATTGTTGATTTCTATACCATCAGGAACGGCTCGCAAAATTTTCTTTCGACAATGGCTTTTTTATTTTCTACTTTTTGGGTGAGGGTTTAGGTTTCTCATAGATAAGTATGGGTCTAATTAACTTTTTATATAGTTAAGATTTTGTATTTCGTGATAGTAGTGAGGATTTAAAAAATCGTTTTAGTCCACAAAGGGCTTTATTTGCATTCATTAAACCACCTTGAATCTTCTTGACAATGCTATTTTCATCAGTATCTATACAACCAAGATAAGTAAAACTTTGGACAACCTTTTTTGAAGATAATATCCCTTTATTTATTCTTCGTAGCTTCTTTATTTCTCAGAATCTTGGGAAGAAATTCCTTCTTTTCTGTCACTTCTTTTGAAATCCGAATAATAACTTCCGGAATTTAAAAACAGCAAGATATGTGTCTTATTCATTTTCATAAAACATATGTCATTTAATATCGCAAGATATTTCTTTCCCGTTATCAAAATGAAATCCTACAGTAACATACTTGGTGGGTTTCAACTACGCATGAACTAAACAATCTCGGACATTTTGAAACCATAATGCACCCAGTTCCATTTTCTTTTTCTCCAGAGGAACTCCTCCCTGCCATATGGGATGTGACAGTTTTGTTCCAGGATTCAGTCAGATTTTATGTCCACTGCTATTTTTATACACTCATTCGGAGCTGCAATTGAAGTTTTTCATAGGACTTTTTGTATTCTTCGCGATTTCTTTTTTATTCCGAAATGCTGTAAACTTTTTTGAAAGCTTTTGGACAAAATAAGAGAAATGTAATGGGAAGCCCCGTCCAACGTGTTCGGTAAATACAGGAGCACTCAATCCAAAAATAAATACATTTGAGTCTTTATAGATATATCTAAACACACATAAACATGAGAGGGAAAAATTGGACACTTGTTATTAAAAATGAATGGATAGCGAGGATAAAACAAATAATTTAAATGAAATGCATTAATCTTTAATTTGTGTTACATTTATTTAGAAAATACGAAATATAAAAAATGTCAAAGAACACTTCTGTAGAAAGAACTAAGCCAAAATTATTTGAAAGTGCCCAACTGAATTGTAAGATTCTTCTCCCAGAAAAATTCAAAATTTTTATTTATGACCTGAAAATAAAGTTCAAATTTCGTAGATTCAAAAACAAACTTTGTTTTTAATAAACGTAAGATAGAACTATAGATGTTGTAATTTCAATAATATACAACAAATAAAAATGAAATCGGAAAAAGTGGTATTTTTAACAAGAAATGAGTGGTTTAATTAATTTTTAACCCAAATTTCTCCGATATAATATTTGATATATTTACATTAATTCTCCACCTACTACGTAGTTCGCTTAATTTTTACGTTTCAGATTTAAAAAAGCGTGAAGGCAGCATTTGTTTCCAGCGCATATGGATGAATTAATTTAGAATCCTAAATCTGAACGCATTTTCTGAAGAATGAATATTTCAACTTGATTGATTCATAGAAAACATGGTATCTCAAAATCAGTTCAATAAAATTTAATGAAAATCGGTATGCATATATCCAAAATCTTTGACGGTGTGGTATACAGCGGATTTTAAGATTATTTCATTTAGACATGTTTAACAAATACTTTAAGTTCAAAACATAGGAAAATTTTGACAAAATAATTATTAGAGGCATCTTCGAATCCACATAAAAAATTTATTTATTAAAATAATTTTGACCTTGTAATATGTTACAATTTATGCAGATTGAGCTACATATAAAGGCAATAAAAATTTTGTATTTCTGGTAAATTTCCGTTAAAAATGCCTTTTCAATACCTACAATCAGGTCAAACTCTTCCTACATAGATATTTATTTATATGCCTTCGAATTTTGAATCCCCGTATTTATTAATCATTCACTCAAGTTCAAATATTATTTTTAAAAACTTGTAGCTGATGGCAATTGATGTTAATAGAGTTTTTTTAATATTAATTCATTAATTGAACTTTTAATACTTTAAATAAAGTTTTATCAGTTTGTAATGAACATGGAAATCCTCAGGCAGCAGTTCAATTTGTAAAATGCAGGGATTTCAGTATTTTTCCCGTTAAGGTGAAGAATGCTAGCTCATTTCTTCCGAAAATCTATAGTTATTTCATAATAATTTTTTGACAATTATTTAATAAAAAGTAACTAATTTTTTTCTTTATTGACCTAAGTAGTAATTGATTTTTTTTAAAAAATATATTACTTGTTTTTTTAAACTAAAAAAGGTGAGTTTAATTTTTTCTTGTAATAATCGTCTTTCAAGTCTGTTTTAGCTATTTTGTACAATAAAAAACATGCATCATGTCCTAATCTAGTCGGATACCTTAAGATTTCTCTTCACGAAAAGATGCACTTTCTCTTCTTATCACTGAAGCTTGAAACACCTAATAAGAAAACTTGAAGAATAACGGGGATGTAAATTAGTCTTATCAAAATACCTTCAACTTCCCCTTTCTTTGAATAACATCGTAAAATGAAGCTTCCTTAATTAAATTTTGCCTGATTGAGCAAATTTAAAGAAATCTCATTTTGTTAAGACAATTTATTATGACTTGGAAAGAATTTTTGCCAGAAAAATGTCTGTGACAAGCGCATTAAAAACAGAAATTAGTTCCGCAACTTTATTTACATTAAAAGGTTTGTTGTCCTATTATTTCATACGCCCCAGCTAAAAAGTTCATTAATTAGATAAATACTAAAGTGAGCATCGTATCTCCTACATAGATTATAATAAGATCATTTTTTTCTCTCGAAAAGTTTTCGTCTTGATTTGATAACTGATTAGGTACTTTTCCTGCCAAGTTTTCAATTAGAAAGTTCTATAAATAGCCTACAGTATGTTATATATAAGGTACTAAAGCAAGTAATATCATTGTTAAAAAGATAGCATACTAACTAAACCATAGTAATTGTCAATTATGCCAATTATTTTTGTATTTAAAGTTGTTCTAAATGAATTTTTCAATGTAAAAAACATTCATATTTTAGATTCGAATCTATCAAAAATTTACCTATAAAATAATATTATTATAACCAGAAATGTATTCTTTTTTACTAAAATTTATTTAAAGAAATAATCTAACTTATAATTTATTAAGTAATTTGATCACATTTTTCAGAAAAGTAAAATTTTATTTATTATATAAATGAAAATATTCTCTGCATTTTTAGTCGTTCTTTGAATATACGGAATAAACTGATGTACAATATAAAATTGCCAGTATTTTTTTTCACATTATGAAGAATTAAAAGAATTACAGTTTTTTTTAAGCAATACAATAGCTTATTCTCTGATTTTTAAAATTAAGATTATATTAATAAATTATTGTACCAAATTTGAACAAAAAAATTGTGTATTGTTTTTATTATTATTTTGTTGTGCGATTTTCGTCACACAAAAATTCGAAATACATTAAAATATTAAACGCAAAATACAAAAATATGAAGATCTTTCTAACTTCTCATTTATAAACATAGAAAAAAATTCAAAAGATTTTATAAAGAGAGCTATTGTGAAATTAAAACATTGAATAAAAAAGGTGTTAACGATTTTCGCCAAAAAATTGAAATTCAAACTTACTACCTACTTTAGGCAAGCGATTAAGATTTACCATTTAAGATTACCATGACGAACGCAAGCAATAATACATACTGATTATGAAAAACTTATTATTTCTAATTATGCTCTCATTTGTCAGTTGATGTCATTCCTAAAGTAAGTGATATTTTCTACACTGACATCGAATATATTAGACAAAAAAATTTAAACGGAAAAAATTTAAAAAAATATTTTTTTAAAGTTCTAAGCTAAGTCAAAAGTTTATCGTTTATAATATTCTATTAATATTATTCATTTTGAGATGGATATTACATAATGCAATTTAATAATATGATTTTGAATTATGTTTAGCTTATATGACATATTATATCAATTTACTAAATACAGAAAAAAAAATAATGCTGCAAGAATTGCAAATAATTGGCTCTATAGTATAAAAATATGTTTACGTAATTTTAATTCTTCTTTTTCGGCTATATACACATCAATGGACTAATTAATCGAACATCAGGCGAGAGCATAAAAAGTTGGCTCCTTGGCAACTCATTTTATTAGCAAAAAAAAACATCATGAGGCGGGAGAAAATTAATTAAATGTTCAATCAAAAAACATCTAACCAACTTAAAAAGTGGATCAACTGTATGCAAAATACATTAATTCTTTGGACAGATTTCTTTTCTTAAAAGTTTCGACATTTCTAATATATATGATAGAAAAATAAGAGAAAAAATTTTAGGCCTTACTTTTCATATCATAAAAAAAGAATGAAAAGAATAACTAAAAAAATAAAATAAAAATAACTAGGAATGAAAAAGGCAGCGTGACTTCAGGGTGAATGCTTATGCTATGCAGTGAACCTATTGAAAGATTGTTTCCAATGTAACAGATGCTATTTCTTTTTCATTTCAAAAAATTCTTCCAGCTATAATGATTGAAATGATACTTCAATGCACGTATTGAAAATGAAACTTCGAATTCACTCTTCAGATAAAAAAAATATCTATTCCAAAAAATTAGATTTTTTCGTAAACA
The DNA here is from genome assembly GCA_026543055.1 of Argiope trifasciata. Lineage (NCBI taxonomy): Eukaryota > Metazoa > Arthropoda > Arachnida > Araneae > Araneidae > Argiope > Argiope trifasciata. The sequence goes on from JAPMOQ010050131.1 coordinate 780,267, forward strand.
GTTAAATTAAAAATTCTTTGCAAGCAAATATACAAAATATCAAATTTCGAAAGATACTTGAATGCTATTCTAACATACCATACAAAAAAAACTCTATTTTATCTACAACAATTTATAAAAATTCTCAAAAGAACACGAAAATGTTTTATATATGTATGGAAGTTTGATTTTTTTTATGTGTGTGCAAAAAATAGTTTGTAGAATAGTTACATTCTTACAAAAATTCTAGGCTTCTAAACGATTTTTTTAAAGCTTTCAGCTTGTTAGCCATATTGTTGAAAATATAAAAGTAATTCTTTCTTAATTTTTTTCATTTACTAATGGCTGAATTTGAAATTAAAAAAGTCAATTCTATTGGATTTTGTTCAAAACATGCAGCTAAGAAAGATATTATTCATTTTTTTTCATTCTTCTTTTAGAATTTGTAAAAAGCAGTATGCAAACTGTATCTGTACGCTTAAAAGAACCCAACTGCAAAACAAAGCATAAAGTACTTTTTATATTTATCAAACAGCATTGGTTTAAAAGATTTGTTTTTGAAAATAGATACAGATTTTTAAAAATATTCAAAATGAAATCTGAGAATTGATTTTTAAAAATATCCATAGCCGTCTTGATTTCTGAGGTATGAAAATATATCCAGTTTATATAGAACGTAGAAACATATATTGTTTTAACAGTATATTGCGGTTCATTAATACATTAAAAAGAATTTAAATTGTGCTATCATTAAGAACGAAAGATAAAACCTTTTTCCTACAGGTTGATCTCAGTGGAAATTTAAACAAGCTGAAGTGTAGGATTGTAGAGTTGTGATTAGAGGAATTTAGAAGCATAAATTTACAAATGCGATCATTTTGCAAAAATTTAAAATAATTATTTGATCTGCTCTAAAAAATATGCAGCATCTTTTTCTTGTCAAGTTAAAATCCTGATTAGAAAGATACATTTATTGCAATTTTGAATTTACGTCGGATAGCTAAACCCCAATTTAGTCGAAAAACTTACGAACCGTTAGACGATTTAGTGATGAAATTTAGCTAGAGCATTAATGAAAATGTTCTTGATAAATCCCAAAATTTTAGTAATATCTCAATTACAAGCTCAGACCAACAGATTCATCCAAAAAAATGCCTTGTCCAAAAACTTACATAAGCAAGAGCCATCGAAGCGATTTAATTTATTTTCTCTTTTCAGTCTTAGTCGTGGAATGAATTTTATTACAGATGCATTATTTTGTAGCTATTGCTACTTGGAGATTTGCTGTCTGTTTGCTATGCTGTGAATTTCTGCAAGCAATGCTATTTGAAAATATTTTGGCTGCTGTAAAAAAAGTAAAGTGTTTTTTTGTAAAAAAATTATTATTCATTTAATAGTTATATTTTAAGCTTTTAAATGCTGCCTTCTTTCTGTATTTTCATAAATTTTACAATTTTGTTGATTTTCTTATTGGACTTCAATTATAGTTCAGTTAGCACAATTTACTGCCCAATATTGTGCGATATTATTCAAAATCAATATCATATGACATATCTTCGCTAATTGGGAAATTCTTATAAGTAGCATTCTTGCTGAAATATTATTCTCCTTGTACTCCTGTATTAAAGGTTGTAATGATTATCCTTGTTGTTGAATAAATTATAATCTCTCTGCAGAATTCGACTTCCTCATTCATTAATGTGGATAAGAGAACTCGAAAAGATAATTCCAAGTCAATCAGATCTAATTTTCCCATGATTTTAAAAGACGAGTCGCTTTAAGATGATGGTTAGTCCTTTAAAAGATGAGTTATCTACACTATTCCTGTTTTAAAAGGATATTTTGAAAATAAAGAAACGCAGGACAGGTAGTTATCTTTACATTGGTTAATTTAAGAGGTTGATTTATTCTCCATTCATTTATCAAAAGAAATATGAACATATTATTTCGGTTAATGTAAGAAAATAATATATTCCAGTAGTCAAATCTGTCTCAAAGCTTAAACAACACTCATAGCAAAAAGTTAGTCATCCACTCCTCAGTATTGTTTCTGCATTAAAAAGCATATTGATTGATAACTTAGTAACTAATAATATATAGAAAGTTACCAATTTAATTTGATAATACAGAAATAAGAATTATTAATTGTTATTTCTTTAAATTATATTTCATAAAGCGCAATATTCCACTTCACTGCTGATGAAAGTCCTTTGTAAATTTTTGAAAAATTTGACGATTTCATTGATGATTATATTTTCATTTTTTACTTTGGACGAAATCATGTAATAACAGTTTTTTTGTAAAACCTTTTTCTCTTTAAAAAGCCGTTAAAATAAATTCGTATGTTTAACATTATAATTTATTGTATTCAGACAGACGATAATGTCTACAGACAGAGTTTTGGTATTTATAAATTATAATGAGCAATTTATAACATGACAGTGGAAATCCATACCACACTATTGAGTACTCACATTGAGAATTCTAGGAAAAAATTAAAAGCCTAGCATTAATATCATTGAGATTATTGCCAACTTTTTGAAGAAGGAAGCTTATGCCTGTGACTTACCAACTATACACTGACAACATAATGAAGAAAAAGGTGTATGCCTATTTTCCTGGCATAGTAGTCGTATATCTTCCCCGTGTTCTGGGCGTCTTGGTTCTCGCATGGCTGTTACTCTGTGTTCTATCTGTGAGTTGTACGAATATGCCCCCCTGTAAAAATGGGTTATGCAAGCGAATGTGAAGCATAAAGCGATAATGAGAAAATGAGAACAGGACTATAATGAGAAAATAAGGAAATATTAATAAATATCGAAAGAATGATAAGAAAATAGGTAAATAATATTTTATAGATAATAGCTCATTATAAAATACCAAATGACTTGACACTTACTGTATTCGAACTTAATTAATTTACCTAAGAATTTAATGCACAGAGTTCTTAAAATATTAATCAATCTTGAACTTGAATCGGAAAAAATAATGATAAGTAAAATTGTGGGCAAGTGTTTTTTTAAATTCTCCCCTTTTATTATTAATGGTAAAATTTCATTTTTACTTGTTGTTTATTTTGATATGTTTTTATTTTTAAATTTTTTATTTTGACATGGATGACCGAATATTTATTTAAATGTGAAAATATTCGAAGTGAGGACTATCTAATAACAGCGTACCGAAGACAAATATATAGTTATAAATTCCATTATTATTAATTAAAACATAAAAAATAAATGAAACAAAGTCTAGTCAGCAATTTCATCATCAAAATAAAATTATTTATTTAAAAAGCATTACTAGGACTATATTTCTTAAAGGTTGGTGTAGATCATGCACACTAAAAGTTAATTTGCACAATGTAATTCACAAAAGAATTATTTAAATTAGCCCGTCTAGACAAGCTGTTATCTTATTAATAGAGTTTCAGCAAGGATTGTCAAATTAATCTACGAAAGATGTAGTAGAAGAAATCTTGTACATCGGAAGTATACATTAAAAAATGTTATTTCCAGTACATTCGAATTGTAAATATATAGTAAAATTGAAAGTTTTATTTCCTCACAATGGAAACTTCTGCTTTCAGAATGTTCACGAACACTCATATCAATAAAGAAATACTAAAATCGGTTTGAAACGAATAACGATCTACAAACAAAAAGAAATCGGATTTGACATAGGCTTGGAAAAATAAATTTTAGCTTCATAAAATAATTAATTTAAATTCAACAAAATATATTATAAAACGAATAAGTTTATACAGAAGGTTCTTGACATATTAAAAATATTGTTGAATTATTACATAAGAAATAATATATCACAAAAATGATAAAATTCGATACCGAAAAAATAAAATTGTGCGATTTCGAAAAAATTCAAAGTCAAATATGAAATAAAAAGGATAGCAATAACTTACTGTGAGAATAATATGAATCGGCAGATTTCAGCTTTACTGATCTTTGCTACAATGGAGTACAAATAAATTTTCGGTTTTATGATTCTGCAATGTTTGCGAACTATCAAATTAAAACTAATCATTTAATTTGGGCTGAAATAATGGTTATCAAAAAAATTGCCACATGTAAAATGAATGTCGTCTGATAAAAGAAAGAAAGAAATCAGTGCTATCCATGTGGGTGTGCATAAATGGATCCGACATTTCGACAAGATGTAAAAAAGCTATCAAATAACGTAATGCAGAAGCTGGTTAGAGGTCAAAAGAATTACAATATTTTTATTCTTTGTTTTTATTACAAAAGTCTATTATATAAAGAAATAAGAAAAATAAAAAGGCACAATTTTATGTCATATAATTTTTAAATTCTTATATTATACTCTTTAAAATGTCTACAAGTCTCAACCTTACTTTAACTAACTAATACTTTAACTAACTAACACAAACAGCTAGGAAAAAATTATTAATATTTGTGAAACAGAATACAGGAAAAAGTAATCTATGTCAATAAAAACCATTTTTTTTATATTATATGATTGAAAAATAATTTTTAGTAGTTACATTTTGAAATATTATGACGGGAAAGTGTAAAACCTTTGAAATATTACTGTACCGCCCTTTAAGAAAAAACAGAAGGAATTTCAAAACAGTGCTCTGTTAGTACTATGTTAAATAATGCTTTAAAATAGATATCTTACTATTTCTATGTGCTAAAAAACATGTGGTTCTCTCTCTTTTTTTTATTCTTTCGTTGTGTATCGTATGAGGTTAAAACAAATAATTCTTCAATCTTATAATAATAATAATAATTCTTCAATCTCAAAAATAAATAAATATTTTAGTAAGTTATTTTTAGTATAGCTTTGAGCAATTATTCAAAAACAATTCAGAGGCAAATTTTGAAAAGAAATGTTTAATGGAAAATTTTATTCGACAATTAATTAAAGATTCCAATCTATTGTAGATGTAATAAAAAAGTAATCATGCTAAAATATTTCATTGAGCAAAACCTTTTACAATGAATACAAAAAATTTAACCTTTATTATTATTAATGATTTAAACTTATCGGGGGTACCTCGAAATGAGGATGAGAAGATGGTGTATGCTTTTCACCATTCTGGGAATCTACATGAAAAAAGTTGGAGGTCTCGCTTGGACGGATCAGAGAGTCAGTGATGTTACTTATCAATGATTTATCACAAAATTATTAAATTATTTTATAAATTCTCATTAAATGATATTTAGAGAACTGTTAAACATGCAGTAAAATACGCCAATTCTAAGACAAATGCTTTTTCTCTAATATAAATTTCGATCTGAATGCTCAAAAATAAAAATAAAAATAAAGATTTCGGCCGATGTCTCTTTACACTTCAATAGATTGAGGTATGTTTTTCCCCAGAAGACTATTATAAAGTCAAATGTTCTTCTAGTAAAGAAGTCGACAAGTATTCAAATAAGAGCAGATTTTTTCTCCATCTTTTCTCGGAAGCTGTTCCAAATGGAAATCAACCAGTGCCTTTAATCGAAACTGCGATATAAATTCACTCCTTCAGTAACTCTTTCTATGTTGTAAAATTCGGCATTCTCAATAAAATCTATAAAACATGCAAAAATAATGTTAAACTCTTTTATTTCACAGCTATTGATAATGCAGATTTCACATAATAGAAGGATTGTTGTCCATGGAAAAAAAACTGCATAAACATATCCTCGGGATTTGTGTTGAGTTAAACAGCTACAAGCCAAAGAAATGATTTAAAAAATTTACAAACAAAAGACTTTTATCCTTTCAAATATTCAATAAAGTACACACTAAAAGTATAACAGCTATAATTTAATTTCGTAAAAAAATATTTTTTGATTAAAGTTTTAATAGTTAAAATTAATTAAAATGACTGAAAGGAGTTTTTCATTGTGAATTTATGATACAAAGTAGGGATTATTATGCCGTTTATTTTCTTCTTTCCTATCACTTCATCTTACGCATCAATTGAAAATATTAAATACTTATACAGCAAATTATAAAATTCATTTTACCAATGATATTCACAAATTCAATTAGTCAATAAATAAAGAGGCAGAAAGTATTTCACAGTAATTATTCCACGAAACTTTAAAATATTGTTTGCAATTGCATGCATATTTTTCTTATTGGCAAATTACAAAATGATATGTTTTGCTTTTCGGTCTCTTTGCCTTTGATTCATGCAGGTGCTATTTGAAACAGCTGCATATGTATTCTTTAGATTTTTATTATCGTTAGGCATAAAAGGTCAAGTTTGTTTTGTCTGCTGCTTTCTCTTCCTTCGGTTACTTTGGCTGTTGTTTAAAGTAACTGAGCAATATTTCCTTGTACTGTCGACGAATTAGAGCCTTTGTTTTTTAGTTCAGTGATGATGTGGAAATCGTATGATGACTGTAATAAAGAAGTGGTTCAGGAATTTTCACTAGAGCTTCAACAGATTTTCCTTTTTCACATTCACTGTGGGTACTCTTGTGGGTTGTGCAACACCACGAGAAAATTTATTGAGACTTTTTGATTTTTGTATTTTTTCAGCTTCTGTTGCTTTGAATTGCAAATATTTAATTTTTTGCGATTGAAGAACAAGTGTATCTAATTGGTCGGATATTCCTTGTTTAGAGGAGGGGAATTTGCGAGCTTTCAGTAAAGACAGACATTTTTATTTCATCATTAAAATGTGATATTAATTGTTGTTAATAGTACCAAATATTGCGATACATTATTATATATCGTCTGGCGCGTTGTTTATTGAGTGATCCTAATGTAATGTAATTGGTAAACTAATATAAATAAAAATTTGCATTTCGAATATAATTTCTTTTCTTGGTAGTGTTATTCTATAACAAGTAAGATTTTTAGATATGTATTGAACTTTTTATGTTTTTATAAAAATTAATTGAATTTTCCTGTTTCTGAACGTTTCAACAAGTTTAGTAATCTATCTCAACCTACATTGCATCTTTCCAGTTCTTAACACTGTCCTTCTATTAATGTTTTTGGTGGATTCTTTTTCTTCTTTTTATTGTCTTCAATGTTTCATTAAATTTTGATATTATTTTTTATAAATAATTTAATTAACAAATTTATTTAATTAATTAAAAAAAAGTTTCTTTAATTCTTCCTAGGTTTATTTTGCGCCAAAACTGGATTAATGATTCAAAAATAAATTTAAAAAATTTATTGGAAAATAATTCGGTAAATAAAGGGTTAAGAGGAAATTAGGGAACTAAAGCAAAATTTTTTACGACTCACCGATTTTTTGGAAAAATCGGTGAAGTTTATGTCAAATCTTTAAATTGAATATCATAGATCCTACTGAAAGGATAATTTTTATCATGACTTTATTCTCTTAAGATTTTATATAAAAAATTAATTTGTTCTGTTTTGGTATTTAGCCGATGAAATGTGATATTATTTTTCTGTCTTATACAAAATTATTTGCTGAAATATTAAAGATTAGGAAATAAATTCAATTAGAAATAAAATTATTTAATTTTAATCTTAGGAACAAAACAGTTAATTTAGGCGTGAATAATTCATTACAAAAACTTATATAATGCAAAAATGAAACTAATCTACAGTTAAAGAGACTCAATGATTACCGTATTTGTGCAAGATTACGTGAAATTACAGATTCTTATCTCAATTAATTTGGAGTTGTATAAATACAGATAATTTATCCAAGGCGTATACTGAAATAAACTCGTGTCTTGCGTTTAGGAATACTTCTGATTCTAATATATAATAAATTTTGAAGATGTGATTTATTTAAGGCTGATATGTATAGCACACTATAATCTTCAAATGGTATATCTGATGGATATATGCTCCTATCATGATATGTTTAAAAAAATGATTCGAACACATGAAAAGTATTATTGAAAGGAAACTAAAAAATAATAAGTTTAAGAAAAACAGCTTTTATTCTTCTTTCTTACAATTTATTGCTTGATTTACATAAAAATCCTTGCTTTATACTCATTTAAAACATATATATATGTATATATATATATATAGTTCAAACTTCATTTCATTTAAATAAACATTTCAGTTTTTAATTGATAATTCATGTCAAAATACTATAGAAACATGAAATCTGTTTCATTTATTTTTAAGCAAATTTACTCATATGGAGTAAAATTTTAATTAAATTAAATAATTAGAGGTAATTAGGTTCTCAAGATTTCAAAGTAATTTATTTTTATGAAGTACTTTAAGCATATAAAACTACCTAAATCTGGCATATCAGGAAATGAAACAGGCATAAAAAAATTCCATCTTTAGAAACATGAAGCAAGCAAATTAAATAACTATGTAATAATAACTCGTCTTTCAGTTATATTTCGTCTTTTCATTTTCTTATATACAATGTACACGAACTAAAAATATTATATTCCTTAAAAATTCGTGACATTGCCAAATCTTTAAATTTCAAAGCTCCAGGAGTTCGAAAAACCCGTTTTCGGGATCTTACAAATTCAATAACTCAAGAGCGAAGCTAGAGAGATAAAAGTTCATGTGTGGTCTTTCAGTGAAATTGTATACTTTTATCAAATGTTGTGTAAAATCTATTCTGAGTTACTCAATCCACCCATCTATCTTATCAGTCGTAGAACAATGTAACAATGTAAATAAAAAATATAAAGAGCTAGTTAAATAAAATGTAATACGCAAATTTAGTGACTAAATTGTAGATCTATAAAATTATTTGTCAGATATCCCTTACTGATCGTCTCTTGACCCTATTTTTACATAAGACTTTAACATGTACCTACTTGAATAAATTCAATTTAGTACATAGTCATAGGATCTTACATGTATACTATTTTAATTTTTTTAATCATATCCGCCTAAGGGTTGGCTGTCTGGGGGTTTTAAAAATTTCATGCTTGTAAAAGCGACAGTTCATCGACTTTGAAACATCAACTTTGTTATGTGATATTTGTTACGTAAGGTAGTTAATTTGATTCAATTTGTTACATATTTTTTGGCAGTTTGATAAAGATTTTTGTTTCAAATTTCAATTTGAAAAAAAAAAATTTCACAAATGCATATTCATTTTCTACATATGGTAGTATTTCGCTCAGTACAAAGTTCTAATGTGTGGGAGCATTTTCCAAATGTTCTAGGCCTTAACGTGAATCCACGATTTAATGTGATAGCAGCTAACTCTGTATAAATACAGAAACTGAAAGAGATAAAATTATTTTTATGAAATATAGTACATTATTTTCTGTTTTCAGTAAAGATATATGAAAAGCCCGGTTTTGTGGAATAATATGGTACTGTTCATAAGTTTTGTTAAATTTTGATTAATTTGAATTAAAATGAGATTTTATAATTACCTTGATTGATGAGTCAGTCCTTCCTCTAGAGGGCAAAAATGCTAGCTCGAGGTTCAAATTTGTTTTCTCTAATTAGTTTTGTACGAGTTTAAGATTATGCTTGTCACCTGATGCAGTTTACTCATAATATCTAGACTATATAAAGATTATCATGTTAAAATGGTTTCAGCCTCATTGTACTTGTATAGATATTTATGCCGCTAAGTCTCTTGGTCTTTTTACGACTACCATTGCTTCCATCATTCCACAGACACGACTTAACTTCCATCAATAAACAGCAAATAGTGCAACAATAGTCTTATAGAAACACTAAAGAGCAATTTTCAGAACAATTCAGATATTGTCCCTCGTTTACACTTCCAACCCCTGTAAATGTAATCTTTATAAAAAGGACAAAACATTGATCTCCAGTGGCTACCATCTTCGTCTTGGCCACACATAACGCTTAAGGCATATGGCATATAATATAGAAGCGATTGGATAAATTACTTTTATAGCTTTTATAGTTTTAAGCTGTCATTTAGAATACTAATTTTATCTCATTTTATACTAGAATTTTTATCTTTATTTTTCTCAACATTAAATACAGTGAGTTTAAAAGTAGATCAAAGAATAAGCATTAAGAACTTAATTTTATATTATGTTATGTGTGGAAAAAGCAATTTAAAAAGTTATATATGATGGGCAAATAGTCCAACTAAATATGTATTAGGCAAATTTATTGCGAAAAAAGATAAAACAAAAAAGTTCCACTTACGTGAGATAAATAAATGTGTATAAGCATGTTCAAACATGGTTAAAAATCTTAATTTCTTTATTAATTTATTTTTAAATTATTTATCAAAAAAAAGTTAACAATTGCTCTTAAAACCTTCAGTGCAATGAAAACTTTGAGTTCCAAATTTTAATAATCTCTCACACTTAATGTATTTTAAATTAAAAGACATTTCCAGATGTTTTTAATACGAGTTTAGCGGAGATTGTTTTTAAAAAAATTCTTCATTAGTGTGTGTGTTTTCTAAAATATTTTGTGACGTATTAGTATAATTACCCTACCTGTTAAAAGCAAATTCTAATTAAAAAGTATTAAAAAAAGAAAAAGAAGGAGTGCCTTTATTTTGAAAATTTGCTTCCACGCTAGCATTGGAAAGCGTAATTGAGAAGAATTCTTTCTTTGTAGCTTTCATACATATTAAAGAAAATTTGACTAGTTATATGCTGAGCCTCTTCACTTTGTATTTATATTTTATTCTAATTAGGTGCTTACGTGAGTTCTAATCCAGTTTGTTTTTAATTGATATTTTGATTTAATTATAAATTTAAATTTAAATTCCCATAACTCATTTAATAGCTTTCACGTCTTTATATATGATATTGAACATAAGGAAAAATTTGTCACATCATAGCAGTTGAGTCGTATTGTATTTTTGTATGAAAAATATACATAACTTTATTGATTTTTGAGTTGACTACCCAAAACAGATCTTTAAGGCTGCATCAAAATATGTTATTGGAAAAAGGAGATGCTGGGAATGGAAGTGAAGCTTTAGTTTTTGATGTGCAAATAAAAAGTCTTTAATCTGAGAGAGATAATTATTCAACCTTATAAATTAAAATATATTTAAAATGAACTATCAAACAAAGCGTAATTGGATTAAAAGTAAATTTAAATAACGGAAAATTTGGAAAAGTACTTTTCATTTCTCAGCGAAAAATTTTAACTGTAAATTGGAACATTAATAATTAAGTGTATTATTAGTTATTAACCTTTGCTCGATAATTATTACGTGCTTGAAATAACAGCTTAATGCTTTAAAAGAAACCCACTATCAGCTAAGATTTTTTTAAATTGTCATTTTTAATTTCTATCATTTTTGTTTTGAAAATAATATAGTATGATGTGATGAATTATAATACCGGATATTGAAGAACTATGCACTTAGTATAGAATTATTTATTTATAGCAATGATAGAAAAGTGCTTCCAAGCATTCTTTCCTGATATTTTTTAAGAATACTAATTTTTTAATGTAAAACTGGTTCGACTAATCTAAGTATCCGATGAAAATCATGCCAACTTATTGGATTTTTTTTTTTTTTTGCTCTTTCAAAATATGTGCTAATTTTACTTGCAATTTAGATTAAAAAGTTTTGATTCAGGATTTCTCTAGATAGATGGTATATTCATTTTATCCGCCATAATTTGCAAACGTAAAGAGATAGAAAAAGCTTTCCGTAGTGTTTTAGGATCCGTTTGGGCTCTTTTATCATCTTCTTTTGTTTGGCAGTTTAGATCAAACTCATTTTGAATAATAAACACATTCGTTCGAAAACATTTACACGCATGCATCTTACTGATGTTCGTATAAAATTTCTAATATGCATCAATAAATTTAAGTCAGCATTACATAGAACACATTAAGAATAATAATGAAATGAATATTAAAAACAAAACAACTCCCGTTTAGACCTAGAGTTAAAGCAATTCGAATATATATTTTATTAAAAACTTGAATTAATTAAAAATACAAAAGTTCAGTCTTGAAATAAAACTATTCATTTCCTTTTTCTGTGATTTCCTAAGTCTTTCAAAGCGCTATTAATATTTATGGCATCACATACTTCTTATTTTAAATAATCATTAATATTAACTTAATCAGATGGGTTAAAATTGAAATACCTATTGATATTAAATAACTTTTACTAAATTTGCAATTTTGAAAAGCCTTCCTCAAAGCTATCGTCCTTTTTGACCATCCTAATAAATATTAGAATCATCATTATAATGCTGGGCATAATATTATCCACCTCAAATGTCATTATAAATTGTAACAATCTAAGTGTTCCCACGGTAATTAATTCATTTTCCATGTCTGTAGCAGGTATGAAAGCCGGCAATCAAACTCATGCGAGCTTGAAATATCCATCGCCAATTTCAGCATATGCATAATCTATATTGCATTCAGAATCGTTTGAAGTAGAAGTATAGTTCAGAGTTAGAGAGGTAAACTTTTCCATTATATCTGTAGCTGCTATACCCTCTCATAAATTTTTACAATCATTCTTGTCTAGATTACAAAAGTTAATTTTTAGTTTTGATAACAAGACATTATTTATTGTGAAATTTTGAAGCCACTAAAAAACGCCTTCCATGCCGAGAAATCCCCGTTTTTTCTTCTATGCTAAGCCATTAACTCCGAGATTAAATTATTTTAAATATTTACAACAAACAAATCGGTTTTTCATAAGAAAAAATCAGTTTCAAAATAGCTATATTTAATGTCATTTGGAAGTTGATCACTGGCGTATTGTAAATTTCTATATACCATTTTCTTATCTCAAAAAATTGGATCTCCAAAACCCTATACGAACGCTCACAGTTTTGAAATTTGCACATATCGCCACTTGTGAGCTTTACACCAAGAAATGTACAAAAATACAAATTTTAACACTTTTACCATGTCTAGGAATAGGAAACACTCATACACTTGATCTACAATTTTAAACAGTTTTAGACTCTGTACAATTTCTAGAAGGTTTAAAAAATATTGTTATTTTTACACTCGCAATTTTAACATTTTTTGATGGAATAAATGAACCAGAAATGTAATACTTTTGTAATGAACAAGAAAACACACAAAAAAATGATACTCTGCATGCTTTAAAAGTTGTTCATTTTAGAAACCATGTAAAATAGGAATATAGCATTTTTCTTGGCGTAGCTTTGCCGAGAGTGTGTGCATGGAAATGTTCAGCACACGGCTCGAAATGATGTTATAAAGTCTAATAAAACTCTTGCATTGTCATTACTTATCATATATTTTTAACTGTCCTACAACAAAACATTTATGGTCTAATATTTGGAAGTGAAAGAGACAACAAACGCAAGGGAAACAGAGCCTCTGTAAACATTATTTCTGCATGTGCATACCTCCTTGATTCATCGCCATCTGGTGGCGAAGTGTATAAATTAATTTTTCCCTTCTGGAATAATTCTAATCCCTTCATTCAATCTTTTACAAAATTTCCTAATTTTTTTATTATATATTTGTAGGGAAATTTTAAATACGGTCTTTTAGTTACGAACCTACGTTACATTATAGAACTGTATATTGTTAGCGAATGTCCCTCCATTGTCTTGTCGATTTTGCTTTGGAGTTGAATGCTCATTGGTGCCGAAATTGATTAACATACATTAATTAATAACATTAAATTTTATTTTTCAGCAAAGGTCGGTTTTGTTATTTTTCAAGCAATGACCTCGAGAACCTTGGTTCAAGGAATAAAATAACAGAAAATGTTTTAATAAATAAGGTAAAATTCAATCTTTTATTTGAAATATATATAACAATATCTTGATGAATATGATCCTTAAAATTGATAGATTGCTTTGAACGAACGGGTTTAAAACTTTTATTTACCTTTAAGGATATTAAACATGTGAGCTTTAAAAGAAAAAATTCTTCAAATCAGTCTTTATAGTATATAAGCTGTAACGCGGCACGTTGCTGCCTCAGATCAAATATAATCAGGAAATCTCTTTTGAATTTGTTATAGTTATCTTGTTTAATTCAGAATGATATTTATTTCCTTGTAGGCAGTGAATACATTCATTGAAATTTAAGGATATATAAAGTAGTATAAATAGGATTTATTTTATTTTTAGCATTCTATTCTACAAGCAAATTGTTATTTTTATGTATTAGGTTTGTGTGCTCCTTTAGAATTGTAAAGCTTGGTGTTCTTTCAGAATGGTAATGAAAGAAACTATTTATTGTATCTCGTGATTCGCTTAATATTTGTTCGGAATTCTCAAGTTTAATGTTAAAAAATGCAATTAAAATATTTTCCTTTAAAATTTATTATGCATAGAAAATATATTTATTCCATGAAATCTTTAATATAATTGAAAAGTTTTTTTTTTTTTTGAAAATTGTGATGGTGCAAAATTATTTGTACAATAATATTTTCAGATGTCAGTTCAAAAAATGCTAAATTTTTATTAAATGCTTAGTTACAATTTCAAAACTATAAGATTGCTTACCCTATAGCTTTCTCGCACACTCTCAAATAAAATAATTACCTGAGAGAAAGACTTACATTGCATTTACGTACAATAGCCATGAAATATTGAAGTGTAACTTAAATTTAGCACCTTTACTGAATCTCTTGAGTCTCCTTGACGGGTTATTTGGTGCTTACTCCATGATTATGGGATGCGGTAAATAGGTCCAAAAATATTTTTATGCATTAGATAATTTTATGCCTATAATCATCCCGTAAATGAAAGAATAAATTTGCCAAACTTTTATCGCAATCGTATGAGTGGTACGGCAGCGCATAAGAGACATACAGACAAAATTTTTATTTATATAGATTCTAATACCTAAATAATACTTAACCTTTTCAGTCCAAACATAATTCGATGCATAATTATTCATTCAATACATGGGCTTGTTTATTACACCAAAAAATAAATACATGCAGCTGCTTTGAGTTCCTCTGAAAAATGAATCTGCATCATGTTAATATTCTGTCGATATTTTTAGTAAATAAAATTTAAAAAAATAAATAAACAAAATGTCAAAATGATGCACTCTCTTGAATAGTGGCTGAGCGAAGATATTCGACTACAAAGGGCTAAGAAAGGTAGAGAATTGAATAAAGCTAGAAAGTAGGTTAAAAAAAGGTAGAGAATAATATGTACTCCAATGAATGAAAATTTCAATTATATGCATTGTAAAAGCATCACTATGTATGCTCTCGCGGTGTTTTTTAGTGGATGTATACAGATATATGCATGAAGAAAGCTGAATGGGCATATGTTCTTCATAAGACAAATTCTATTAGGACAAAATTCCACCTTATTCTATTTGCTCAAAACTATTCAAATAATCATTAATCCCTATTTTTCAATTTTTTAATGGTAAAGTGTAAATAATGCTGTGGTTTATTGTTAATCTTTCTTTCACACAATATACACAGAAGAAATATACTGCCCCATTTCGTATACATGGTAATCAAATTTAATTGACGAAAATAAAAAAATTCCGTAGGAAATAAGCATCTGACGGTGTGGCAGTTCATTCATAACACTCATGTTTGATACTTCCAAATAAAATGGAATTGCTCCCCCGATTTTCATAATGAATAATAGTTTTGGAAAAATGTATTACATTAGACGCAGTGTAGAATCGCAAATAAGGTATTATTATCATTTTTCTTAAAGAGTTGAAATAAGCTTTGAAATGCCGTACAATACATTAAATTCAAAGAAGGTTCTCTTCTTATGTCAACATCATGGTGCCATTAACAAGCCCTTCATTATTTGCACGTGGCTGCAAACTCTAAAAGTCATATGTAAATCGGTTAATGCTGTTCAGAGCATCCCATCGCACATTTAGACAAAACTGGTCTAGGGGCCTGTAGTTCTGGGACCAATCAAACACAAAAAGAAAGAGACCTTCCAGGGTGGGGGTGATGACGATTTAAATAAATCTTTTACATAGACTATAGAATGGGTTGAAAGTATCCAAAAAAACTATTGGGTTCCGAAACTTGGCTTGACTAAGTTGGATAGCAACTTACATAAAAAATCCGCCACCTTTAAACTTCTAAATGCACTCGTTTAGACTTCCGTGGAGAGGGAGACTGACCGCAAAAAAGAAAAAGTATATATTTGTATATTAAGTGCATGTTAGCAATTAATCATCAAACTCATGGCGGCTTTATATAATATGTTCTTTCATGGTTACTGCTTATCAATTGCTTGAAAGTTAGTGTTTTCTTTTCGATAATTTTTAGCATTCAGCTCTCAAGTTCAACTCTGAAAATGAAAATTTGTGCTCTCGTAAAGTCATGACCTTGACGAAAATCCATGATTTTATACCGGGGAGAATATTACCATTATCAGAAAGAATGGAAAACATTTCGGGAGGCCACTCCTCCCCGTATATTTTTAATACAAAATATCTTCTTTTTTTAATTTTAATTATCAGGTGGAGCTATTAGTATGAAGTCAAAATTTAATTTAAATGTTAGATTAATCGATGACTAAGATTTAAAACTATTAACATTGTTTGCTGTATTTATGAACAAACTTACGGTAAAGGATCATATACTTAACTAACGTGAAATAAGTGGAAAACTGGTTTTCACATTTTATCATTAGAAACATGAAATGAAGCAAATAAAAATCCGTAAAAAAAAAATGTCCGACTTCAATATATATAATAAGTAAAATTTAAGAGCATTAAACAAAACGTAATTTTAAAAAATTCTTCTTTCAAATTAAATAACTATGTGAACAACATGTATAATTTGCTAAATGAAGTCATCTAGTTTTTCAAATACACTACTAAATAATTCTGCTTATTTCGAAGAAATGCTGTTGCATTTATAAATCATTGATGTTTAGCTAAAAAGAAAGTGAATTATTTTAAAAGATCAAATAGGAAATAAAGCATTAAAAGTAAATTATAATCTCCCATAAAAAGCATTTTTTACTCCCTTCAAATGATATTCTCTCTTACTTACGAAATAGGTAAATGCTTAATAAAATGTGGAATCTTTTTGTTCAGTTATCTAAAAAATATTTTATTTCAATGAACTTATAAAAAGAATTTTATGTGAAAAAAATTTTAATGCTTCAAATACTTTGTGATGCATTCTCATTATACAATTAGTCCAAATGCAGGGAAGGAAAATTTACGAAATGAAAAACTTCCTTTATACTTTTATTTAAATAGCACATTTGTTCGCTTGGTCTTTAAAATATTTTCATGATGACGCTAGAAGTTTATAAAATGTTGTATCCTTTTTGAAAAGCAAAAAATTGTAGATTATGTGTTTCATTTCGAAAACGTTGACTCTCAAAGTAAGTAGAATTTATCTCGTTAAAAAATGTATCTTTGTAAGTCTCTCTTATAAGCAAATTCTGTTCAGTTTTGTGTAATAATAGTACTGAATGAAACTATCAAAAAATATGTATTTTTTGTTTATTAAAATATAAAGGCCTTTCAATATCATTAGATTTTTTCTTTATTTATTTGAATGGAAGCATTTTTTCAAATAATACTTTGAAGGTCTTTAGTCCGCCGGTCTTTTAATCCCTTTGTAAGATGCTCAAAAAAGGATTTTAATATTATAATTAAACTTAATAGATAATAAAATAATAAAATTATTTCAATGTTCACTTTTGAAATAAATTTTATTATTTTAGAAAATAATAAAATTTATTTCAAAAGTTGCTATAACTTAGAAACTGCAAGAGTATTATTGTAATTTAAAATTTTGTTCAAATTAACTTTCTTCTGGCGGAAAAATGGGGAAAAAATTGTTTATGTGGCATGCACATAAAAATTTAGGATTTCTCCTTTTAATTAAAAACTATTTTCTTTAATAAATTATGCATAACAAGTTGAAATAATTGAAGAAAAAATGATATAATTATCTATAATAGATTAATTTAAAATTAGAAATGAAATAATTTGGAAATAGAAAAAAATTCTTTTGTTTTATTTTGGAAGCTTCTTTTGTTTGCTACTCTTGAAGGAATTTCGTGTGTACAATATCTTTGGGTATTCACACAATAATCTAAAATTGTTTTTTGTGCTTTAATTGGTCCTTCATTTTCTTAGTCTTTGTGAAATCGATCACATTTTTGTTCTACATATCACACATCTTTCATGAAATCTTTTTTGAAAATTCCTAATGTAATTCCGAATCAGTATCAAACCTTCTATGTTATTAAATCTTCATTTTCTTTTATGGTCAAATGGAATCATTCATTTCTTCTTGTACGTAATCGTTAATTTATCCTGCCAAGAATTTCAGATAAATTGTTTAAATTGCTCTGAGAATTAAAAATGAAATAAAGGCTTCGAAACTTCTTAAGCTTACTATTAATTAAATTAATATTTTTCTTCGCAAACGTCCTCCAGCAAATGCCCCTTTTGTGGCCAAAATTTTGATTACCTTGACAATGTTGTGATTCAAGACATTTTAGCCTTTCTTGTCTTAATTTTTGATAAATACATGGTAACAGGAAAATATTGAGAATCATTTAAAATCTAGAATATCATTTATTTCATAAAAGGAGGAATTCAAAACAAAGAAATTTCAGATTAGAGAAATTTCTTGTATTTATTATAGAGTACCCTTAGCATCACTTTTGGATACCAACGTCAAATTAACAATATAAAATGATTTTTGTGAAAAAAAGTGAGTTCTCTAGAATCTTCTAGCATAAAGGTCCAATAATGCCAACAATCTTTATCTTTACTATTAATGCCTTTTATCTTAACTATTAAGAGAGAAACGCAGTCAGATAGAATGAAAGTCTTCGAACATTGCTGCAAAATCACGATATATTTTCATCCATCATGGAAAATTTCTTTACAGAATCATGATACAAAGAATGCTAGCACATGGGTCTACTGTTTGAATGTAGAAAGAATGATCAAGAAATTCCCATTTAAATACAATTCGTTGATCAGGATTTAATTCCCTAAGGATTTATATTTGCCATTTCTGAAAAGAATGGAACAATACTAATAGTAATCCTTCGAGTTACTTTTTATTCAGTTTCACTCAATCTCCATTCCAAATTTAAACACAGAGCTCACATTATGTGTGTTAAGAGCTCTAAGTGCTTAAGAGCGAAGTGTTTGGAAATATTTGATGGGATGTGACGTTCAGACTGTACCTCTATGTTTATACTCGTATGGGTTCATATGTGGCATATCATGTACGATTCAACTGAGTCTGCATAGTTTAGCCATTCTTTCCATCATCTGGAGCTGCAGAGGAAATAAAGGCAAGCCAAGGATTACTTAAAGTTCTGCAATAGACGTGGCCTTCTACACTCCCGTAATTACTAATAGAATTTCCTTGCTTGTCTAAACGTTGGATGGAGACTCCAAACTCCAAGATTTTTCGACTATTTTGAGAAATTGTTGAATTGTTGTTTTGGGGCGTACAATATTAAATGTTTGAGCAAGGTATTCCAATTCAATTTGTTATCAACACAGAAACCTAATTTTAATGGCATGTGTCTGCTTTTTATTCATTTTTCCTCTCAATAGATTCTGGGTCCTGTCGCCGATTTACTAAACAGAATAATGTTAGATTTCCCCGTGGACACCTCTAAATCATTTATGTCAGAACAGGATATGAATTGTGCTATTGATTCTTGAGTGTTTTGTTTTGGCTTTCAAGACCAGAACAGAATAATCAGGGAATGCCTGAATAGTTGTGTGGCCTGAATAGTTGTATAATTTTATTAACAATTTCACAACCGCATGTTTGCGCAGTGAAACGTCGTCAGTGGTCGGCAATATTTTGAAAGGTAATTATAATATAATCGGCAAATAACGACTAGCCCATCAATGTAGAGATAATTCGTTCTTTCTACATTAGAAAATAAAGTCTTTAACAAAATTCAACATGATATAAAAGCAGCCCGGTACTATAATATTCAAAGGGATTACAGTCCTTATATTTCCCATAAGGAACAAATATCAATCATTATTAGGTATGCAAAATATGAAGAGAAAAGGTTAACTATAAATGAGTTTATTTATAGCGTTTATTGAAGTAACTGATGTGTCTGGGGAAGGACTGACAAAAACTCTATTGAAAGTATTTGCTAAGCCTGATAAAGATATTAAAAATTGTAGATGGCAAGCATATGACAACGGTAGCAACACGAAAAGAAAATATAAAGTAATGCAATCTAGAAAAATTTCTCTAAATCCGCAAGCAATTTGTGTTTCTTTCCTATTACATTCCTTTAATTTATGAATTTGTGACATCTCTTCCAGCAGTATATACAATTAAAAAAATTGGGGGGGGGGGTATTATAACGTTTACATCGCTCATTTACTGCAATAGGAAAAAGATGGGAAATTCTGAAAGCATTCAAACATTGTTCTTAAATCGTTATGTAATACTCGTTTGGCAGCTAAAATAGATTAAGTGAAAGCAAGTTTGAACAAACTTGTAATGTCTAGAAGAATTTATTGATGTTTGAATTATGTAAGAAACGATAAACTATATAGGTAAATAATGTACATAACTGTATGTAAATAACAATAATAGCGGTATCCGCAGCCAAAAGTTTATCAGGAAAAGAAATGTTGTTTGTGTAGTTGTTAGTAATATTTTCCAAAATTAATACTATCAATAATCTCTTTCTAGCAGAAACAATTGTTCTTGACTCGACATTCAGTTTAGTTTATAAAATTAAAGCTGAAATCCAAAATGTAAGAATAAACTTTATTTTTAGAAGAAGAAAATGTATCAGCACGTAATTTGAATATTTTCCTAAAAAACGAATTCGCAAAAGGAAAAGATTATGCTCCGAAGTTATTAAAAAAAAACACGGTAGAGGAATTTAGATGTTATTTTTTAACAATGTAGGTATTACTTTTATGGTACAAACAGAAGATAGGTTTAAAACCTTACCAAATAATATTACTGATTTTCAATAATCACTGATAAAAAAAACTAGAAAAATGTGAATTAGAGAAATGTTCTGAAAATATTGTAAAGTTGTATAACAAGGATGTAGATTGTGTATTTTGTCAAACTATATAAAAAGTTCTTTCTTGTTTCATACTTCTGTAGCCTCTTAGCCGATGCAGTTCCAAAGAACTGCATCGTTGCCCAGGGAACACCACGTGGAGGTGGGCTACTTTCGTTCCCCGCCCACCCACCCTCCATCGCTGCATCCGAAGACAGTTCTGTCTGTAAACTGCATCGGGCAGCTGACAGCAGTTTTGATATTAAACTGTGTCCTTCTGCGACCGGTATCTCACTGGAATATCCAAGGCTAAACAGAACTGGTAGATCTCGAAAGACTCTACAACTGGCACTCCGACAGGAGCCATCTGTGCAGGCAAACGCAGAGCTGAGCACAGCTTGTAGACCGCGTAGGATTCTACAACAGTGATTTCAGACTTCTGGGTAGCAGATGAAGCCAATTTCGCTGGAAGTTCTAATGCCTGGCATATCCTAAATACCATGTAGGAGCGAACCACTGGAACGGATTCTACTCTAGTCGCAGGTGGATCAGATGTTGTATCAACATCTTGATCCAAATCGGGATCGAAAAACAGATCTCCGATTGAGGGTAAGTGGGGGAACATGTAATATTTCAACAGTTCCAAGATCGCCCATAGGACGATCCATCCAATGATGGCCGTAGCCTCATTGAAACAAAACACACCAAGCATAGCTCAGCAAAAAAAAAAGTCACACAACGATCAGTTGCAAAAAGAGAAATGATTTTTAACAAAGCAGCAGAAGGGGGATTCATTGTTTCATCTATTATATTGTTGCTATTTTGTGCGTTTGTTTAGCATTAAACAGTAACATTTCTACCAACAACAATAGTAAGAGTGATTGTTGAAATCTTCTACAACTAATAATAACTGAGATATAAGGATTATTACTACGTTAACAATGAAATAAATTTAATAATCAAGTATAGGATACTAGAGAGGGGCAAAGAGGGGAGTTAATATTTAATTAAATTATGTGGGTTTTAATTTATATATTTTTTCGAATATTAACTACATTTTTCATGAGGGATTTAAAACAAATGCTTTAGATCGAGATTCAAATTGATTAAAATTTTGTGAAATTGCGTTGAGCAAAATTTAAGAACAAATTTTCTTTTCATTTATTACTTAAAATATTAAGTTTTTGCCTTGAGCTGTATTTAAGGTAAATTGCCATCTCATTTTAGTGCAGCAAACAGTTAAACGAAATGCACAGTGAAAGAAAAGTGAAAAATAAGAGAAGAAACGCGGAAAAACATGCTGAAAGATAAAATTCACGCAAAAATAATGCAGAGAAAACATCATTTCAAGAAGCACCATTTTTCAAAATCCCTTACATCAGCGTTTAGTACTTCGTAGAGTAATGAAGAAAACCAAATATGCATTTTGGACTTTCATTTTTAATTAAATGAAACACAAAATTTCATACCAATCTATTTTTTGATAAGATCAATTATCATATTAAGTCGCTGATACTACGTTTACACGCTTGTGAACGAACAGATCGACAGACGGTCAATCCAAATGTGAAATACTTTAGATGACCTAAAGAGTAGCACATATTTCCCGTGGTCTAGACGTCCCAGATTCGAGTCCCGGTAAGGTTATTCTTCCCCTTATGTCCTATCTATGAGGTTTATGAAAGAGTCCGTGTATGGAACGGGTTATGGAAGTGATTGCAATCTCCATATGAACTGAAGGTCAAACTTCTCTCCTCGAGTCCTCAAGGGTCTTTACTCTCAGAAGCTACTGGGCCCTTTTTCCTGTTGCAACGCGGACAGGACATCATCGAATGTTAAATTTGTACATCAAATATTACTCAATTAGTGCTCTTTGTTTTATTGCTATCGTGTTAAATTACTTTCGGATCACCAAATTGACAAATTTTCTCTGAATGCACTTTGTTTAGAAAATAGAAATTTTAAAAATTTTAAGTAGAGACTATATACAAAATTTCATCCATCAAGCTTTTGAATAATTGTGTTCACTCATAGGCGTGATTTTATCTTTAAAAAAATAAGTTACTCAGATTCAGGTAGATATAAAATGTGCTGATTTATCAAAGTATGACGTTCGATTTTTTTAAAAAAATCTATTATAAGTTCCAACTATGAAACTATACTTAAACTTTATGTACAAACTATAATCTGGACTTTTTTAACTATTATAAATCTTGACTAGATGCAACGTCAGCCACTTCTTATTTAGCTGGCTCTTGACAAATTGCCAAGAATTTGTCATGTTTTATAAATGATATTAATCTTCAGTATTATTTAATGACGGTATCTTACTATAAAAAGTAACTGAAACTTTAGTCCAGAAACTGAACTGAAATTTCAACTAGAATGTATAATGATCAAAGCCTGGAAAGTGAAATGCAAATCATTTTGTTAAAATTTAAATGGAATGTATTAAATATAATTAGTATTTTGTGGCTTTTTTCATTTTCTGTTAAACTCATATTTAACTAGGAATTTGTTTTATACATGATAAAACTTGATATTTTGAAAACTGATGATATATACAGTCTATATACCTCCTCCCTACATTTATCCTTTCAGGTTTATACATGACTTCAGTCTTGAACCCTAGCAAAGTACAAGATCGCCAGAAAAATTGAAATTTATTTTAAGTGAATTTAGTTTTATTTTATAAAGAGGGAGATTAAGAGGAGTTCGCGTAGTTACAGAATAGGAATTAGAGAAATGTTTTAAAAACTTTGTAAAGTATTTTAACACAGATGTAGATGAAAACCTAATACAAGAAATATGTTATGGTATTTGATTTTTAAGAAAGAGATATAAATAACGCACAAGACATATTACAATGCATACAAATAACATTTATACTATGTTATTTCTAAATGTATTAAATGTCTCAAAACTTCTCTTTACGTTACCAATTACATCAGCAAGTGCTAAATGCTCTTACAGCAAATTAAAATTATGCAAAAAATTATCTACGGCCAAGCATGCATTCAAAATGCATAAATACCCATGCTCTATTAAGCACCGACAAAGAAATTGGAAAAAATCGTAATTTTTCTGAAGTACTTCATGTATTTACATAAAAAGGTCACGCATTAAATAAATATGCATTAATAATATATGCTAAAAATTTAATTTAATTTATTTTCTTTTTTTAATTTACAATAAATTAGAGCCCCAAATGATTTCTTGCACCCAGGTCCTTTGAAGAGAAGACTGACTCTGTCTGACTGGTTGGTCTGTTCTTCGAAACAGTACATTAATCGTTGTCTGTACCTTCTTATTGCAATTGAGTACATTTTCCATTTAAATTATGAAGTGCTCATCGTCCTAAGTAAATCGAATTGTTAATGATGTACCCCTAAAAATGGTGCTACCAACCAAACGCGATTTAAATGAAGCAATTTATTTTTTCTGAATCCTTCTGTTGAAAACTTTTGTTTTAAATTGTTTAAATACATTTTAAATAAAATATATTTTATTTTTTCGGCACTATTCTTGCATTTCCATGTATATTTTAGGTTTAAATATTATAGAATGTCTCAGAATTTAATTTTTTTCTATTTGTTTATAACTCTTGGAATTAATTGTTTTTATGTATTATTATTTTTCAATATAGTTGGGCATTTCACATATTCTTTTAGAAATGAGAATTTACTTCATCTTTTGGCATAAGATAATATACGATATTACCAAGATGTTTTGTATAGATTTCGAACATTATCATTCGATGTTTTGTGCTAAGAAATTAAAAGAGAATGTACAGAAATATATATTGTGAAATACATTAATGCAGATATTCACAATTGTTCTTCTTTACTCTTCTTTCAAGTAAAACTGTCAGAGAAAATGATCACGGAGCTCAAAGCAATTTTTCCGATGAATAAGTAAAAGCTCTAATTCACCTTTTTTATAATTTAATTTTTACTGTATTCGGAAAATTGACTTTACTTTAAATCATTCTTGCTGTCTTTAGACATTGACTGAAACCTAATGATCATTTAAAAAAATTCCTTTCTGGAAAATGCAATCGAAAAACTGAATGCAGTTGTAGAAATTATAAAGCATATTAGGCTAATTTACTTTACTTTTAAATATACACAAGCTGGTTTTTTTAAGTTCCAGAAGACCGTTAACAATATAACAAGAAAAGGTATTAAATGCATTCAGAAAATTTTTATTCAATCATAGTTTTCTTTCCGACCTAATCGCCATAAAGATTCAAGCATTCATCATATCGATGGATAAAGTTTTCTCTGCTTTCGAGAAAAAGTTGTCTCCAGGGTTATAATATATACCCTTAAATGGCTTTCAATCCCTCCTTTAATCTGGATTTAATGTTTTGAAATCCCATTCCATTATTAATTTCTAGTAAGAGATGAAAGTCTTGTTTTTGAAAAAGAAATTTTTCTCTCTTGTCCTGGTGAAAAATGATTTGGATTCTCATGCAGATAGATTTCTGAGATGAAACGATTGAAGATCATTTATCTCATGAAAAGCAATATGTTTTACTCTAAATAAACTCGTTTGCTATTTTTGGAAAAAAATAATCATTTTTTTTTTTTTTGTTATTTATAAATATTTAGCGAATTTCCCAGATATATATAACCTTTTTTTAATTGTTAAGAATAATATGTCAAAATCAACGATGTATAAAAAGTCTAATTTTTTTTCATTTCTGTGTTACATAACTAAATTCCTCTTCAAAGAAAATTGAGTTATTTTCATTTCCAATGTTTGTTTTTCCGGTTTCACCGGAGAACCAGTTCTTGTCGCGGCTGCAGCTGAAATGCATATATTGCCATATGCTTCGAAACGTTTAATAATAATGTGATTTGAGTAAAAGTAATTGCCCTTTAGAAAACATAAAATTCAATTCATAATATTAACTTTTTAATTTTTGTTTGTAATTAATCAGTGACCAGAGTATAGCAGACTGATGAAATAAAGTGCTCACCAAAAGGAGAGATATTGCTGAAAAGAGAAACAATTCCAGATACTTTAAAAAAAAGGTTGGTTACTTCAAAGCTCATCTTCTTTGACACTAAACTATCAACCATCGAATAATCTCGTCATCAAGTTTGAAATGACTCACCGCCTTCATGGAATTGCTTATGCGTATTTCATTTTCGACTAAATATGGAGGTTTTACCACAATAGCTCATATAGTGAATTCTTAATGTGCTGGAAAATAATCGCTGTCTAAAGTAAGTCACAATGGTATTACTCTCTACAACTGAAAATGCAGAGCATAATCATTTTAGATTCTTGTAACTTCATTCCTAAATCTCGATTCGAACTTCCAAAGACCGTTGCGAAAAGAGCAGATCAAAGAAGTTTTCTCCTTCTTTGTTTAACAGGCTTATAAACCAAAATTATCGAGTGGAATCCAGCTTTCCCTTACCATACCTTTGGCTGAGAGAAAAGCAACGAGGAGAAAGAATTTCTTTCCTTGGTACGAAAAGTTAAACTGTGAAACTTGTGATTTCATATAAGGAATGCTTGTGAACTTTAGGTATGTAAACTATTTCTTAATACAATGAAAGTGTTTTGTTTTGCAAAAGTGGAAATGTTTCTAAGTCTAACATTTCGAAGATATATATAGTGAAATTTAGGGAACAGTTTCTTTTAGATACTCAGTGAATTCGTTCACTTCATGACATATTTGTCTGATTACAGATCAAACCGTATGATTGAAAATTTAATATGAAACAGCGTATGGATGGCTGTTAATGAAGAATAGTATTCGTTGGACAGATTTTATTTCAACAGGTCTAGTACTCTTTAATGGCGCAGAAAGTCGTGCGTTATTTTGTTTACGGATTTTTAGTGAAAATTATATAGCTCACCAATGTCATGTATGTTTTATATTTGTATAAATAATTTAAGAATACTTTAAATTTGAAGTGTCTAGTTTGTTTATCAGAATAATAAAATTATTAGAACAGGAGCAGGATTTTATTCTAAGGTAGAATACACAAAAGTTTATAACGTCCCATAACAAATCAACTAATCCCTAATATTGCATTATTTGAAGATGTTTCCTACACCGCTCATATGTCTATATTTCACAAGCCTGTACTTGTGAGTAAATAAATTGTACTTGTCAAATGTGACATTTAGAAATCAAAACAGAAGGGTTTTTTGCATAATCTATTATTGAATCAGAGATTAATATCAGTTTTTAGCCTTCAAAAGATAAAGTTTCCTCTCTGCATATTAATGGTGAAGAGATCTAACTGCGACATGAGTTTCTGATGAACTGAAGGTAATAAAGCAAAGCGAATACCAGATTTTGATGGAAGTTCTTTATTGGTTAATTATTTTTTATTTGTGATCCTATTCGTGATAAAATTTTGTGTCTGGTAAGAAATTGACAAGTGGAGGATCATTTACACCTCTAGTATTGTATAACAGGTTAAGTATTAAAGTTAAATAACTATCTTCTGTCTTCATCCCCTTCTGAAGAGTCTTGAGAAGCAAATTTATGTTTTGAAATGAAGTACCTGTAACATAAATAAAAAAATATTATTACCATGTTCTGTTATTATTTTCTTTTATTAATTGGAACACGTTTCTTTCCAAAATGCTGTTAAAATTTAATTTAAACTTACTTTGATTTATTCATTATTATTTTATTGAAATCAAAGTTAACTCTTAATTCAATTCATATCTTTCTCACTTAATAATACATAATTTTGATAAGTAAAAAGTATTATTACCCTTTTAACGTGAGCTCGCAGCTAATTTTGCCAATGATGCTCCTTCTCAGGATTAACTCATTGATAGCTTTGCTTACCTAGATCCCATATTCATGCCAGTGTAATACATAGTTTTCCTTTCTTTAATTTGAGTTACATTATAAGAGTGACCTTGATAACTCTTGATTGATTTGAAGAAACAAACAAATTGTGTACTGCCTGAACAAGAGTGATGTTGAAATGTGGTATTCTTCAATTTTGCTAGTTCTATTTTTTCTCAGGTGAACTGTAAATACAAAGAATTTATCTTCATATTTGTATTTCTTAGCTCTTCAGAAATCCATATTCCAACTGAAAGCTCTTTCATCGCCATTATGTTGACAAGGCGCCTGTTGAAGCTCTTCTGTATGCGCTCCTTAGAAAGGAGCATTTCTATCCTATTTCTTTAGAGCAAACTAAATGGTAATACATTTTTCGCGGCTCAACTTCACATTTTATTATGTTAAAATAGTTCTATGTATCAAAACATCTCTTTGGATGCACCACTCGATAGACATAGAATTTATTTAATAAATGTGTTTGATTTCCCGAGTATTTCGAAGTAAAGTTGAAAGACATTTGTTCGCTTACCAAAGAGCGCGTCTCTAAGCTTAAATCAATCTATAATAAGATGATCAGAAATAAAATTCTGATCCCAAACAAGAATTAAAACAAAATTATACTCCCACAATTTAACCACTTTCCTATTTTAAAATGGAACTATTTACTAACTGAAATTATGAAATAAGTTTAATTTTTAAATTTATTATTCGGTTTATAAAAACTATTAACAGAGTGTAGAACATTTAGCTTTTCCGCGCGCCTCTGTTTAGAGCATGGGGAATTTATATCCCTCCTATCTAAGAAATGGAAGCTTATGTGACCGAAATTGCCTTACTTTGTAAACTACTCAATAAACGCTATAATTATTGCACTTTCAGTAAACATCAAATTATCGTTGCAGGAACGCATCCATTCAATTGATTGAGAAAAACTGATCTCTATATTCTCCAAGAAATCTTCGAAATATATCAAAGTCAGATATATAAAGGAAACATTTTGAACTCTGCAATAAAAAAATGATTACTCATTATTACTACTTTTCATTAAACTTTTCTTTTTACTATTTTTATTCTAAGAGATCTGACCAGTTCTCTTTATTAATAAAAATGATTTCTGACTATAAATCTGTACAGTAACAATATTTCGTTTTCAGATAAATTTGCACTGAACTTGGTTGAAGAGCTCGAAGGAAGCTATGAATCTATTTTAATGCATTTCCCTTACTATGTTTTAGGTTTTTCTTGATAAAGAGAGGCTTCCTTTGCTTTCCTGGTACCAACCTTTTGTATCGATTTGTTTAGTTATATTAACATCCCGTTTTAAAGCAACACTAGAGCTGTTTTGGGATAGACCTCGTAATTTTGAACAGCGGTCAGATAAAGAAGATGACACCTGAGCTGCTACACCCCTCTCCAAACTACCATATCACACCACACCAGCGAGAGGACATTTGGCCCGACGGATTAGCAGGCACCAGATCCTTACACGGTGGTTCTTTGGTAGAATCGGGCCTTGAACCTGCCATCCAGAGTTTACCACAAGGCCACCGCGGCTCCTCTTGTACCGATAAAAGTCTGCTATTACACTTTAGAACTTCAAGTCTGGGGCATTATATTCGTAGACAACTTGGTTAGTTAAAAATGATAGATAATATTTATCGTGAATTTTGAGAGTATATAGTCTAGTACTGATAATTACATATATTTTTGTAATAATTTATTAAATTAGGCTCTTTACTTTAAAGATATTTGTGATTTCAATGTCACCTCTTCACATTAAAAAATCGTTACAAATTACTGGAATATTTAATCAACAGGCTCAATCCGTTGTCATTTCATCGCACCAGGGAAATATCAAATACAAAATCATACGATCCTCTTCCTTCCGTACATATTCTTCTTCTAAAGGATACTCCTGTTTTCTGTAGCTAGATATCCATGATGCCAAAACTTTTATAAAAATCAGTGCTGTTAAAAATCAATATAATTTTTGAAGGAAATATTCATGTTTCCTTAAAATACGGATACCAAGAATATTCCATCTTGCATCGCATTCCTTATTGCAGTAGAGCTAAATGCTGTAACTGTTCTCCGCTTTCACAAACAGTAAAAATTTTTATCAAAAAAAAGTATTGACATGCCTCAAATTATACTGTATTACGGCAGAAGATTTGGTTTAGTTATATTAACATCGCGTTTTCAAAGCCCCACTAGGGATATTTTGGGACTGATCTCGTAATTTTGAGCTGCGGTCAGGTGACTATGACTACGGCTGAGCTGGCACCTCCCCATTCCACATCACACAAGCAGGAGGAGTTTCACCTTGACGAATTTATTGTAACGTGCAACAGAACCTCCTTATATGATTCTTCGTCGGAATCGGGTTTTGAACCTAAAATGCTACGGCTCACAAGCCGAAACATTACCACCAAAGTACTACGACAGAAATAATCTCAAATATTTCGATAATGCTTAGATTTGCTGAAATTTATAAAATTAATAGCATATTATATAAAGTTTTTGAAATGTTATTGTTCCAATGTCCATTATATGGAAACAGTTTCTTGAAATGGCATTTTTTAGCAAATGTTAAGACCATCTGCCACTATCACATTTATTTGAGCAATAATAATTTAAATTTAATATATCGTATAGTTTCTATTACATTGAAATTATAAACTTCATTGGAATAAAATTATTTTAAACGTTTTACTGAATTTTTTAATCCGGTATTATTTTCAGCTGTATCACCTTGTCCTTTCCAATGAGCCCAATTGTAATAAAATTATACCCAATATGACTGACCGGCTTTCAAAATACCTGAGCTTGTAGACGCTTAAGGTTTGTATGAGCGTCTTTGCGTTAATCTCATCAATAATCATCCCTTTCGTCTTCATCAAATAGTTCACTGACATCCTTTGTAAAAGCAGCAATTTCAACACCACTCTCTAACCTAAAAATAATCTTGTTCAATAATTTCATGGCTTTTGTTAACTTCCGAAACCTTTACTTAGATATGATGAAAAATATTCTCTTTTTTGACTATAAGAGGAGACATAAACCGTCAATTACATGCTTATCTTCTCGAATATTTCTGAGGATACTTGAAGAAATACACTATAACTTAATAACAAAAACTGTTTGATTAACCATCTGTCGATAAAAAAAATTCCAAGACAGTGTCTTAAGAGAAAATATACAGCCTCAAACTGAAGATACAAAAAAGAAAGTCTATTAGTGCAGATAATAAATTTCCGAGATTTAGGAGCCGAAAGAGCGAGACGTAACTTTAAGTAATAAAATATATGAAACAAATAAGGATTTCCATATGTAATTTTTAAGTAATTCTATAAATAGAATAGTGATATAAAATATGTTTTAAAAAAACAGTCTCTTAATTCCATACTTCCATTTCCTTTTTGAAGTCAATTATTTCAATTTATCACTGTTCGTCCCATTGATTTAGAAAGTGATCATTTTCTAATAACCAGCAATTGCTTACCAGCCACTAGAAGGTATTGCATTTGGTAAATAAAAGTCAAGTTCAGGTAGAAATTCTTCTTTATTTTAATTTTCATGCCACCTAAACAAAAACGGAAAACATCCTTCTTTCAATAGTTCCAGTCCGAAAGTCTGGAAAATTAGATAGTGGCATAAGAAAGAAATCACAAAATTCTATTATTACCGTTATGCTGAGCAACTAGCAAATTAACATTGCCAGTAGAAATTTTTCATGTTATAAATCTTTTTTTTATTTAGTTGAAATTAACTTTTATTGGGTTAAACTGGCATTTAAGTTTTATACCCTGATATATGACTGTATAAGAAAGAGACTGAAAAGACTGTTTAATTCCTGTTTTTTGCTCTTAAAATGAAAGGGTATTAATCATAGAAGAAAACTTTATGTTGTCAATGCTAAAAAAACCCAAACTTGAGCGTAAATGTTAATTTAAAATAACATTTCTTTTAAATTTAAGCAAGTTAAGAAAATTTTTCGTTGGTACATTTCCCTGATCCAACTGGTCTTCGAGCAAGTATCGATTCTATATCGATGCATTTATCGAATGTAACCGTCGCAACTACAAGATCCCACAATCGTATCTGAAACAGTGCCAAATGCATTGAAATTCGTTTATCTGGATGCGTGGACTCAAACTCAAAGCAGATTAATTAAGTAGGAGTCAAGTGGCAGACAGGTTTTTGTAGAAAGCCGAAAGACAATAAAACAAATAGTTTAAAAGTTGACAACCTACCACTTTAAGAAGACGTCTTTTGCTCTAAAACTCTTCCTGTAGATAGTGACAGCTAATTTCTGTAAAAAAAAAATGAGAAAAATTGCTCCTATTTTATAAAAGTGTCCGAAATACTTTCTGAAATTAGGAAATATATTTACTGTGTAGAACGAAAATATATTATAAAAGTTTTTAAGAAAGGTTTGAGGTATCTTTAAAGTAAGATAGTTCTTAATTTAGCACTATTATTTCTTAATTAAAAAAGGGAAGTTAAGCAACTCTGAAATGAGTGGTGAAAGGGGCAGTTTACTCTTCTTCTAATTCGACATTTTTTAAAAGACTTTTTATTGCCAGGGATCATGTAACTAAGCATCTAAATATATATAATATATAGTTACTTTCAGAAGTAATTAGAGAACACATTTCTTCTTTAGACCAAAATGTATTACTTACCTCTTACAAACATTTTCTTTATATGTTGCATTCTAGAAGTGTACATAAGAAAATGATCTGCACAAAAAAGAAAAAAATCCAAAAAAAATCATATTTTGAATGGATATTTTGTTAATGCATATTTAAAACTAAAGTAAACAATTCTTATATATATTATACTTTCTTCTATCTCATTGCATTAGGCATTTGTGTTTTCCGGTAGAAGATTTTCGAAAAATATTATTGTAGAATCCCTATTCTTTATCTTAAAAACTAAATCAATAGTTAGAAAACAGTAATTCCCATGATTTTTTGTTTAAACAAAGGATAAAGAAAGACGTTAGTTGTATATCATATTGATGCGTTTAAAAAAATAAACAGGATTTAAACGTAAAATTTTTAAATAAATCTGCCTACCTTCAGGCACATAAATCGTACTTCTAACATATGGAAAAATATAAAATAGTAACTACAATTCTAGTTATGAGAATATAAAAAAAAAATTCAAGATTTAAAAAGAAGTAAACGAAGAATTTTGAATTAAAATCTTAACAGATGTATTAATATTCAGAAATCAAATCTAAATGCCCATACAAAAACATTTAAATGTAAAAGCAAACGTATTTTAATTAAATTATATTTCATTAAAAAATAAAGAAACATTATAAGATTCGAGAAAGACCATAACACACAAGGCAAACATGACTTTGATGAGGTTGCTTCGTTTCTATCTGGTGCCCAATGTAAAATTATAATCGAATCAAATTAACCATACTACTGACTCTCCAACCGGCCCGAAGGCACATGGGAAAAGAAAACTGAATGGCACCACCACCGCAACAGCAACAGTGGAGGATTTAGTCTAGTGTTTAGACCTATCATCGATGGGAGGATCCAGATCCCTCACCTTTAGTGTGCTCACCAGGGTGGTGAGATCCAACCACCATGCCGGAAGCATCTCATCCTGAATTACAACAACCCCCGAGGGTTATTAACTCAAATTAGACTAAAAAGTGTAACTTGACATTCTTAAACAAATAGTTGTAAAACAAAAGAGACAACAATAAATTGCAAAATGACACTAAGGACAACAATGAATTCACTTCATTTCTACAGATATATTGACCATAGCATTCTAGGCAGTTTGAAATTACATCATTATCCAATCCCCGAGCAGTTAACAAAGGGTAGACACTCCACTCTTCAACATTAATAATGGACACACATGTCAACCAATTTATACAACAGCATAATTCTGCAGATTTTATCAATCTATTGGCAAACACATAAATAAAGCATGCTATCACGTTTTGAACTCCAGTCATGGAATCCATGGTGTATGGGAATTAAGATGTTTGGGCGAAAAGGCACCCTAGGACAGGTGAGAGCGAAGGGGAGGATGGAAATGAGGTTTAATGACGGATTGGGAAAAGAAGAAGTGAGAGGGTCCGATAATAAGTTTAAAAGTTTGATTGTCCGATGCTTAATTCACATAAATTGTTGTGGATTATTACTATTATTGCCTCATTTGAACCGTCAAACTTCACAAAAGTCCTATTAAATCAAACATGGCTTCAACATGGCAGAAATTTCATAACTGAAATAGAATCAAAATACTTCAACAAATAAAAAGAATGAGGTATTGGGCTGCTTTCTATGTTTTTGAGGGCCACCATCTAGATAAAATTATCCCTACTTAATTGAAATTGGACAGTCGGTCTTTTTTTAAATCTGACTTCATCCCTCTCAAGGAGACAGTACAATGCGTAAGACACATGAGCGAAAACATCTACATCATCATTCTTATTCACATTAACAGGCAGCGAGTATAAAAGTGATAAATAATCTCAAGCTCGTCGGTGAAATAGACAGAACTATCATTAAATCCCTGACAGAATATCCAAATACGAAGATTAAACCACATTTCGTCTTTAACGTCTACCTTATGATGGCTACATAAGGTAGTATTCCATATCTAAACAACGAACTCCTTAGATGTCACTTCGATACCTATGTCAGGAAATTATGAATGAAAACTCCTTTTTTGCGAAACAAAGCAATTCAAATTTAAAATATTTTACTAAATATAAATGTGATGAATAATTAATAGCAGGTATTCGGCAAATACTTAAATTTTACTCTTGGATCAATTAAATGAAAGCATCAGTCTTTTTCCTTGCACATTTTTCGGTAAGATTGATTAGAAAAATTTGGGTTACATTCCAAAAAATAATTATCAGCCCAATAATTCTTTTTAAAGAAAAATGCCCCACAGAAACATTTTCTGGTGTCTTCAGCTACTCAAAAAATAAAAGAACTTTGACACATTGAAACCATAGTCTTCTCTTATTTCGTCCACCCAACACAATGGAATTGAGATTCAATGGGATGTTTATTTTTTCTTTCACTGTTCCCATAAATTTGTTTCAAAGAGCATACACAGCAGTATTTGAAATCTGTTTTACCACTTCGTTTCCTTTCTCACATTTTTTTCACCCAGATCTGCAAACTATTCCGAAGGCTTTTAGACAAAGTAAGAGAAATGTAACAGGAAGATCTACGTACGATAAGCGCAAACAAACTTTCTTCAAAAGTAAATGCAGTTGAGCTTTAAAAGAGAGAATGCATAAAAGTGTCAATAAGAGAAATAAATCTGACAACAAAAGAGAATAAACTAGGGAGGTTACACTCTCTAAATTTAGAACTAAACTCTAAGATTTTTTAGACTTACCTAACTTTAGAATCAGCTATGTATAAATTCATTTTCAGTAATTTGAAATTCAAATATTATATTTTCAGAATAATTCGTTCTTCAATCATAGTCTAATAATGTCAGATAAGAAGTTACTTGCAAGGCTCTTATTCATTGTCAAATTTGTAATCTTTTGTCAGGATTCAGTAAAAATTCCTCACCTTTTTCACATCATAACTTTCTAGTATACAAAGTGCCCAAAAAGAAAAAAAACATTGTAGTCGCCAAAAAAATTCGAATTCAGTATTTCGGCAGATCTCCAAGCTTGTGACATCCTTGAGTTCGGAAAATACATTTATGGAACTATGTCTATCTGTGAAAACTATAACCCGAAAACCTTCTAAAAAATATAAAATGCAAAGCATAATCCTTCAAAGAATGTTTTAGAATTCTATGGAATAGTCATCGAGGTGTCCGAATATAAGCAAATACAACTAAGAAAACACAAAATGCTTATTGAATAAAATTTGGCATACAGATTTAGCATCAAAATTGTAAATTTTAATCAAATTTGGACCAATGTTTGATGTTGACTGACTGCCGATTCTTATTTCTTCATGCTCGTGTACCCAATAATTTAGATTATAGCCTCTCAATCAAATCCTTATCAAATCTTGCAAAGAATTTACCTTTTGTCATTCCGGACTTTCACATGCACATAAAAGCAATAATTCGAATAGATAAAATTTGGTATTTGGTTTTGCGAGCAATTGCAATTCTGTGTTAGAATTCGCTTTTTATTGGTTGAAAGAAAGTTTACCAAAATACTTATTTTTTTATATTTCTATATTAACTGCATGCTAATGATTAATCACTAAAATAAAATAAAAATTGCTAAGGGCATTTTTTACTATTATTCTGCAATAGTTGATAAATAAGTATTGCTTTTTATTATACTACATCCTAGAATACTTATGCTCTATGCGTGGAAGCTAAAAATCTAAGCCCTCGTGGAATTCAAGAATTTCACCTAGATGTAATATTTTATGTGGGTGAGGAGAGATGAACCATTACCCTGGAATATGCGATATTTCAGAGACCATTTCTAATGTTTAATATGTTAAAAAACAAATAATTATCTTCCTAACTTCATACGAAAAATCTCTAAATAAATAATAACGAATAAGTCATTTTTATCTCTCAAAATAATATAAAGAAAAAAAAACTTGATTTAGTTCTTCAACTTTCATTATGAGTTACAATTATATTCAGGATCAATCAAATTAAATTTTTGAATTTAATGTTTTAAATTGCTTTACCGTAATATTCGTTTAATTTCTAATTCATTTTAAAATACTCTTAAGGAAAATATATTAAAAATATTAATTAAGATTAAATACAACATTCTTGAGATTTTAAATGGATGCTAAGTTTCATACAATATTCAGAAATTGATAAATCCGTATTTAACATGGAATACACACCAAATCGTTTCAAAATATTTAAGAAAACAAAAACAACAGAGTTACCAGATTCATGTGTATATTCAAAGTGAATGTATAGTACTATGTATAATTGAATAATTAACCTCTAATAGCGTAATTCTTTGAAATCACTATATAGAAGGGTTAATGCTAATAAGTTCAAATATTTTTCAAAGAAAGGGGCATATTAAATTTTACATGATAGCAATATAATACAAATTTGTAATCTGAAAAATAAACACTCGAAACTGCGAAAAACGCGGGATGACACAAAAAATCGACAGATTGCTAACACATTGAAATCGTAGGATAAGCAGCTGGAGGGTTAAAAATAAAACGCTTTTTGGTTATTGATTACAAATCGCAACAGAAAACAGGTATTAAGAGATAGTAAAATGCTATTATCAGTTCGTTACTGTCATTGTCATTACCCTACCTGTATTGCTGGCAAGACAATGACATTTCAATGACAATATGATAGCAAAGCCGGACGAGATGAGAATTCCATTCAATTACTGAAATTGAATTTGCATGTAAGTGAAATGTAATTTAAATTACATGTAGTTTAAAATGTAAAATTCGCTTGGGAAAGTTGTAACACCTCAAATACCCTTTATGCCCTTATAAGAATTAAAATATTTCCCAAATAGGATGCTTCATCTAATTCGAAATTTAAATAAATATGTAGATCAAGAGATTAATCCACTTTTGAAAAAATCATATCCAAAAGTTTTACATTGCAAACTTGTATGTCGGTCGATTTAATATTAAGTAAAGGAAAAGATATGCTTTTGACTTTAAATGCAAACTCAATGTAAATTCTAAAAGTGTAGTTTCAATTATCCCCATCGCAAAAGAAATATTATCCAGCTCCTGCATATTAATATCCTAATTCTAAATTCTTACTCAAAACTCACCGTTGGATATTGATGGGCAATAGATTGTGATTTTTGGTAAAACTTTCCTTTTATAGAAGAAATGAAATTCAGTTCATGACGGGGCATATAATTAATTCACTTTAATTTTTATACTTCAGGGTAGTTCGCAATTGTCGAAATAAATCAAAGCAGGTTGTAAACTTTGAAACTTTTTTAATCTATGGCTGTTAGAAAATATTTCGCACGAACTTTTCCACATTTATGACTAAAAATATGTTTTAACGGCGCAAACTTCTGAAATATTTATTCCCAAAATATAAAATATCAGTGGCTGTAACATTTCCCTGAAGAAGTAGAAACTAGTGAAAAAGAGCAATAAAATATTTATTTGATTTTGTGAAATAATAAATATTCCTGTCTTGTTACCTCTGACTACCGTGAAATTTAACTGATCAGTACGAGAAATTTAGCTAAACATGAGCGTAAAAAGGGACTAATCTGGAAATATTACTTCACTTGAATAATTGCAATATGGTACGGATTTTTTACTGTGTAAATCAGATTTCAAGAAACATATTTCACTATCAAGACTTTATGGAATATACACTGATGGGAAAAAAATCCCAACACTAGGAAGGAGCTGTGCTAGATAAACGAAATTTGGAAGGCGTGTTTATACATCTGAAAGATGACGTCGATTCAAATTTCGAACTACGCGCGTAAGTGTGGCGCTAGTAGCGACACTATAAACATGCAAATGAGGTTTGCTTTAAATAAACGTTGTAAGGTTCGTGATCGTTATTTACAGTTGAGTTTTGACGTAGTGGGTTAATGTTAGTCAAGGATGCTTCTGAGAAGACGAAGAAGCCATTATCAACAGCTCACTGAATTTGAACGAGGTCGTGTTGTAGGGCTACGAGAAGGTGGGTTTTCTTTCCGCGATATTGCTGAAAGACTTGGCAAGAATGTATCCACTGTGCATGAGTATGGGGGCAGTGGTCAAGGGAAGGTACTGCCTCAAGAAGACCAGGTTCTGGGCGGCCACGTGGTACTACTGAGAAGGAAGACCGTCGTATTCGGCGTATGGCTGTGGCTAATCTTACTGCGTCTGCAGCTGAAATTCGAGCTGCAGTTGGAACCATAGTGACACAACGAACTGTTACAAATCAGTTACTTCAAGGACAGCTCCGAGTCAGACGCCCTGTACATAGCTCCTCCACTGACTCCAAACCACTGTCGTTTGTGACGTGAGTGGTGTCAAGCTAGAGCTCATTGGAGGACGGAGTGGAGATCTGTTGTGTTTTCTGATGAAAGCCGGTTCTGCCTTAGTCGCAGTGATAGCCGTTTGTTGGTTAGAAGGAGGCCAGGTGAACGCCTGCCAGTGACCTGTCTGCGGTCTAGACACACAGGGCCTACTCCTGGAGTTATGGTTTGGGGAGCGTGGTTATCCCACGCACCCTGACTGCAAATTTGTACGTCAGTCTAGTGATACAACCTGTTGTGCTGCCATTCATGAACAGCATTCAAGGGGGTGTTTTCCAACAGGATAACGCTCGCCCTCATACCGCTCTTGTAACCCATCATGCTCTACAGAGTGTCGACATGTTGCCTTGGCCTGCTAGATCATCAGATCTTTCTCCAATCGAGCACGTATGGGATATTATTGGAAGACAACTCCAGAGTCATCCACAACCAGCATTAACCGTCCCTACATTGACCGCTCAAGCGCAACAGGCATGGAACTCCATCCCACAAACTGATATCCGACATCTGTACGACACAATGCATGCACGTTTGCATGCTTGCATTCAAAATTCTGGCGGTTACACCGGTTACTAATGTACCAACATTTCACATTTGAAATGGCTCTACCTGTGATCTTGAAACTTTAATCAATTAAATATGTTACCTAGACAAATGTATTCCTAAAATTTCATTACTGTACTATAATTTTCTCTTGGTGTTGGAATTTTTTTCCATCAGTGTATTAAAAAACCAAAAATAAGTTACATTATAACCATACTACATTTCTTTTTTTAAATATTTGATTTTTTTAGAAATTGAAAAAATTATTAAGAAGTTTAAAAATCTAAGAGAAAGTCGAAGAATCTTAGAGGTTACATTAATTAAAACTCCAGTGGATGACTATATTGTGAATAAAGATGTATATATTGAAAATATTCTCAGTATTGTATATTGATTGTTGTGCAATATACATAATGTGCAACCTGAAAAATTTGATCAGCAAATACCAAATGTATATGTGTGGGAGCTAAACAAAATCTTTGAAATGCATTGATGCATTGGAAATGAACATATTTTGATTTTATATAGCTGATAATTTGATATATTTCTATAAATTTTTCTATTGGTGGAATTCCAGCTGTGGATGAAAATTGAAAACATTTGCGTAATCAGTATAAAATGATAAAAAAAAGAATTCAAATTTTTAACTTCGAAAAATATTTTCATGATATATTATATAATACCTTCGTCTAAATTTCCCAGGCATTTAAAAAATTTCATAAATATCAATGATATTAATATAAGTACATTATATAAGTATTAACAAAAGTATGAAAAAATTATACGAGACATGCCGATTATAAAAAAATCACGAATAATGATGAAACAAATTCTACTTTAATTATCTGATAATATGATCATTTAATTGAAATGACTCGTAATAAAAACACTTAAACATACTATTTCAAATTTCAAAAATATGTATTTACTTAGCTACTTTTTCATTTTATTCGCATTCGTCATTTATGATTTTCCCAATGTCTTTTTTTTCTATAATTCGGCTCGATGCTTTTGCAATTAGTCAATTCAATTGCAATTTGCAATCAACGAAAAAAATATTATTCTAATTAAGGGAATTTAAAAATGCTTTAATGAGTATTACAAACTTTTCACATTTAAAGCAAAATTCCTATTCAGCTGGTTTAGTATTAAAAAAAATTTTAAAGTTTAATTCGAATTTCCATTTAAAAATATTCCTTACCTCCTTTGGAAGATAGTAAAAACATATTTCTATATGGGTTTAATGATAAAAACTATAAAAAAATTAAATTTTCAATAAAAAAATTTGAGGTTCTAAGACTTACAGAACCCATTTTTAGAATGCATTATGCCTTTTGTCCTTATGTTTTGGCTATAAAATGTTCAGTCGCCTAGAGAAAATCAAATAGTAACGAGAATTACGGCTAATTGTCCGTAGTCAATGAGTTTAATTTGACTAATGAATGGTGGAGAATGAATTTAAGCGAATTATTTTTTACCATACACCAATTCAAACGCCTTCCATAGCACTAATGATTTTCGAATGCGAATAATCAATGTATGTTCAAACGAAAAGATAGTTCTAAGTCTCAAAATCACTGAATGCAACTTTCAAATTCTACATTTCGTAAATGCGAAAAAAATTGCTTTATTTAATTACTTTTTAAGTCATTTTATATAGATATATAAAATCTCCTTTTACCAGCTTCAAGGAAAGGATATATTTAATCTCTTGCTTTTTTTTACCATTTCTTTGTAAAAACGGCTTTCAGGTATGTCAATAAATGGTCTGAAGTACGATAAAGAAATGACCTTATTTACTTTCTTAGGCAAACGCAGTATGCTCGAAATTGTTTTTATAAGTTCCCATCAATGTATGGAAGCTTTAAATAACGAAGAACTCAAAAGTTATTTCTCTTTACCTACTAGATTCATCTTTTAGAAGAGGTTTATAGCTTCAAGCGCTGTCGAAATTCTTCAAAAATTTCAAAAACGAGAAAAAAATATCAGCCGATTGCCTGCAGACGAAAAATGGCTCCAGCTCCTTTATCTGGGGAAATTTATAAAATACATTTTAGATGGCAAAACTGATGTTAAAGAAAAGTTTTTTTTATTATTATTTTACAATGAGAGAAGCTGTTATAACGTACGTTCAGCACAAGAAAGAAAGGAAAAATGTTGGAGAACATATTAAAACTTTTTCATTGAGAATTTTTAGGAAGTGTTCCTTTGCTTCTGCTGATGCCATTTTCTAAAAGCAGAATGAAAGTTTGGAATCTCGCTTTTTCAAAAGATAAGTCATTATTACAAATAATTTGGAATAAAAAGCAAACACCTTAGAGGGAATTTTCTGTATTACACAGTCGTTTCTCTCTCCTTCTCCCATGTCAACATGAACGGTATTTAGATTATCGTTAATAAAGTATCCATGGATAATGATTTATGTTGATGAAAAATCAACGTATGGTTAGCAATTAATGCTCTGGGTTACATATATTGCATATATGTACCACTTGACATTATAGCAATGGCATATTGTCAAGAAAACAAGCGTACAACTCAATATGGTAAAATATTAGAACCAAATTATTAATAAGGCTGTTAGAACAATTAATCCATCCATTTATTTGAGTTAGCATGTTTGAGACAAATTGCAAAAGCACATTAAAAGAGAATTCAATAATTTAATAGGGGATAAGATCTACTTTAATAGGGGATATTTTTAGTTTCATTAATAAAAAAATTGTCCCAAGTTCAAAAGTTTACAGGGCAATATTTTCTTTCATCATCTTGATGAGGTAATAATCATATATTCACAATAGATGTACGCCAATGGTGGCATCTAAAGTGTACTACATTTTACCTTTGAACTTCTTTAGAAGGACGCACATAGATTTAAAAAAAAACATAAACGACCGAAGAGCCAGTCTCCATGATGATGAATACTGAATACGAAACATATTAAACTTATTTTATAAATATTATTTATGTCTTATAAAGATACATCATCTTACCTAAAATATTTTGTTTTATAGTTTATCAAGTATAAAACATTTTATAGACGTTTATATTACAAATGCATCAATGATATTTTCCCTTTTTACAGAAAATACTGCAAATAATGACTCATAAAATTATAATTATAAAGCAGCTTCTAAAATTATATTTATTATAAAATGACCTCAAAAAAGTAAGTAAAGTAAAAGTTTTCAGTAGTCTTATACAGTAATGAAAGTTTCATTTTCTTTCAAATGAAGACAATTAATTAATTTCAGTCAACTGGAAATTCATTTTGTGCTCTCAACTATTTTTCGAAAGAATCAGACAACTATTCCCTATACCTGTTACTTAATACCTGTCAATTCTTATTGCAATTAGCGTTCGAAATACATTCTTTCTTGTTACAGAACATTTAAGATGCCTTTCTCTTTATTGTCCTGAAATATGTCGGATAATGTCCCAATTGTAGTTTTATTAGCTGAAATTCCAATCGTTATTGCGTGTTTTTTTGTGCATATTTAACAATTTTAAACCCCATTTAATTAAAATGTGGTGTGTGTTAAAATTATAAACCTTAATTAGTTTCAATTAAATTGTAAGTTTGCAACTGCTACTCGTTTATTAATACTCAGACGGTATCAACCAAATTTAAATTTTTAGTTTCAAGATAATGGTTTTAACCAATACATATTTAAAATTACTTTATGTTATT
Organism: Argiope trifasciata; assembly: GCA_026543055.1. Taxonomy (NCBI): domain Eukaryota; kingdom Metazoa; phylum Arthropoda; class Arachnida; order Araneae; family Araneidae; genus Argiope; species Argiope trifasciata. The sequence continues at coordinate 823,139 of JAPMOQ010050131.1, forward strand.
TTTTATTTGGCAAGAAAAATATACATGATGCTGGTAAATGAATGTTAAAACTATTACTTATCTTCCTTTTGGAGAAAGAAATGATAGACCGAAATTTAATTAACGTTATTAATCTAACAAATTTGAACGTGGTGAGATAATGATACTTCACCACATAAATGGGAGATAGTTAGAAAACTTTAACACTAGAGAAACTAAATAAATTTATGTCTCATTTCAGCATACAAAGTTAATAATCTGTGAACCTCCAAAGCTTTATGATAAATATAAATTTTAAAAAGATATTTCATTCTCAAAAAGAGTAATTTTGAAATTCATAATTTTGGAATTCAAAGAAAAAAATTAAAACGCATTTCCCATAATTTTGACCTTTAAGTTTGTACTAAACACATTTTATGTATAAATTAGTTTAGATAAGTGACTATGCGCGAGATGCGTTTTTCAGCAGCTCTTATAAAATAGCTCTATTTCTGAATGTTTACATGAAATAAATCGATGCAAAAAGGCTTACAAGTTCAAACCAAATGCTTGCATCAACTAAATACCAGATGAGTCTTGAAACTTCGATGGTTTTTGTGAAAGTATATTTGTGTACAAACAGATTCAAAGAAAAAAATATTCTACTTTAAAGTTTATCAAATGATTTCTTTAATATTTTGCTAAAAAGGTATATTATCTGGTTCCAAAATACGCAAAATGTTTATATCTATTCCATCATTAAAATCTGAGGTTTGATTAAAACCAATAACAATTTCAATTTTTCTTCACATTATAAATTGTTCACAGTTAGTTTAATATTTTAATTCATTTTGTACTCCTGAAACTTCAGAACGTGTTTAGAAATTATTATTCCAAATTTGACCAAAAAACATGCACCAGATTTTAATTTATGAGTTTTTTTATTAGAAAAATTTACCAAAATTCAAAAAAATGTATAATAAAAGATGCAAAATAGTATCAAAAAGAAAACTATGCAAATATAAAGATGAATATAATTTTTTAAGAATAATCGATGAAATAAGATTCAAACTGTTTTAATTTACGATGGTTTAATTTTGTTTTCAGGATTTGCCTCTTACAAATTCATGGATAAGGTAATGAATCCTTCAAAAAATGGGGAAGGATTCCTTAATTTCAAACTAAAAATTTATGTAAAAAAGCCTAAATTTATTTTTTAAAGATATAGCATTCATTCCCCCATCTTAAATTAAATCAGATATTAAATATCGTTGAGAATTAAAATGCCTTGATCTAATTTCCAACAAAAGGCTTAATATGGAGATTCCATGATGTTAGAATCTTTAACCTACAAACAAATATTATCAGACTCTTAAGAATCATTTGAGGAGAAGCCCTCGAGTTCAACAGAAAATTATATATCCTTTATGTTGAAATTTGATTTTCTAATATTGTAACTACGACAAAAGCTATTCAAATTTAGAGAAATTCCCAATTCAAAAAACTAAAACTTACCTTTCTACTTACTGCCTTGGGGTCGAATTCTCTTTTCATGGATTCTCAACTGGATTTAGTGGTTGAAAAAGGTTTTCTTTTTAAATTTATTTGAAAAGAAAAATAGATAAATCTTGAAAAGAAACTATTTTATTCTGATTTGATTCAAAATATTAAAGGGATAGCTACGCACATCTGTCAGTGATCACAAACAATGAAATAGGGTTTTTTTTTCTTTCTTGTATACATGGTATAAAGTATATAATTCGTCAAAAAAACTGGAACATAAGATTTTGACGAATTACCATGTTTCAGACCTTCCTGAATTCAAAAATCATATTTTTAGAAAATGTCCACATTTCCGTGACAAACATAACACAAAAACCTCTTGAGGTAGACATCTGAAATTTGATATACGGTCCTTACAACAAATTTGCAGAATTTATCATATTTTGAGGATTTACTTGAGTTTATCTATTTAGCGTAGAAGTAATTTGTAATTTTTTGAACTCATAAACTTGGAGGAGGAATATTTTTTCACTAGGCAACAAAATGAAATCTTAGGCGTGGAAAAGTGGAAAAAAAATCAAAACTATACTTTTTTTTGATTAATGCAAAAAATCAATTCAAACGATCGGGACACTTTAGCAATTTATCTCATACATTTTTAGCTGTACAAAAAGCCTTTAGTAACCAACTAACCCTTTTTTTATTTTAGTATTAATTCTTATTTACAATCTATTTTTTTTTCTAGTGTAGACCAATCATGCCAATTAACTTTGATAAATTACAACAAAAAGTTTTATTTGCAGCCATATTTGCGCAATAAACATCAAGCATTCTGCTTCAATAGCAATGTTCATTGGCAAATTTTCCGATATTGTTGGGATTGAGGGCTCTATCAAAGTTTTATTTTGTGGTATCTTAGATACTGTAGAGGAAGATGTTTTAGGTGGTCATTCTGTCAATCGAGGAAACAATCAGTGACCAATTAATCAGTCAGCCTTGGAAAGTTCATCACCAATTCAGGAATCTTAACTTTCTTATGAAGTAAAAATTGGAGAAATCAATACTGTAATTATATCTTGAAGATAATGTCACTTTTATTTTTTCAGAAAATAAACCTTTTTTTTATTTTTCAGTTTTGGTGGTAATAGATGATAAGTGACTATTGTTGATGTGTTAAGTTGTCCTATGCTTTATCTATACTTATAATAAAGCTCAATGTGTGTGTGTGTTGGCGCTCTACAGACCAGACCGTTGGACCTACAGCTACCAAATTTGGTACATGTATACCTTGGAGGTTGGGAATGTGCACCTCGGAACCCTTTTTTCGAATTTTTAATTAGAATTTGAATTAATTAAAATTTAAGCGAAATTTTGACGATTTTTCGCTATAACTTCCGAAAATATTATCGCGTAAACATGATTTTTACATCAATTTAAAGATTAAAAAATTAGCTTTCTAACGGTATCAGTGTTTTAATGTATAACTTAAGCTTCTATTTTTAACGAATTTTTAAAGAAATATTTTAACCATATTTTCAACAATATATTTCGGACAAAACAATAAAATTTAATCTGCACGAGCACGTCAAGGGGGAAAAATTAGGTTTTATCAGCATGCTACCATCCTATTGACGGAAGTTCCAACTAAAAAAAAAAAAAAACTATCATTACAAATTAAATCTAAAGAAATGCAACTTTTAGCACGTGACTGGATAAAATAAAAGAAATATAATATGTGACATTTTCTAAAATAAATAATGAACGAGCAAAGGGAAAAAATAGCTTTTATTAAACTGTTGAAATCATACTGACAGAAGTTCAAATTAAAAAATAAATTAACTATGACTGCAAATTAAATTTTAAAAAATGTAACATTCACCACATGATTGGATGAAATTAAATAAATATTAAATGTTATGTTTTCTAAAAAAGAAATACAAGACAAAGGCTTCTATGATCGTTTGCAACATCTATATCATTAATTTAGTAAACCAGTGTTATGTGACTTTCGAAGTTTAAGTATATCTGGCAGAGAAATTATAAAGAGAGCAAGGCACATAAGTATTTAATTGAAAATCTTAGATCCCATTACTCTTGGCGAACCAGCTGGTCGCCAAAGGCGTCTAGTTACAGTAATAAAACTACAAAATCAGTGCAGGGGTTAAGATCGAAGGATTCTCACATCTTTTCATCTACATAAATAATGTGCTATAAAATTAGGCTTAAGAGATCCTCAATAACAAATTTATTGATTATAAACTATCACTTATAACAAAAACTGACGAAATAAGATTATTAGTTAGGTCTTGGAATCAGTTCTTTAGTTTCATTAGTTATTTTGAATATAAAGATTAATATTAGCTACATTGATCTTTTTATTATAACTTTCCCTGAAAATAACAAAATACATGCTTTAAAATGATAAACTAAACAATTATTATTCTGAAAAATTCTTTTTTCACTTGAAAACATTACAAAGGAAATATATATGATAGTAGTTTTGCCTTCACAACAAAACAGACTCCATAATGTTAAACCATAGTCAACCTCTTCCATTTTTCTGTTCACCCCCTGTGGAATTTTTTCCGTCAAAATGGAATGGGACACTTTCAATTCTTCCCTTCAGGTTTCAATCGAATGCTGCTATTTGTTTACTTTTTCCTGCTATTTTTATACACTCCCTGATTTTTATACACTGAATCTGAGGTCTTCTTTTCCTTCCTGTTTGTGTTTGAATTTTTATACCAACTGTTGTAAACTTAAGCGAGCGCTTTCGGACAGAGTATGAGAAATGTAAGAGGCAACTCCAACAAATGTGTTTGGTTGAAACATGCAAGCTCTCTTTGGGAATAAATAAAGTTGAATAGCTATAGACTAAATATACCGACAGAATAAATTTGGCGGCAACATTGCTGCAAAAACAAATAAAATGCGGAGTTGTGCAGTTTGGATCAATTCCAATAAGTGTACAATATATTTCATGACTTCGTTTAAAAATGACACATACAAAATATAATAATAGCATATCTTTAGAAGGTAATATTATTAATATTTTCAAATTCCTATTATTTTTGCTGAGTACTGTGATGCTATCTACTGAATACCCGTAATATTCAAGCCAAAAGTAGTTTTAAAACTTCGCAGTTGTTAAAAAAAACTTGAATGTTTGAACGTTGTCTTATTGAAGAAATATTTTGGTGCTGTAGCCAAGTAGCTAAGTTAATAATACATAATGTTCTTATAATTAGAAACTCTGTATCTATCTATGTAAAAGAGCTCAACTGTATGTACTGGGGTTTTTTTATCGTCATTTGTACGCTCAGAAAATCTGACATACTAGAAACTTGTCATATTTATGGATAAGCAAATATGCACTATATATTCATCTAAACTTATTCTTATAATTTATTTAATGTTAAGCAACAAATAAATGTTTGTTGGCTATTTCTTCAAATTCTCCATTGTAAAAAAAAATTTAAAATTCAAATTTTCTAACATTTATTTAATGTTAAGTCACAAATAAATGTGTTTCTGCTGTTTCAAACATTCCTCATATATTATATATGGATAATTATATATCAAAGTATGTAAAATTCTCTTACTGAAAAAAAGGAATTCACATTTCTGATTTTAAATAATATTTAAAATTTGTTGAAGCACCTTTGCATCTGCTAAACTATATTCTCCGATACTTATTCATGACTCACAAAATGGAATTTTATTTTCATAATGATTGAGATAGTATATTCGTTTTCATGCTTTATCTTAAAGTTGAATCAAATTACTTTTTGCCAATCAATATTTTATTTTATAACATTTCATGTGGCAACATGTTTTTTTTTTTTGCGATTAGTATTATTAAAGTATTTGGATGCATTCCATTTTCTTTCAAATGAATTTTGATTACTGAGTCAATACTAATAAGAAATTTGTCATCATCATGAATATCTCTCGTCCCATGCAAAGCCAAATTTGTACACCTTTCCTTTTTTTTTTTTTGATGCTATACCCAAATTTTCCTCTCTTTGTTTGTTAAAACATAGTATATGTTTTGAATGCTTTGGAAACATATTGGTGAATAATTTGAGATAAAGCAAATACAATCCCAAAACACTTTTTTAAACCAAATTTTGAACTGTCTTCATTGTGTTATTGATCTCTTATGAATTCACAAGTAAGGAATAAGAGAATTTTGAATCATATCTCCAAAGAATGGTGTTTTTATTTTTTCGTTAATCTTCAAATCCAAGAAGAAAGTAAATGAAGACGTCCAAATGGAAGAACAAAACGAAGAAACCTGGAGCAAAGCAGATGTAAACCTCAATAAAATAGCTAAAAAAGAAGCGTCTAGCTAGAAGCAAATATTATAAGTAATGCAGAGCGGCGACAGCAAAGAACGAGAATGCAGATATGGGAGATAATGGAAGACAGTGAAAAAAATGAAGAGTAACAAAATTCGAATTGAGGCTAAGAAAGACAAACCGACAGAAAATCTTCCATGTTGGATGGTAAGTAAGGGAATATGCTTATAACTTAAATTCCTGCTGTATTTAAATATAAAAGCATCGTCATTGTAGGAGCAATGTTAAGGGCTTGTCAGATCTGCATTACGAAAAACTAGTTGGGAGAGTTACATGCCATATGTTAAAGTAACAGAAAACTGCAACTATCTCTTCTTCTAGAACCTTGAATCCCTGAAAAACTTTTTATTTGCAAACTTTGAAAATTTTAACAAGAATATATCTAAATGAAATATATTCTTGTTGGGAAAAATTATAAGTAAAATTTGAAAGAAAAAAATTCTCGGCAGGCTGAAAGGCGTAGATTCCTTTGCATCTGAGCTACTATCTGGCAACATAAATTGTTGATGTTAGAAACAGTAAAAATGTAGGAGTAAAATGAACTTTTCTGCCCTTAACTTCTCAGATATTGAAGCTATCGAAAATCTTTAAATGCCAAAGTTGTCCTACTTGATGAAGGGCTAGTTTGGCTAATTGAATTTATTTTTCTACCTTCAATATTAAGAGAGTTATAATGAAATGAAAATTCCTACCCCCACTTCCCCCTTTACAACCTCGTCTGATAATTATACATTTCTTCCAACATAGTTCAAGCCAATTAAAATCTAAACAAAATTACTTTAGTTACCCTTTTTACAAGACAAAATTCTCAACTCACGCATATTATATAAACTTTTGAACGAATGACGATTTTAGATTCTAAGGACCACAGATGGTTAAAAAGGCAAGAAATTTTCCAGTCTTGGTATGAGAATTGTTGCAATAGTTAGTCTTCCTATAGAAATCTACCTAAAAAAGGTGGAGCATATGAAAAATATTATTATTTTATATTTGAAGCAATGCCATATTTCTTCAAATCTTCATATTTAAAGCAAATTTAGGAAATATGACCCTTTTATAATTAATTATCCTAGTTAAATAAAATTTGTGAAGAAATCAAAGTTTTACAAAAACTTTTTTTGGATGTTTCGCAAATTGAAAAAACACTATGCAGGAGAGTCAAATCGTAGTCTCTTATATGTTCGTTTTCCATCTACACCGAAGAATTGAACACAGAAAAATGTAAGGGGATAGTACTTTTCCTTGCACAGAAACGAATTGGAAGTGATGTTCCCTTCTCTTTTTGACATTTTCACTCCGTTGAGGTCACATAACTGCAATTTAGAAGGGTTTTGTTCCTTTCATTCTGTTTGCACCAATTTGAATATTTTATTCCAGTTGCAATAAACTGTTTTGAAAGGTCTGAGACAAGGTAGGAAAAATACAGTGCGCTCCGTAAACACATTCTAGTCCTTTACAGAATAAATGCAGCTTTTTTTTAGAAAATGTCTGTTTACTGAGAATAAATAAATCTGGGAATATGTGATGGTAGAGGGAAAAAGTTAAGGTGAAAGTGAAACAAATAGTTTGGATTAAGTATAAAAAAGCACTCGCCATATTTCTTTCTACTGTTTGCAGATTGCCGGAATTCACAGATATCGCTTCTGTTGAGAAGAGTCTTTCTGTTTCAAGTAAGTATTGAGAATCTTACGGATTCACGTTTTTTAAGCCTAGAAATATATCGTTTTCTGCTGAATTTTACAATGTATAATATTGTCGACTGACAAAAAATTTTAACTTTTTTCTCATAACAATACTATTGAAACCAAGATTTTTTTTTTTTTTTTTTTGCTTCATAAGCAACCTTAGATCATTCTTCCCTTCCCCAAAAAAGATAATCTCAGTATTACTCTTTCCTAACAGAACCTGTATTTAATATTATATTATATTATATATATATATATATATATATTCAGTTCCTACTAATTTTCTTATATTATTTGAAGTATATCTTATTATTTATGATCGGGTGTCGAGTCAGTAATCTCAGAGCTTAGCAACAAACTTGGCGACCAGATAGAAATTACACAAAAAATTTGGTTCATGCATTAATATTTGAAAAAATCTGTATTGACACCAAGTGACGTTTATTACAAGTTTAAAAATGTATTTGAACTGGAGTGGATGATTAAAAAGTATTTTATCAACGACTGAACATTTGAACAAGCTCTGTAAATAAATATATAATGGGAGAGTGTGAACTAATAGAGGGAATTGAAAAAATATAGAGAAAATTCCTTGTTAATATATGTTTATTTCAATTTTAGAATTTTAAGAAAATTCAAAAATTAATCATATGCTACAAATTTACCATAGAGAAATTGAACAAAAGATCATTGTGACAATATTTTAATATGTTAAACGCCTTGCTGATATTTATAGTTTAGCTGCTGGTCTTCGCTGATATTATAGATGTTTAGATTTATTTTACACTCAAGATGTTTATTATAGTTTAAATAAGCCATTAAAATATTTTCATAAAGACAATTTAGTTGCATTTATTAATTTGTTAATGGAATATACATTTTTGTTTCATATTTTATACTGGCAATAGCTGACGAATGTCGCAGTCCGTCTGAAAATTTTAACGTCAATCACCAATGACTAACTTAAAGTGTTAAATAAAATAAAGTTTCGAGTTCCATCAAATATAGAAATATATATGTCTATGAGTTGATATATAATACCAAATTTAGACATAAAATTTGTATATCTAAATAACAGAATTTATTTGAATATTTTTGGTTTTGAACTCTAATGGAAGACAGTCCACAAACAAAAAAAATGTGGTGACATCCTACTGAATCAGTAACATCCTCAAGACATGAGCGCACGCTTTTGCCAAATGGATAAGTTACTGATTTATTAAGATACCACCAATCCAAGTCCGGGTCAACAATGTGGCGAAGGTGTTGGCTGAATTACGCATATGTGTAGGCTGAATTCCACCAAGGATCGAACCTGCGATGTTTGGGTTTGAAGTCCAGTAGCTTATCCATTCGACAAAAATGAACGCTCATGTCTTGTGGATATTACTGCTCATTAAGATGTCCCCACAAAGTGATAGTTAATGAGATACGATAATTTTACTTCATTATAAAGAAAACTTTTACTGTGACAGTATGTTTAGGGGAAGGAACTCTGAAATAGTATAGTGATATAGTACACAAAATTTTCAGTTAGTGAAAATAAATCATATTCTGTAAAAGTCATTGCTGTTGAACTGAGATGATTACAACAAACAAGAAAGCAGCAACATTGTTCCAAGAAAGGACAAATATACGCTTGCCTTTAGAAATTGAAATACATTACAATGATGAAAAAGTTCCCCAAATAAAATGGAAAATAAAAATGAGAAATAAAGAATAATAATGTTTTATTTAGTTTTAAAAAAATGTATTTCAAAGTAATTCCAATGCCGAAAAAAATTCTTAACAGAATTGTAGTTTTATCATTAGATATGCAATTTTTTTTAATATTCGTTTTCGTTTTGATATTGAAAAATACTTTTTATTTAAACAATGCGAATTTTTAGTATAAAAAGTACAAACACAATTCTGTTTGCAATTGCAACTTTTAAAAATCAATTTAATTTTTATAAAATATTATTTTTATCGCCATTATTGGTCTTAATATTAGTGGTTTTCTGTGCCAATACAATTTCTTTGCTTTATACAATTTTTGCTTTTTTGTAACTAGACATCTAATGAAAACGCTATTTGTTTTCTCTTTTTAGAACACTAATAAAAAAAAATTACAAAGTAGCTTTCTTCAATTTTTTATTTTCTATCTTTTAGTCTTTATTCTGCTCATTAAATAATAATCACTAAAAGCGATATCGCCTTTCTTCTTTAAGACATCTGGTGGCAAAAATCTAACTTTTACCCCTATAAAAACTTCAAGTCTCAGCTGAAGAGTAAATACGTCCAATCTAATATCGCTTCTTTAAACGACGTTGCCAAATTAAGAAAATTTGTGAATAGTAGTTTTTATTTTTATTTTGAAGGGGAAAAAATTCGTATTTTATCTCATAGAAAATCTAAATATCTAATATTCTAAAGAATATTGAATATTCTAGTTTCCTTTAATAATCCAATCTTAGAAATAATATTCCTTTTATAATATTCTTATTTCCTTACTTTTAATAATTTTTCACAAAAAAATACGAATGCAAAAAATACAAAATTTTGCGATTTGCAGACCTATTCTGTTGGGACTTTTGATCACATTTATAATATATATTTTTTGTTGAAGTAGGAAATTCCTTTGTGATTTCAGTGAACTGTAAGTTTTTTGTAATACTGTTTGACTTTCTATAAAATTATTTTACTCATCATTTTTCACTACAATCATTAAACGGTTTCAAAAACTTTTCTATGTTTATTCTTTTCAACATTTTAGTCTTTCATACATTTCATAATTCATGGGTATAAATATTAAATAAAAATATTATTTCTCAAATAAAATAATCTAAATAACAGCAGCTATGGGCTCACTTTTTAACTAAATTTTATATTGAGCAATAATTAAGAGCTTAAAATGAAAAATATATTCAGTTGTCATTGGGAACCAATAACTACATAAAATTTATCTGGAATATGAAGAGGGAAGTGAAATGTCGTTAGAAAATTTCATTCTTAGAATCATGAAACATGAGACGTTAAGTTCTAAAAAGTTAATTAAAAATTATAAATAAACGTATTTGTTTATGCTAAGTAATAAAGAAGAAAAGATAATACGTCATTCATTTCATTTTATAGTGATGTATGTATTCATGTCAGTTATGTGTTACTTAAAATATATATATTTTTTTACTTTAATAACAAATATGTTCGATCAAATTGGCTTATAAAATATTGATAAATATTATTTGGGTAAAAATTATATTGGTTCATAGGACGATATCTTCAAAAATCCTAAAATATATACCCATTATTTTAAGACATTTTATAAATACTTTTCAAGTAATTATATCAGAATTCTGAAAAGCTAAAATTGATTCCTTTACTTTATATCACCATCTGAACATTCCCTACAATTATTGATATGCGAGTTGAACTGAAAAGTTAGCACCCGAAAAAAAGTGTGCCCTAAATTCAAGTAAGAGTTTCTTTTTATTTAAGAATTTCTTTTTACACAAAAGTATCTTTCCATTTTGATTTGTCTGTTTTTAAAAATAACTTTTAATGTAATGTTACTTCACAACGAAATGAAATTTAACATACTATTTTTACTTTTAAATTCTTTTTTTTGTCTTTTATCCATACAAAAACATATAATTGAAAACTGAAATATACAGGATTTTATTTTTAAAGGGAAAATAATAACTGTCCCTTAAAAGTTGCCCTCAAAATTTCTTAAAGTCATAAAAATGACAAAATCACTTAGTAAAAAATTATGTATTTATATTCAGCCATAAAAAAGCCATTCGTTCGTTCGGTTGAAAAATGGTAAACCTTTCTATTACTAATCGTGAATTAAGATAAAAATCTCTTTCCACTGCCTTTGCGAAAATGTGTAATATTTAAAACAAGAACTTTTGGGAATTCAATTGATGTCCTCTACATTTAGAGTTTCAATTTGATACATTCTTAAATGAAGAGGGTGAAACACAGTTATTTATCTCTAGGAGACTAATAAAATCTTTCTGATTTATGTCTCCATAAAAAGTGAATGTACTAAACAGTAACATTTATACCCAAGTATTAAAAATGCTTCGTACTTTTATTCTTTAGAGGGACTTCATTGATTTTTCTTCTTAATTTATGATTCAAAAGAACATAAATAAATATCCTAATAAAATACCTTTCCTAATGTAAAATATGAATATTTTTAAAGAACTTTTGGACATCGTTTTTTTATGTGATTGCACTATGCTCTTTTCTTTAAATTCTCATAACTATTTATTTTTGCATTGTTCATGCTATAATTTTTTTCAGGGCGTCGATTTAAGGTTTATTCTTATTAAAATACTAGCCGCCTTTGGCGACAGGATGGTTTGAAAAGAGTAATACGTTATAAAATTTAATTAAATACTTATGTGCATTGCTTTCTTTATAACTTCTAAACCAAATATATTTAAGCTTCAAATTTCGATAGTCATTTAACTCATATTATCATAGAGGCGATACTATTATTTGTTTATTGTACTCTATATCTCTCTAATCTGCTGTCGGGGAATTATGCAGAAAATATCACATTTTATATTTATTCCGTAACATTATGCTTCCATTTAAACCCTTTCTGGACATCCCGCTTTCCTCGATTTAATTTACATTAAGAGTTGATTTAATTATTCAGTTTAAGTTTTTGTCAAAGTTACTGCAAAGATACTGATATATTCTTAACTTACTAAATTCATCTTAAGTTGCACTTGCAGATTAAATTCTACTTTTATTTTACAAAAAATTAATTGTTGAAAAATATGGTTATAACATTTATTTAAAAAATTCATTAAAAGAAGAAAATTAATTTATAGGTTGAAACATTGTTATCAATGAGGAAAAAAGTCATTTTTAAGAAGATTTAAAAAACAGTTTTGTGCTATAATATTTTCGGAAATTACAGTAGAAATTTTCCAAATGTTAGCATAATTTTTAATTAATTAAAAATTTTAAAAATCTGTCTAGATAAACTTTTTTATTCTCCAAAGTAAATACGCGCATGCCAAGTGCGGTAGCTTGAGAGCATATGGTCATACTAACAAGAGACACACACTCGCCCATTTATTCATATACGCAAACATATATTCATTTGACTATCAGCCTTGGAGTAGTTCCAGGCATTAATTGGTCTGAAATTAAATTTTCTTTAAGATAGTAGATGGAAAAAGGAAAAAGAGCACGCTTTAATAACAATATTGATTTTTTTTTTATAAACCAGTCAGTTTTAATGTTTGATTTAGAAGACTGATTGATGCAAACACTTTTGCTTAAAATATTAGTACAAGTGTTTGTTAAATATGAGTCACAGAGCTCATTATTCATAATGCATTTATTGACTCAAGTTACATAAATTTTACTAAACAATATGTTAACTAATAAACAATACTAAACAATATGTACGTCTATTACTAAAGATATACAAATATAGCCTTAGGGCCCGAATTTGAATGCATATCCGGTATAAATTAAATCATGTTTACAGTAAATAAAGCTGATTTAGGGAATTAATGATATAGATATTACAAACGATCATAGAAATCTTTGCCTTGCATTTATAATTATTATTTTTAGGGAATATAGCATTTAATATTTATTTTATTTTATCCAGTCAAGTGCTGAAAAATGCATTTTTTTTAGATTTAATTTGCAATAATAGTTGATTTATTTTTTTATTTAAATTTCTGCCAATATGATGGTAACACATTAAAAAGAATAAATTTTTTCCCATTCATGTGCTCGGGCAAATTAAATTTTATTTTTTTTCTGAAATAATATTGTTGAAAAATATGGTTAAAATATTTCTTTAAATATTCGTTAAAAATAGAAACCTAAGTTATATGCTAAAAAACTAGTACTATTACAAAGCTAATTTTTTCATCTTTAACTTGATTTAAAAATCATGTTTGTGCAACAATATTTCAGGAAGTTATAGCAAAAAATGCCAAAATTTCGCTTATTTTAATTAACTAAAATTCTAATTAAAAATTCGAAAAAATTGATCCGCGATGTACACTCCCAGTCTCCAAAATTAGCAGTCTTAAAATTTCATGTGCCAAATTTGGTAGTTGTATGTTGAATGATCTGGCTGCAGTGAACCAACACACGCACTCGCACACACGCATTGAACTTTATTATAAGTATAGATTAAGCAGTTTAATGACCGAAGTAGAAATTACATTTTTTATCTAATGAATCATGGAGATATGTTTTTTTTTTTCAAATGTATCATGAAACAAAAGTCTTAAAATTTCATAAGCTTAAGCATTATCCTATAGCAAGGTTAATATTTTAATTTATTCATGAATATACCATGTATTTGTATATTTCAGCGCATAATGCCATAATAAAAAGTTTTCATTACTTGGAAAAAGTTATAAACCCTTTAAAATTATTTGCAATGAATGAAAATTCTGTGTGTCTTATCGACGTAAACTTTTACATCTATACTAATATATAAATGTGAAAGTTTGGATGGATGTTTGTTACTATATCACGTCAGAACGGCTGAGCAGAGTTGGATGAAATTTAGCAAGAAGACAGATTATAGTCAGGAATAGAAAATAGGCTACTTTTTATTCCGGTTAATTGAGAGGTACATTTTTTACTAATTAAAAACTAACTTTCGCGCCAAAAAGCTGAGGCGGAATCCCGCCAAATAATCCCGCCCAGTAAGGCTCCAGATTTTTTCCCCAACAGAGTTGAGGTTAGGCTTAGAAGAATTTCGACCGATTATTTCAAATGATTCTATTAATTTTTGTGTGTTTGTGTTTGATATATTTAAAATCAAATGTTTTTGATTAATCGATCTCTCGGGCTCATTCTGAAGAGCTTTTAAATTTAAAAGAAAACAGAATAAAGGAAATAAACAATTTCTAATCTTCATTGCATTACCGCAACCGGCGTAGGAAAGTCAGACATGTGCGTTACGCCAACTGGCATTGAAAGTTCGCGCGTGATTGTTGTGACATCAATTGTGTTTGTACGTGATGACAACTGTGTTTACATTTAAATTAAAAGTTTAAAAATTTGCTTATAATATTGTTGTAGGTATCTCAATCTCGATCAATAAATAAAATGGATTCGACCTGATTTTAAGGAAATACGGACTTGATTCCTGTTTTGTTTTACTCTGGGTAAATAAATTGTTTTTGTTAGTTGTGTGCTTTTGTTATAAAATTGTATTTATGTTATATATTTTTCGTATATGCTTATACTTTTAACCCTGCATAGGTCGTGCGGACTGCAATAGTAACTTTAAGTGAGTTTAATGTTTAAAAAATAATTAAGAAGAAGTGCCTTGTTATGTTTAAAGTTGATTAAAGAATGTTGTTAATTATTTTGGAGTTTTATTTTGATTTGAAAATGGACTACAATTGTAATCCGCGTGACCTTTTACTGACTTTATAGAGCTCGACCGGTGCAGGGTTAAATGTATCGTTTTTAGGTTAAGTTTTTTTTATTATTATTTGTCATTATTTGATAGATTTTCATACATATACATCAAAATTTCCACGCGAACAGAGTCGCGGGTAATATCTAGTATTATATATTTATCAGCAAGTATTTGTTTATTGCAGAGATCATGTACATATTAATAGCAAAATATTATAAGCCATTTTTTGTTCAAAATTTAAATTTTAACATACAGGAATCATATCCGGCACTGTTCAATAAGTAGCAAAATGTTACAATTTATAACAAATTAGCTGAGAAAATAGAGATACATCAAAAGCCACATATTCAAATGATATGTGTTGTGAATTGAAATGAATTTAATAACTGTTTGTATATTATATATGTTTAATAGCGCTGTTACCTAGTAACGGTTTCTATGTACATATGTTTTCTTGTCTTTATACAACGTTGTAACCTAGTAACTGTTTCTAAGTATATATATTTTGTTGTCTTTAAATAGCGTCGTTGACTAGCAACAGTTTTCATGTATATATGTCTTGTTTTTAAAGTAAAATTACACCGTTTTGTTTCTCAGCAAGCTTTGCGTCTTATGATTAAATCGACAGCCGTAAAAGCATCGAGTAGATGCGAGAGCCCATTAAAGATGAGAAGATTCATTTAGATACATTTGATTTGATTTGAAGAATTTTTTTTGCACTTAAAAATATGAAAATGATTTAATTTGTTACCTATTTTTATTTTTCTTAAATATGCATGTGATCTTATGATTTAAGTTATAAAAAGAAAAAATTGTAATAATTCAATAGGAACATGATTGTTATTACTTCATATTTCTCAGGGCAATAAAATTATAAAAGTTAAAAAAAAATCCTTAGAAATCAGTCACGAACAGTCAAGCAGAAAGTTAAGTATCTCATTTGAAGAACTCTCACTGCAATATCTATTTATCAGAAATGTCTATTACAAATATTATACCTACAGTCTCACAACATTTGAACTGTTCTCATGATCAAGTAACGCATTTTCAATGTTGATCATTTAAAGGTCTTATCACACGGTAAAATTTCGCCTGCACTTTTCCGTTTCTACCCTCAAAAACCGGTCAAGCAAGTTTCATATTCGACAACTTTTTCGAACCAGTTCGAAAATGTCGTCGGAAATATTGTCCGCAAACGAAATTCAACCAATCATGTGAAACTTCGAAGTGACGTCCCTTTCGCTGTCGTTTGCTGACTGAAAGTGCCGAAGATATTTTGCCATGTGATAAGGCCTTAACAAAACATGAGGGACAGCAGGAGATATGGTCAAATGACTTTCAAAAAATTATGGCGTAGGCAGCGTACAATGCATATTGCTATCTATGCGGTGCCAACCCAGAAACAATCAGGCAATAATTTTCAACTATGCAAAGCTGAAGAAATTTTCCATGACAGTCACAAACATTTCTCTAACTTGATCACACTAGACTGGAGTGTAAAATCGCCATCAGAGGATTGAAAATAAAAACATTACAGCTTTTTTAATTTCAAGACTGTGATACTCTTTAGCCCACTTAGTGACAAGCTACCCATATCCATGAAAAATATTCTTGTCAATCTAGTGACAAATGTAAGTCAGACTTTCTTGCATTCTTCAAACCTTTGGACAAAGAGGATTTTTTTTTATCACTAGTCATGGCGCCATAACTAACCTGACCATCCCAAATTTAGGCAAAGTGAGGAAATAAAATGGTTCCGGTTTGAATCAACTTTTGAAATAATTAATTATAAATACAAGCACGAAGAATCAGATGGTAGATTTTAAAAATCAGTCAAGAGAAGGACTATTGCCATTAGACTTTTATCAGCGTAGTGTTTTCTTATGCTTAGTCAATCCATTAACTCTCTCAAAACAGAAAATCTATTGGTAATCTTATTTATTATAGATTTTTTTACAAGTATCTACTTACCAATAACAATGTTGCAGCCTCTGAGGAAACTTTATTTTATAAGGAATGAAAATGAAGCAAAGTAGATATGCATTTATTTATTCAACTGGTCAGTTTCATAAGTAAGCCCTTCAACTTAAACGGATTTTAAAACTGCTTTTCTTATAAACGCTTTTTTTCTGGAATTATAAAAATAATATTGACAACTCATATGAAACTGTCCTTTCATGAATGCTATTACCACTTTTTTCTAAGAGATATGAGAAATGTTGCTTTGGTAACTTTTATGATTTAAAATGACTTTTTCAAATTATGAGAAAAAATGCACTTTTATCAGTTATTTCAGATTATTTTTCTTACACAAAAATGGCTTGATTGAAAAAAAATTTTCAAACGAAACTGAATATAATATATGCTTCTAACTCTCAAGAAAACTTCATTGATTGAAATAAATCAGAAGGATCCAAAGAATAAGATTTATTTCTACATTTTAATAGATTTTTTTTTGCTTTTCATGAAACTAAGGTACATATTTCAATTTTCAGAATTTGCATGAAATTTTGTCTCACATCATTAAAAGCTTTTAAAGTTGATGGTTTGAAATAGAATATTATTCATTAAAATCTTTTCACACGTTCTTTTTATTAAAATTGTTCGTATTACTACTTCAGTGATTATATTGGAATCGAAACTTATTTGAATTCAAAGTTAAAAATTGATTGCTTAAAAGTCACGTAATAAATTCTTTTCATGTAATAGTATACTCGTTTCATATGCTTTTACAAGACTTTCTTGAAAAGTTCATTATGATAACATTGACAGCTTCGAGTTTGAATTAATAATTTAACTATACATTAAACATTATTATCGAAATTTTTCAATATATTTAAGTAAAAAATTATTTTAATTTTATAAGCGACTCTGAAACTTTAATGGATGCTTGAATGAATGTTTAAAAATGAAATACTTTAAATCAATGATTCCTTAAAAAGTGAAATTGAAGCATAAGTAAATAGATAAGCAAACTTAGTCAAATTGTTGTTATCGTTTTCTATGGATAATAAAAAATTAAAATGTGTCCAAAAGTCTTTAGGACGAGCTCAGTGAACCTCTGAGCCTGAAGGTTTACAGAGCATCTTCCCTCGAAAGAGGGCAGAAGAGTCCAAAGATTGCAGCAACAATGGCAGGGAAGTTGAAGATGTGTTCTGGGCTTCATTGTTACGAGGGACAATGCTTGCAAATGGAGTAGGATCTAATATTGTCTGGTTCCATTTTCATGTCTTTAAAGTGAACTGTGCGGTGTCTTGCAATGATTGAAGAAAGATCTCTGGGGCAATTGATACGGAATGGAGGGCTTTTTAAAAAGTCTGCGTTTTGCTACAGCGTTAACATCTTCTGAGGTGGCCAAATTTGGTTGATCCAAGTGATGGGAGGCTTTGGCGAGAAAATCAGCGCTTTCCTTCCCGTCGATTCCCACATGAGCAGGAATCCTTTGGATTATGCATGATTTTTTTAATGAGTCTGTTAATGTTTTGAGATAAATTTGAGTTGCCATTGTTAAGATTTTACTTAACTGAATTAAGTAAAATCTTTATATGCAAAAATATATTAGATACTTGAAGTTTTGTAATCATTTTCTAGATTAATTTTACTAATTATGAATATTTACAGAATTTTTCAATTTTACATTACCTGTATGACCTTGAACTTTTGCCATATAATATGCATTTTTGAACATAAAATTCTAGAGGATATTTAGAGGACAAACAAAAAAAAAGGGATGAAAAAAGTATTTAGGCTTTAGTCTCCAGAAATTTGATATTTTGGAACTGAAATCAACAATTTCCTTTACTGTGTTAGGTATTTATAGGTAATTTTTGTAATAAAAGTATGCACATTGCAGAATATGCAATTTTCTTTTTCAAATTCGGAAATGTCCTTATATATTTTTGTTTATAAAAGGTATTGCTATCTACCGAATTTCATGAAATAATTCAATACGCCCTATTACACTACAGGAGCATCTTATTACAGTTTAAAGTAAATTCAGTTCGAAAGCCTGAGAGATATCAGGCCATCATATTTTGAAGTGTCGAGGAGAAGTGAGTATGTGTCGTAAACGACTTTTAACTGTGTATGAAAACAAAGAACATTTTTTATGTATTAATTTCTTCTTAATTTTATATTTT
Organism: Argiope trifasciata; assembly: GCA_026543055.1. Taxonomy (NCBI): domain Eukaryota; kingdom Metazoa; phylum Arthropoda; class Arachnida; order Araneae; family Araneidae; genus Argiope; species Argiope trifasciata. Next base: position 842,196 of record JAPMOQ010050131.1, read on the forward strand.
AACTTCTCTTTTATGTCTAATTTAATTTTTTAACTCCTAAAGAGCACATCCTCAGATATCGGATTGGACAATGTTTCCAATGGATTTTTCTTTGTATGGTAGAAGAGAAGTAAAATATCTTCCATGGGCCAAAAGGCAAAAATCCATGATTATTTCTTGCTATTTTGTAACTTTTTGTTAGAAATTACAAAATAGAAAAACGTCAACAAGTAAATATTTTGAATTTCGAGGAGTATTGCTATGTAAAGTAAATAATTTTTCATTGCATTTAAAGACAAAGAATATCTCTTTCTTCTTAATATCAAATCAGATAAGCAGAACAATTTACAAAGTTTATATTGTTAAAATTCAGACAAACTGGCATTACGAATTGATTTTCAGTTATCAAAGAGCAACAAAAAGCTGAAGGACTTTACTCAAAATACTATTAATGTGGTAAATTAATTCCACGAGAGGGCGCTCAGCACTTCTTCCGGTGTTAACCAGCAGTCAGAGGGGAGAGGGCAGAGAGAGTTCCCGACACCAAAGAATTCGGACCGTTCCGCTACCGTAGACCGAGAAAGGGTCACGACCGGAAACCGTTGAGACGATCCTCTTCAAAGGGCCGAAACTGGAATTGTGTTGAAGAATTCATCGGCAGATGCTCAAGGTACCACGCGTAGGTGGAAAAGAGCAACTAAAATTTCTACTGTTCATCTCCATGCCATTGCAATCAATTCTTCATCAGCAAAACTTCATTGTAAAAATCATCCTTTATTTAACCATTCAATAAACCAATAGTAATCTAAAACAGTGGACTGATGAATTAAAACCCATCACACCCACATTAATGATCATTTTCAATTCAGTTAATTTTAACAATCTCATATTTACTTTCGACTTTTTATTCATTTAGTTCCTTTCAAGTGAAGTTTTTAGCAAACAAACTTCATATCATTTCAAAAACTATTGCGAATTTTGTAAATCATATGTAGAAAAAAGCCACTAGATCGAATTATTTAAAATTTTTGGTTTCATTTAAAAGTTTCAATAGGAGCAAATTAACAATAATAATTAATTTATTTGGTTCTTTTTTCTCTTTAAATCTTTTCGAATCATTTCTACTGACACAAATTTTATAAAAGAGATAATTAAAATTGTTTTTCCATCAGAATTTGCAAAAAGTTAAAATAAATTACCTCACCCACTTAGTAGATTAAAAATTGTTTATATAATGTATAAGATTCTTTATTTATTAGAAGACCAATCAAATAAATTCGATATTATTGAGTTATAATCTAGATCTTACGAGAAACTGTTTAAAATAATAAGAAGATTCTCAGAAATAAAAACTTTTTGGCGAAATATCTTGTTGCCAAGGAATATCTACAAATAATCATATTAGTAACCAAACATTTGCTACGAAGATCAGATTATTGAAATGTATGGATGAAACATCATAAACCCAAGGTTTACCTATAGAACAAGAAAGTTTATTCAAAATTTCTCATAACATTGTGAAGTGAAACAACAGAAAAGAAAATTAGATCTACTTCCAATGAAAAGCTTCCGTTGGATAAAAACAAACTTTTTGTAGATTTTAAATCCGGTGAAATATTTCAAATAAATACAATATGGATTTTTCAATTGCCTCTGGTCTATTCTACAAAGATCACCTTTCTTTTTTCAATGATGAAATTTTCAGAGTAGCATCTTTTTACGAACAAAAAATAGCTACTTTTTACTTGTAACAAATATGAATTAAAAAACATAATACCGAATTCGTCAAAAATATAAAAATCTTGTATTATTTTAATTGTTTTAATCTGTAGTGCTCAGAAAAATAGTTATAGCGTTACCTTGAAAATAAGTCTACCATAGTATTGCTATGAAAACATTCGCTGGTGTAAGATTCAAGATGTTCACCGAAATTGCTAATCAGTAATGATACTTTATCCCTCAAAAAACATAAAATACAAGTAACAAAACAAATAGCAGCTAATGAAAAGAATGATTGAAGCAAATCAAAAAATGTTAGCAGATTGTAAATTTCTATTTGTACAACAGCAAAGCACAACAGCGTTTAGGAAAATAACTAGGGAGCTTTCTGCAATCCACACTCAAAAGAAAAAAAATTATTCGTCTTTAGGCGTCTCTACTTATATACCTTAACAAACATAACTTTACATATAACTAACTCTACACATATGCAACAGAGACGTAATTTTCTTGAAGGATCTCGGTTTTTAAAATGTTATCGCCCTAATTATTGTATTTCCTAGAACTTTCATTTTTGTCGCCAAGTTTATCGACAAGGCTGAGGAATCCTCGAACAGGAATGAATTGGATAGAAGGAACTGGACTGAATCGAACTGGAATCCCCTCAGCATCCTTTACGAATATGTGTGAATCTTTCTTCTTTAGTACGAGTTTAATTGTTCCGGGAGAAATTGCTATAAATTTGTAATAATATAAAGATGTTAATAAAGAATATAGAGATTTATAGATCTAAAATAAAAAAAACTAATACGTTTTTTTTTTTTTTTCAAAAATGAAACTTAAACATATAATTTCATTCCACAGAAATACAACAAAATACAGAATATACATCCAAGATTACACTATTCAAGGTATTGTACGTAATTAATTATTATGATGATCTCTTTTATAAATCTCTTTTTTCTAGCTATAACCCGCGACTTCGTTCGAGGAGAAATTTTTATATGTATGCATGAGAATTGACTGTATGATCAACAGTCGGCAGTGTCTGTCTAAACTCGTCTGCTAGCAAAACGACAACGCCGCGTATCACCGCTTGGTTGCCGCGGAAGCCCTTCATTCTGCGATTTAACGCCTCTAAAATGCGTACTTGTGCGACCTTGTGCACTCGTCCCATATTATTAACTTATACTACTACAAAAGACTGCCCAGCACTTGTTTTTGGTCATGTTGCATGTTGGGATATCTTTGCTTGCAAGATTAAACGGGAATTTGAAAACCGAATATGCAGTCCGTCCATCGTTTGGCAAAGTTGCAGCAATACCCGAGTAAACTACAGTCATAGCTATATCGCAACCCTTCAAGAGTTGAACTAGCAGGAGATTTAGCACAAACGTCTTGCCCTTAGCCTCTGGTGTGTCAAGAAAGAATAATCTCTTGGTAAAAGTGTAGAATAGTGTGCCCCTTGCTGCGCCAAGAATGCCAAGTTGCCAACCAAGATGGCGGACAAAATAAACAAACTGTTCCGCGGAACTGTTACGGTTGCCATTTCCCGCCTTTTTATATAGAATGTTTGTAATTATTTTTTTAATACTGCCCGGTGCCTTCTACAGATGCCTTCGGCATCTGTAGAAGGCACCGGGCAGTATATTTTAACTTTAAAAAAACATCCTAGGGCTTCGCTTTCATATGGAGAGGGAAAGCAGTAGCTTCGCTAGCAAATTGAACAGATGGACGGTGTGGATTAAGGAATAGCGCATAATAATATTACCAGAAAGAATAAATGATGTTATGGGAACGAATATTATACAGAATTTTTAATATTTAATGTACTTACTTACTTTATTTAATCTTTTCATAAACACTTAACACTTCATGACACTCAAAGCATTCTTTCCAAGCCTCATCAACTCATAAAAAAAATTCCAATCACCCTTCATTCATTCAGCAGGTTCGAAATAGTGCCTAACATCCCAACTACCAAATATCCACTCCTGTGCGATTGCAGACATAATAATATTTCGAGGGAATTAAACGTTGGAGGACCAAAAAAATTAGAGAACTGCGAATAATTTCATGGCATACTTCTTTTAATACGAAAACGCAGACGATTTGCGTATTCGCATAGTGGTAATTAAAAGTGTGAAAACGAAATTATTTTTTGTAAATATTAACACAAAAAA
>JAPMOQ010050131.1:846086-935109 GCA_026543055.1 Argiope trifasciata
CGTGATACAATAAATAATACTTCAGCGATCAGAATTTCGGCACCACACGTTTACTAATTCCCCTCTTCGGTAAAGTGGGGGTAGGCCGAAATCAGCGATACATTTTCGAGATATGCAAATCATTTTGTCCTCAATCAATATCAAACCTTCGTTAATGATTAGGCCATTGTGAGTGCCATCCAGGCTGTGCACGATATATTCTGATAAAGCTCCTTGTGTTTATCCCACAACTGGAAGGAGTTTGATAGTCCAAGTGCTCACTAAAATAGCAAACAGATATTCTACCACTTTCATAACCCGAGCTATATTACTCCTCTACGAAGGATTAGGTTTGCGTTTTCTGGCCATTTAGAAGAACCATCAAATAATAGCAAATGATTTTTTTTAATTAACCTAAAAACGATGTACTTAAAACTATAAGCATATACGAAAAATATATAACTAACATAAATACAATTTAATAACAAAAGCACACAACTAATCTCAAAAAATTTATTTTCATTGTATACCTGAAATAAAACAAAACAATAAATCAAGTCCATTTTTCTTCCAAATGAAGTCAAGTCTATTTTATTTATCGATTGAGATAGCTACAACAGCATAATGCACGTAATTTTTAAACTTATCTTCTATATCTATATCTATCTATATCTTCTATACTTATAATAAAGCTCAATGTGTGTGTGTGCGTGTGTGTGTGTTGGCGCTCTACAGGCCAGACCGTTGGACCTACAGCTACCAAATTTGGTACATGCATACCTTGGAGGTCCGGAATGTGCACCTCGGAGCCCTTTTTTCGAATTTTTAATTAGAATTTGAATTAATTAAAATTTAAGCGAAATTTCGACGTTTTTCCGTTATAACTTCCGAAAATATTATTGCACAAACATGATTTTTCCATCAATTTAAAGATAAAAAAATTAGCTTTCTAACGGTGTGAGTTTTTATAATTTATAACGTAAGCTTCTATTTTTAACGAATTTTTAAAGAAATATTTTAACCATGTTTTTATCACGTGATTGGATAAAATAAAAGAATGCCGGAAGTTCAAATAAAAAAAATGTATCATCGCAAAATAAATCTACAGAAATGCAACTTTCAGCACGTGACAGGATAAAATAAAAGAAATATAAAATGTGATATTTTCTTTAAAAAATAAATGCAAAGCAAAGGATTCTAAGATCGTTTGCAATCATAGAGCTGATATATAAACCAGTATACCAGCTCTATGTTTGCAATATCTGTATCATTAATTCCATAAATTATCTTTATTTACAGTAAACCTGATTGAATTTTGACAGGATATGCATTGAAATCCCGACTGAATGGCATATTTATGTAATCGTTTGCAATATCTGTATCATTAATTCAATACTTTTTTCCCTTTCTCGCTTTCTTTGAAAAAAAAAAAACATATTTCATATTTTGGCAACATCATCGAAAAAAAACATTTTTAATATTTTGGAAGCATAACCGATAGTTAAAACTGATTGATTTATAAAATTAAAGAATACTATTAGGAAAAGGTGTTCTTTTAGAACTTTTCGTCCATCATCTTAAAGAAAATATTGCTTTCAGTCCAATCAATTCCCGGAATTACTTCTAGGCTAATGAATATGTAATTTAATTGAAAATTTTAGAACGCATTACTCATGGCGAACCAGCTGGTCACCAAAGGCGGCTAGTAAATAATAAAAACACAGTTATCGACAATCAGAACACATTGCGCATGTGTGAATTTTTTACTCCAATTCGAGGAACGCGATGCAGATTGAAAATTTTTGATTTCCTTTATTCTATTTTAATTTAAAAGTACTTCAGAAAGAATCCAAAAGATCGATTAATTAACAATGTTTAGTTTTAAATGCATCAAATGCTAAGAAAATAAGCAGAATCATTTGAAATAATCGATTGAAACCATGTTAATCCTATCCTCATTAGCGTGGGAGGAAAAACTGAGCCCTTACTCGTCTTTGGCGGGATTTGGCCTCAGATTTAATAGAAGCCTATGTCCTATTCCAGACTGTAATCTATCTCTGTGCTAAATTTCATCTAACTTCGCTCTGACGTGATTGACTAACAAATATCCATCTCTCCAATCATCCAAACTTTCACATTTTTGTTGTTGTTAGTTCTGACACTTTACAAGCCAGCTGACAGCTATCTGGCAGTTATTTAAGTCGAATGAATGTCTCTTGCTTTTTCAGTAGCGCCAACTATGTTCAAGAGTACGACTTAACTAATTCATGCGTCACATTCTCTTGCACAGCCTCTCTTTACAGGGGGGAGGGGGACGCCTCACAGAGAGAACACAGAAAAACCATGCCCAAACCGGGACTCTCAGGTCACGGGGCAATCACGCTAGCCCTATCTCAGAACATCGGCTCACATTTATAATAGTAGAATAGGTGTGTTATTTAATAGAGTCAAATGCATAAATATCTGTTAGTGAATAAAAATGATCAAACCGAATGCATCTCGATTGCTAGAATAATTAATCATACATGAATAAGGAAATTCTTGTTTCCTTTTTGGCATGTTTAGTTTAGTAGAAAACAGCATATCAGGATACATAAAATGTGTTTATTTTTCATTAAAATATAGTAAAAAACTTACAATTAATTTTTTTCGATATTATATTCATAGTATTAGCAGCTAAAGACAAATAAGATTTTTAAAAAACAGAAGAAGCGCAAAGACGAATATTCACAAGAAAACCTTTCAAATTCTTACTAAAAACTTATAATATGGGTAGGAATGTAAGCATTTACTATTCGTTTTTTTAGAACATTAAAAAAAGTTGTTAAGTAATATTTATACAGATAAAGCAAAATTTATTGTTGATATTTGATTCCTTTTTTTTCGGTTAGTTTGGAACAAAAGATCGTTCTTGGAAAGATTAGTTGTTTTTTTTCCCTCATAATCGTGAACAATTTGCTTCCAAAGATCGTATTATTTAATGTTTATGATCATCAAACGTAGTTTAAATTTAGCTTTCGCCACTAGTGCCTTTATTTATTTATACTTTTTATTTTTGGAAATTGGAAAGTAATGAATTTTCTTACGTTGTTCTTTATTAATTTATAACAAAATTCTGGATTTGATTTTTTAAAAAGAAAAACATAAATGAAACAGTGAATATTGTTTACAATGGAAACTGATTTCTATCTTGGAAACAGAATATGGACAAAATATTGGCTATAAAGAATATTGACTCGAAATAATAAAAAAATTCTGTACTTGAATATTTTTTTAATTACGCAACAAAAATAGCAATTACTTTATATTCCACAAAACCATTTTTCTTATAGTTCGTATTCAGATTTACTTAAATTATCAAAGTTAAATAATTGTAATATTTATTTTTTATTTATAATTTTTATCATACGCATTCCAAAAAATAAATAATATGGTAAGCAAAAGTTGCGGTTTTGATTAAATACCTTCAGGTAATTTACAAATGCTTAGAATAATATTTATGAATATTAAATACCGTTTTCTGCAATTTTGAGTCAGTTTGGAATTGAAATTATACTAACAATCATGATTGATAATGATACAAAATTCCTTTCATGAATTATGAGTTTACCTGTGTAGGTAGATTAAAAATATTTACGCACAGTAAAAGAACAAGAAACTATGAAACGCAACTGAATAATTATTGTTATTGAGCATAATATCTATGATCGAATTTATCGATACTAAACATATAATAGAGCTTAACGAGTTCATAGAAAACAAAAGATGCTAAAAAACCCCACTTAGTCCTTTATGTTTTAGAGTTATCGTAGTTATTTGAATTAAGACAGAAAAAATGTCCAGCGAATAGATTTCGTTTAAAATTTGATAGGAAATTGCAGATTTTGAATTAATAGCACTTACCAAATTTCGTATACCTATCTTAAACCGTTTTTTTTTTTTATTATTGTTGTTTATGTTGTTCAAAGGTAGGCATAATTCAGAAAAAAAATGTTTCAGACTCAGATATCTGAAACATAGAGATTCGTCAAAATCCCCGATACAAATTTTTTAACGATTATAATTCATTCTCTTTGTATACTTCATTAAAAAAAAGTTTCATCCAAGGTTTAGTTAAAATTAAATTATCGAAAATTGTTTTTTCTTAAACTTGTCAATTGAAATCATTTCAAATCAAACATAAACATATTTATCTCGTTTAACTTCATGTTACTAAAATATTTGAAGGAAAAACATTGTTAATTTCCAGAAATATTCAACCTACAGATTTCGATGACTTCAACTACGTTTACAAAAACTTCATAATACGTTCCAGAGAAGAAAAAAAAAAACATTTTTGAAATCTTGACCATATCTGTATAAGTCAACGTATATATAAGAACGAGTTTTAAAAATTGCTACATCGATGGATCAAATTTAGCAAGCAATTTTGAAATAGATATTGTAACTTTGTATCAAAGCAAGAGCATTTTTTCTAATCATTTATCCTACTTTCTAAATTAATCTATTAGAGATAAAATAATGTAAACAATTTCTACTTACTCTGATTTTTACATATTTATATGTCTCCGATCCTTGTTAGTTAGCTATTTAACCTAATCATTAATAAGGCGTTTTCGATCCCATACACATAACTTATTTTTCAATACAGCTATCGTAACTAACGTTCCAAACTATTTTTTTCCAAAACCAAAACATCTAACTATTGCCATCCCTTTGTAAACATTATCTCCAATAGTAAAAAATAAATTAAACTCTTGCTTTTGCCAACCATAACTGAGATATGCTCATATTTGACCATTCTGACTTCTCAATTTCCCTCCATGGAACCACATCATACTATATATTACAATAAATATAAGAACAAGAATAAAATATCATGATTTAAAAAGTTTATACTTAAGTCCTAAATAAAAATCTTTAAAACATAATGATTTATTTGAGTCATAGATTTTAGGGTTCATCATCAGATTTTGTATTGGAATTATCATCTTCTTCCAGCTTCTTTAAGCTTTTAACCAACTGACACGAGTCATCATGCTATAAAGGTGTCCACCTGTTAGCTTCTAATTGTGAGATCCTAACCATATCACTAGGGTTTATTTCTATATCTAGAACTTTTAAATCATCCTCGATTGAACCAGGTTTTAATATATATTGTAATAATAACAACAAAAAAGGAAATATAATAAAAATATTATGTCTGCCCGGCATAAAAATTTCTATAATGCAATAGTTTAAAGTTTACTTAGATTGTTGACTTTTGAATTCGTTGATAGATTTGTCCTGGAGTTTTCGTCTTCCTCTCAAATTCTCAAAGATTTTCATCTGATACAAGGCGTGGTGCATAAAAGTAGTCTTTATTACTTTCTATTAAATTTTATAAGTATCTTTAAGGAAGTGTTTCTCTGCTAATTATTGTTTCTTAATACCGTGGTGAAGGTTTCTCAGTTATTAGTCACTTTAGGGATTTTTTCTTCTCTTATTTTCTTTTCTTGCATGTCTTTTTCCCATTTGTCTGTCTTCATCCAAGTAGCATTTCAACAATCAACAGAAGGCTATCATCGTGATTACAGTCCGTCTTGTTAGATTTTTTTCCTGATATCATGATGAAATCACTTTGTTTCGTTTTCACTAACAGAAAACTCCAGCACGGAATTTTTGGGGAATAATCTTTCATGAATATGCAGAAAAAGAATTTTGAAACACATTTCGCATCTGTTAGCTTTATGTGCAGTTAGCTCGGTCATTCATCAGATATTTTTAAAAGATAAAACAAATTATTGTTTTAATGTTTAATTAGAAGTCAAACGAGCATCGCATCACTAAATCTAAAATAGTTTAGTTATATTAATGTTTTTCTTTGATAGCAATACGGGGCTTAAAAGATAAAATTAAAAATAATAATAAATAAATAAATTGAAGGAGATTCTAGTCTCTGGTCAGATAATCATCCTCGCTTGATCATGTTTTAAAGATTAATTCGTTTATCTTTACATGCATCGTTTAAAGAAATTTTCTCAATTACACCAAAGATAGTATACAAATAGTAATAAATATCATTTCAACAATCTGATTAAAATAGTAAAAATTATAGAATGTATAGAAATGTGATATTGTTGATAAATCCATTTTTTTAAAGTGATGTAAAATGGAATTTATGCGGCTATTTTTTTTAAGAAGTTAGAAGACAATTTTTTTCTAAATTTTTAATTGATGATTAATGTTTAGTTAAAGATTTAGAAAAAAAATAGATTAAATCCTTTTCTGATAAACAGTTACTACTCAAGAAGCATTTACCTACCAAATTCGATAGCTCTCCAGATTCAACAATATACCCGTAGAAAATTTTGTAGGATTTCAAATCAAGCATCTGATATGGTGCAATTTACAAACAATATAGCAAATTGTAAATATTATTAAGTAAATATAGCGTTTTCCATACACGTGAACAACTTTTATTTCATAAAAAAAAATTAAATATTAATGATAATTTCAACAAACCGTTTATATCATCATAGCATTTGCAATCAAAATTAGAAAAAAATCTAATCAATAATTTGAATTTTTGTAGCGTACAAATCATTTAAGCAGACATATATGTTGTTCAGATGATGATGATGTCGTGTCCGCGTTATCACGGAAAGTGTGGGAGGGATGGGGAGAGGGCAGTAGCTTCTGAGGGTAAAGACCCCTGACTGCTCAGATGTTCTTCTATTATCGAAAACCGTAATTACTTCTCCGATTTCTTTTTAATCTCAGCCAGAGGGGGAAAAAAATACTAAGCCAAACTATCACAAATGACTTCTCCAATACTTTTATGACATCAAAGGTTTGTGTATAGTCTTAAATTTCTATCACTGTACTTGCAACAATTTACTGAATGTCGTTTTTCTACCATTTACTATCCTTGACTTGCACACAGAATAGCTTTTAATGATTTTTAAATAAGATTGTTATTTAAAATACCTTTGAAGTCTATATTTATTAGAATGCCATAATGTTTTTCCTTTCTACTATGTTGACAATAATTATTTTATTTTTCTTTAAATGAGTCAGCTATTATTGTGAGACTCAAAGTCATGCATATTATTATATGCGATAGAGAAAAATTGGAGAACGATGGCAGATGGACAATGAAGTGGCTTTCGATATTTTATACGGCAGTTGACATGGTGAAATCATACTTTTTTCCCACTTACTGTTTGAATATGTTCCGTGTATTTTAGTTCCAGGTGAATTACCCAGATTTTACCTACTTTAAGGACGGTGGCTGGTAGTTGCACCCATTTGATGTTGTGGGAACCGAAATTTTGTTGAAGCTTTGTTTTGGATCCATGGAGTTGGTTTCTCCACAAAATATATCTAATTTCTTACCCAAATAGCACACAGATATTGTATGATATTGATCAATATTCGCAATGCTGTTTAATATTATATAATATCGCACAATATACTGTAACAGACTGAGCTACCTGGGTAGGATTCATACTGATCATATAATGAGCCCGAATACTTAGGTAGGGTAGGGTTTATCTTCATGAAAACCTATAAATGAGTTTTCGGACAAAAATTGATACGTGCAGAAGGCATTAGATTAATCATTCACGAGCACTCCACACCAGCTTTATCTCAACATCTATGGTGGACAATCTGCTAAGATAACCACAAGTCTTGCCTCTTTCCTTACACACCTCCATTCACCAAGTGATCAATTCATATGGTGGGATGGAAATGAAATGTTGGGTAATTGAAGGGATTTTATATCCAACTGATCATTCTGATCATTCATTCTTATCATTCTGATTCTGCGGATTTTTCTCACTGTTGATCAATTTTGGAGTGCTACCACATCGTTGGCGTGATAGGAGAGATCACGAATGTCAACTTTATATTTTTCTGTAGGATTTTATTTCTCTCTTTCACATTGTATTTATATTTTTGACTTGAATGTTATAGTTGTTTTCGATGGAGCTTAACAAGCCGGCTGTCAGTCGTTGACTTGTCATTAACGCTAGCGATTTTATGACGAAATTTTTGCGTCTCTTTTTCTTCAGTAGCGCCATCTAGGGTTAAGAGTACGCCTTACCTACTCACGAGTCACAATCCTTTTTACAGGGCGGACATTCATCCATAAATCGTAATTTAGACCAGAACCAGAAAACAATCACCTCTGATCTTAGAGCATATTTTAGTTTATTTCCCTAGTTATATTTCATTCATTTTTTTTCTAGCAGCTGTACATCTTTGAAAGCATAAGAGTTGCAATTATTTCCATTCCTCTCTTTTTTCTTGTAACTTTCGTTACCTTTTCATGTCTGAACTTCAAAAAAAAATATTAGAAAACTTATAACTTAACAGATTTATTGTTTAAAAAGTAAAACATAAATGCGAGAATGGAGTTAGTCATGCATTACCATAGATTAGTAAATATTTCTAGATTCTGGCAGGAATCAAAATCTGAATCAGTATTCACTGCTCTGGAATTTCACACATCATTTCCTCTAGCATTTCTCAACCCCAATTTTTCCAAAGTTCAAAACCAAAAAAAAAAAAAAAAAAAAAAAAAAAAGTTCAGAGTAATTGCTTCTGCGGATAAGGCACTCTTGATAATTTTGGAACACCCCAATGGTGTTTTGTAGCAGACATTTCGAACGGAACAATATTTACTCTGGTGCTACTGAAAAGATTGCTTTTCGAAAATATCTAAACTTTTGATTCCTCAAGCACACTTTTTCTACCGCAATGGGAGAACACGCGCAGTCCCTGAAAATATGTCTAGTCTAGTTATATTAACGTAAAGCAACGCGAGGGCTATTTTGGGACGAGCCTCGTTATTTTGAACGCGGTCATGATGAGGATGACACCTGAGCCGGAACCCTCTCTCCAAACTTCCACACTAGTGGGAGGACATTTGGCCCAGACAGATTTAACGTGCACAAGACCGCTTACACGACTGTTCCTCCCATGGAATCAGATCTCGAACTTGAAATCCTCCGATTTCAAAGCCGAGATCTTCCCACCAATATCTGGAATCAACCGGAAAAGATCTGTCAACGATTTGTCAGAAATTTTGTCAGTTAGGTTGGGAGATAATTCATTTTCATTTCCAAATCCGTATTCAGTTTTGTATTTTATTACATAATACGAATTTTTTCATCTTTACACTTCACCTGGCACTTAAGCCTGTTTAATTGGAATTCGATCCTGTGTATGTGTATGTCAGACCGTTTCACCAATAACTACCAAATTTAGCACATGTATAATTTAGAGTGTAAAAATGTAGAACTCGGAGATATTTTTTTAAAAAAAATATTAGTCAGAAATTTAATTAATTACAAACTAAGCTGAATTTAAAGGTTTTTCGCTATAACTTCTGAAACCATTATCGCACAAGTGCAAACGTTACACTGTTTCAAAATTTTAAAAGATTGTCTTTTTAATGATGATAGTTTCGTAGTCGAACAAATTTTTGCTAAATTTTAAAAATCTTAAAAAAATTTTTTTTTTAAACCTAGCTTCTAAAAATAGATAATATTGTTGCCTTGCAGTTCACTCCGATTTCATTGTTTCGTCAACTATATAATCAGATGATTATTTAACACTTTTGAAAACTATAGATGGAAGCTATGTACTTTATGAGATGTAAACCAATGAAATTACAATAAGCAGAAATTAGTAGCATTGATGAATACAGATATATATTTTTAATAGCATCCTAATGTCAAGAGATTGGTCTTCATTAGAAAGGTTAATGTACACGATAAACAAAAGGCAAGTAAAACATTAAAATAAGGCGTTAAATTTAGATAATTTGGCAAAATCATGGACATTAAACTACATTTAAACGATAAATTTGAAATGAAATATAATCAATATATACAGAGAACCATTTGGTAATCTGAAACGAGTAATCTCAAAGAACAATACAGAATAAAGGGAATGTGCGTGCGCGTTATATTGACGCTCTCTATGTCAAACAGCTTGACCTACCGCGAAAAAACATTTGTCACATTTGTATATTTTGTAGGATGGAAATTTACACCTTGGAGATTTTTTAAACTTCTAATCAGTTAGAAAGTACTATATCATGTCGATTAAAACTTTCTGCTACTGTGATATAATTGTATAATCACAAAAGTACCTCCAGATCACTCCAAGATATTCTGATAAATCTGAATCATCGGAACACCGCGTAAATATTGGGGAAAATATGATAAATACTTTCAGTGGTCATGATATAGTTCCTTCCTTAATAGATTCGTCCCATCCTTGGAAGGAGGTAACTAGCCCCGCATCTTTTCTGTAACCATCAGGGCGACTAAAACCAATAACTATGCCTGAAGCTTTCTATTCCTATTTTTTAGACCCACCTGAAGAGATAATTGTAAATATATATATACTGACAGAAAATAAAAGGAATGCATAGCTTATTAGAGAGGTATCAAACTTTTAAAATGGAACGAGATGTAAATAAATACATTTTGCTGATGAAGACTTTAAGTTATAGGAAATATTTAAATGAAGTGTTTAGCAATCATTAATCGCGATGAACCAACTGGTCGCCAAAGTCGGTCCGTCCCTTGTAAATAAATATTTATCTCTTTCAATATTCTACAGCCAATTAATAATTCCATACTCTGGTCTCCTTTTTCTTTCAGAAGATTATTTTTAAACCTATTTAAAAGTTATTACAAATGTAATAATGCCATACACAAATTTGTTGAAAAAAAATGGGTGGCGATCTTTATGTTCATATTTGAGCAAACTATATTAGTAAACTATTTTTCGATTCTCCTCATATGAAAAGCATATTTCTGGTGAATAGAGTAGCTCATAATAGAAAGATTTAAAAAAAAAACGATTACAAAATGCTCTTGATTCAAATAATTATAAAAGTCACTTCCGAAATTAAGTTGCTTTGTAACGACAAAGAAAATTCGATGGAGCATTTTAAATTCAGATTTAAAATAACAATTGAAAGAAGAGGATTTTTTCTTCTTTTTTTCAGTATTCACAAATTTTTATCTCGCGAAAAAAAAACGCAAAACTTTCTAATTGTTTACGGAAAAAATAAAATTACCAACAAAAATAATTGAAAATAAAATCAGCTTAGAAAAAAATTATTCAACAAAGTTATGGAGGAAAAAAAAAAAAGAAATATTCACAGCACTTACAAATAAAATCAATCTTGATCATTTCCTATTAAAAAGAGCATTAATATTTTGAGCAATAAATATCCCATCTTTTCTGAACAACAAAATATTTCAGATAAAAACTGAATTCTCAACAAATATACTAAGTTTAACACTAAGGCTGCCATGCCGAATTTCTTTAAATGCACTTTATATGGATCCACCAACAGTCAAAATGTTACACATTCCAATGTCGTTTTTATTACCTTTCATTTAAAAAAAAAAGTATAAATTCATTTCATTTTAATTATCCAGTAAATACTAAACATTTAGTATAATTTATTTTTCATTTGGTAAGCAAAATCAATATTTCCTACTTTCAAAAAAGAAGGAAACCGAAGATTATTTTCAGCATTAAAAATTATAGACCAATGTTGCTCAAACACTTCAATTTCTTAATCTTTAGTCGAAGGTGATTAAAGAATATATTATCTCTTTCAGAAAAATTGGTTAATTTAGTTAGCATTTTATGTGTTCCAGTTTTCAAACATGCATTGCTCAGACTAGCTAATAACTGAATTCTGATAATAGATATATTAGAGAGATGAGTTGACTCTATTTACATATAATAAATTGAGGTTCAAGGGAACTCAAATTTCCCAAATGCTAAATAAACAATCAATAGAAAGTTAATAAATATCATTAAATAGAAGTTAATCCTTTCAAGTATAAACATCATATTAGCAACAGATGTTGACACCCCAGATCAACACATTGCAAATAATGTTTTTTAAAAAAATCTATCACAGCAAGACAATATCAATATTATGTTATTGGCAGTTTAGTTATAATGCTGGAAGGATATTAGAACAAGCTACTGCATAATTATTTTAATTTACTTGGCCTAACTCTGAGCATCATTAATACATATACATTTTTAAGATTGATTAATAATACAAATTTATTTTTGATTTTATGCATAAATTTTTTTAATAATAGTAATAATAGAGCTTTTTAATAAATTAATTTAAAATAATAATTTTATTTTAAAATTATTTTTTCAAACTCTTTACACTTACAGATTAATAAAGTCATAAACACTATACACTTTAAAACTAATATTTTTATCTACATTGCGTCTTTACAAGAATTCCATCATCACAAGAATTTTCTGCCTTTCAAAACAAAAATGATTTTAGATAAAAGAAATGAGGATGTCTCATTCAGTTAATTGAGTTCTATAAGAAAAGTTCATAAAGTGATTTCTCCAAGTAGATATTGTTCCTTTTGGCTAAGCAGAAACAACAAAATATTGACATGTAAGCACTGTTAAAATATCATTGAATAAATTATTTGGTAACTTTTGAATTTTTGAAAAGGGAAATTACTATTGCAAAGTAAACACTTTTGCAAAATCAGGGTGCATATAAGGAAAATGCTGCAAAAATTAAGTGCTTTTAAGCATCTTAGTCAAAAAAATTAAGCACCTTTGTACATGTATGCATATGTAAACCTGAATATTTTCTAGTCCTAGGTTATTTCGTTTTAAAATAATGCATAATTTTAATTGAAATTTTTAAAATTAATATTAAATGTGCATTTTTTTATTTTTATAATATTTGCCCAATGTCTTTGATTGCAAAATAAATTGTCTTTTTGCTTTTGACAAAAACAAAAAAAGGATAACAAAAATGAAAAAAAAAATTATTACCAAAAATAAGATAAGATTAATAGTCAAGATCTTTGATATTTTTCAATATTTCTTAAACAAAGTACCAGCTTATTTAGATGGATATATCATTTCTAAAATTGTCATCATTGATGTAGTGTATCTTGGCCAAAAGTTTGTATTTCATTTTTATGAGTGCAACAGCAAATAAGATTCAACATAGATGGGATAGAAAGTGTAAATTTCCTCCTTTACTCACCGTCTCATTTAGAAATTTTAGCTATAACCCTATTAAGCTAAGAACTAAGCATTATGGAATGGTTGCCATTATAAGACTGACAAAAATACCATAAAAACTGATGACAATACAATGTCATGTTCTAAGCAAGTTTTTTAAAAGATAATGGCATTCAGAAATGTCCATGCTTTATAAAAAATATCTTATTACTTTTAACTCTAAAGTTTAGCAAATTATTATTTTTTAATTTTTAAAGTATATAACTACATTTGGAATGATTTTTTTTAAAAAAATGCACAGCTATATTTTGAATATCAGCATTAAAAAAAATCTATGAAACTAAATTATATTATTTTTATGACCAAATTTGTTTCATAATTGTTCTCTACTCCACCCCAAAGAGAGGTATTAAGTAAAATTTCATAGTTAAGAAGCTTTCAAATGATTAAGTTTGCAGATAGCTTAAGAAATATATTATTTAGTTAATGAACCAATAAAAAGGAAAACTATATCTTTATCTATTTTTTAAATCTCAGGGTTCAACAGATTAAAAAGAAAGATGAAAGTTTCAATTTTTATCACATTATGAAGCCTTAAAACAACTATAAAGTATTTTTATGAATAGGTGACTTATTCTCTATTTCAACAGGTACAGAAAATATTGAGAAATTATAACTCCAAATCTGAACAAAAAAGTATGCACTATTTTTATTTATTTATGAGGACTTTGTTTTCGTAAGAAAATTTTATCAATGATTAGGATTTAAGGAAATAGCTTTTAAATATAAAAAATAGCATTAAAATGTATGCAAATGCAAGTATAAAAATCAGAATAATTCACCAAAAAATGGACTTAGCAACAAAAAATCATATAATAACATCTTTTTTGTATTCGTGCAAAATATCTTATGAAACAATATATTAAGAAGAATGTTTATTGGATGTGTTAAGTAATTCAAAGCAATAAGAATAAAAACAGCTAAATAACATTTATTTCATTTACACACTATATTTCATGTGCATTTTTAGAACAACTTTTCTTATCTCTGAGGTATCTATTTCTTTAACACACCATACTGTATTCTTATTTTTGTTGTTTGGAATTTGCATAATCTTTAAGAAGATATAAAGAGATGACCATAACAATCAGTTAAGCATATTTCATATTTTGATCTTCCGGAATAACCAATCCAATATTTCAATATGGTGCCAATGTTGAAAAATGAGCAAAAAAAGTTCATTAAATATTACTTTAGCATGAGTTTAAACTCTTATATCCCTTCACCAAATGCTTTCTTTCAATTGCTTTCTTTTTTGATATATCCAGTAAACAAATATGTATGACTGTTATCAATTTAGCAGGAACAAAAAAAAAAAAAAAAAAAAAAAAAAAAATTCTTGCATATCTCCAGAAAATTAAGCACTTTTAAGATGCTTGAAAATGGCTTTTAAATATAAGGACTTTTCATGGTGCTACAAACCTACAAAAATAACTTAAATTAATACATTTTTTAAGAATTTTATTCAAGTAATTAAATATATAATCAAACAAATAATATTTCAACAGAGAAATTTAAGGAAGTTTTGTAGTACGACCACAGAGGCAGAAGTGTAATTTCAAAACAATTATTAATTCCATTATGACTTTTGCCAATATTCAGAATTTCAAAATTGAAAGATAAAAAAAAGAGCTAAACTGAGAAAAAAAATAACGCTAGTATATATAAACATATAATGCACTATAGTATATGCTCAGAGAACAAAGAATAGTAAAAGTAACAACAGTTTTTATTAAACTTCAATAGAATTGGATTAAAAATATAATCAATATTTATTATCAATATAAATTTAAGTACTTTTTTCCACACATTATCACAAGGTTTTACAATAATATTGTATGCCAAGTTAACAGTGCAGTATGATTCCAATCTTATAACATCTGCCTGAATTCTTTAGATGGTCAGCATTGCAAACTTAAATAAAAAAGAAAAAGAATTATAGCAATGATTTATGCAATTACAGAAATAAACTACTTTGCAACACACATATATCATTTAAAAAAATTTCAATGAAAACGAAGAATTAAATTATTGATATTAGCACAATTACATGTTTATTAATAACTTGCTTAGAATTAGGGAGATCTTAATATTCATAACATTTATGTCTTCTAAAATTTTTGTTTTTAATAATCATAATATTTAGATGAATATCAACTGCTTTATATTTAAGATTTTTTATAAATCAAATATGATTGTTTCTTTTTCTTCCCACATTAAAATTGAAAATTATTTGCCCAAATGAATAAAAGTGTTTATCATAACTTTTCTACAATTACATTCAGTAGTAAATTATCACTGTCCCAATTCAGAAACAAACAAAAAATCATTTTCAAACTCATTCAGCCAAAAGAAATAATCATATTATATTTAGTCAGTATTATTTATCATACAATTTTCATACATAAGATAATAGCATAATATTTGCTCTTAAATCATTGAATGAATTCATCAATTTAAACAAAATATGAATTTGAAAAATCAATTCAATGATATGTAAGAATTTTTTTTTAAAATCTGATTAGGTAAATGTCTTGTTCATTCACTTCACATTTATACAACAAACAAGGTACTCCATAGTAATACTATTCTATTAAAAAAGGATGGACAATAAGTAATACTTATGTCCCAATGAAATTAAACTTACTAAATTTAAAAATTCCTTTCTATTTTTAAAATAGAAATGAATTTTTCTCATTTTAGAAATAATTTCAGCAATTTTATTTTAATTTCATATAATGTTATTCCATGGAACACAAAATGATATGTCTCGATAATATAAATTAATTGTGCCTAAATAGTTCAGAAAGAAATTAAAATTGCTAGTAACAATTTAAATGTCGATTACATTGTAATTTCAGAAGTTATAACTTTATATTTACTACTTCATCTATAACTACTACAAAGTATAAAATGGGGAGAATACACGTAGGGACATAATATCACAGTTAGAGCAATATTTCCAATCTCTTTTATTAAACAATACAAGGGGAAGAAAAAAATAATGGGAGACATAATGCTCTCATTATATGCCACAGATAATAATGAAATTGAGTTGTAATTATTCTATTCAATCTGGCAAGCTTTACTGCAAAAGAAGTATTTTAATCAATAAAGGAGCTTTTTTTTATTTAAGTATTTTTTTAAAGTATTTTAATTAACAAGCATCAAAGGGCAAATCACAATTAAAGGTAGAATAAAATAATAATATTGCTTAGAATTGGATATATAGTAATATTGCTTAGAATTGAATACATAGTAATAATTATGAAACAATTTACTGATGAGTAACTATATTTTAGGAGAATTCATTGCAGAGTCTAACAATGATAAGTACAAAATCAAATTTAATGGATTTATTAAATTTATCAGAATTCTTATTTTAAAAAATTGCAATAGCTAAGATAAAGTATCTCATTAATTGGTGCACATAATTAATTAGAATAATGAAATTATAACCACTATAATATAATAATAATAATGAAAGCAGTGAACTTGAAATTATACAACCAGTAAAAATTTTCATATTAAAATTGAAAACATGTTTCTATATTTAGTGGAAACTCTTTAACTCACCATCAATTTTAGCAAAGACAGAGAAGATATAATTTTTATCATGATATATAACTGAAAGGTTTGTTTAAAGATAAATACCAGAACAAAGGATGGTAAAAAAATATCGCTGATTTAAAGAAATATGAAGGACTATCTACAAAGGACAAACTATATGAAGGACAAAAACTATATATGGAAAATTAGAGTTTACAATGGTTGTGACTAAATAACTTGGTAATAAGCATAAAAAGTGTAGTAGCAATATCTTTATTAGAAGGAACTTCTCAAGAGAGAAAAATATTGGATAAAGCACTTGAGAAAGATGTTTCCATTGGAATTCCCTTTCCTTGTTCATAAAAATTAATTATGTTAAAAACGTAACTTTTGGCAATACTAAATTTAATAATTCAAGCCAGTAACTTTTTGTAATAATATTTTCATTTAAATATTTGTCATATATAAAAGTACAGACATCTCAATTTTTCAGCAGATAGATTAGTGTATATTTTCAAAATCATAAGTAATAAGTTTATTAATATTGTTATGTCGAGTTTTTTTTAATTTAAAGATGGGAAAAAATAAGGATAGTTTAAGGAACAAGTCTCAGTTTTAGTCTTTTTCGCGAAAGCAAGCATTCTTTTATCCAATTCCTTTTTTCTGGTATTATTTAAAATGTAAGTTCAATTAGAGTTATATTCATTAACAAATAGTTCTCTATAATAATAGTCACAAATTAAACAGAAATTATTTGCTGATTTATTTATTACTGTAATAATAAATCTCTCTTAAATTTTTCATTTCTTTTTTCAATGATTTGTTCCTTCACTGTTTCCTCACAATAAATCCTTCACTGTTTAGATTTACCACTATCTGCGTTGATTTTTGTCTTGATTACCTTTAAAATCTTCACTTTCCCTTCTCCAAAACCTACTAAAAGTCAATGGAATTTTCTAGAAAATTTAGAAATAAAATATTCAAATCTTGTCCAATAGAAATTAAAATTTTTTAATGTTTATTTTTTCTCTCAATAGTGTAGGAAGAACCATGTGCTATGTGAAATTCTCTAAGCGATCCTTGCAAAATTTTATATGATTAGTACCTGAAAGAAAAAGAAAATATGATAAATAGACATCAATTTCATTAATTTAGAATTATATATTTTATATTTTAAAATTGACCACTACACAATCATGTCCATGTAATGCACATATAAAAATGTTGATAATTTTACCATTAATACCAATACACTTTGGCAAAACTTTGCAACAGCCATTCATAAACCTTCTATCCTATATTTATTTATTTTTCATTAATACAATCATAAAACACTTTAGCAAGTAGAAGCATATTAAATTAGCATTTCTTATGTTCTACAGCACTCAAAATTTCCACACATACTGTATCAAATGGTTTGAAATAAAAAAAAAAATTATTTGAACATTTTTTCCCCTTCATATATATAAACATTTTTTGCAAATTTATAAATATTCATTTAATTATATATTTAATTTTGTATGTGTAAGAAAATATCACATTTTATAACTGTAAAGAACCAAAATAAAATAGCACAGCAGTTATATTAACTATTTACAATCTATTTCAATGAGATCTTGAAAAATATATAACAATTATTAAAATTTATGAACACTGATCAAATTATATATTAAGTTTTGTATCTGTAGCAAAAAGTCACATTTTATACCTGTAGAGAACTAAAATATGACAGCACAGTATAGCTATATGAAGTATTTAAAGGCTATAAGGCAAAATTTCCACAGATACTGTATCAAATGGTTTGAAATTAAAAAAAATTTGAACGTTTTTTCCCCCTTCATATATATAAACATTTCAATATTAACATGAAGATATATTTAAGAATGATACGTGTATTATAATCTATGATTATATCATGAATAGAAAAGTAGAACAATGGAAAACAAAATTCGGATCAGGTGAATTTCTATGTTAAATTACAAAAAACAACAGTGATGATAAAAATATTGTGTCTTATAACTACAACATGGTTCGATGAAATTATAGTTCAGAATTCAACATTTGAGAATTTTACTCAGTAATTCTACAGCATTTATAAATATAATTTGGTTCAATTACTAGTTTTATAATGTCAAAAAATTTAGATTTTCCACAAGTGTAAAGATTCTTTTCAGCAGTAATTTGTTCTTTATAAATTTTATCAACCTCAACAAATAATCACATATCTACTTGCTTTTCTTTTTCCAGAAAATAAAAATCAGGTTTTAAGATTTTAATTTTAATGGTATTTTCAAGATGCAGAGCAAATTGATGGCTTTTGATTTGCCAACATTTTCAAGTACATAGAAAGTGGCACAGTGGAATGTAAATAGAACTTATTTCTACGCAGCAAAGAAAAAAAAAATCTATTTAAATTTACAGTTTAGGATAACTTTATCTAAGATGCAATGATGATTTATGGATGTAATGTCTTACCTCAGACTCTTTAAATATCAGACAACACACAATATTTTCTTATTGCAAGTTGTGCATCAGCATTTTTTTTCAGTATCAGCTAATAATCACGGATTTAAGCCTCCTTGTAACAAGCAACAGTATCTTCAAAAAGCAACTTTTGAAGAAGCATAGATTTTCCTATATTTTATATAATGCTAGAAATTAAAATAAATTTATCAGAAGAAAGTATGAATAACAAATTAAAATGTTTGATTTAAAACTCAATTCAAATAAAAGGTGATTAAAGAAAGCACAGAAAAAAAGCAGTTGGTGTCTAAAAAAAAAAATTAGATTTACAAAGAAAAATAGAGAAAATGCAATATATATATATATACATACCACAATATATATAATATATAT
Source organism: Argiope trifasciata (assembly GCA_026543055.1). Taxonomy (NCBI): domain Eukaryota; kingdom Metazoa; phylum Arthropoda; class Arachnida; order Araneae; family Araneidae; genus Argiope; species Argiope trifasciata. The sequence continues at coordinate 865,572 of JAPMOQ010050131.1, forward strand.
ATATATATATATATATATATATTGGTGCCTGAAATTTTTGAAAATTGGTTTTAATTCAATTTGGTATGCTAATTACAAACATTAAATAGACTTAATTTTTTAATCCATATTATTAATAAAATGCACAAAACTTAAAAAAAGCAAACCAAGATATTGATTATTTAAACATAAAAAGAAGAGGAAAAGAAAATTAGGATATACTCCTTAATAGGATGTAGTATCATAAGAAAATTATATGATACTTTGTTCAGAAAGATTATGTATCACAATTTGCTGAGATAAGGTGAAGTTAGTATTAATGTTAGTATATATGAATAGTATATGAGAGCATGAGTTTGTGATTAATCCTAAAAACCCCAAATGCCTAACAATATTCATAGAATATTGGTTAAAGAATTATCATTCTTGAATTCTTAATTAGAAAAGACAGAATCATTTTACTTCAGCTGTATATAACATTAGATTCGATGAAATAACCCGTGCAAGTTCTTCAAAAGGAATAGATATTACTTTTAGACAAAGGAAAGTTGAAATGCAGGCAATTAGTGCCAACAAACTTTATTTCATTTTATGGATTTCATGAATGAATCCGAGCAAAAAGTATGGATCTCATTTCCTTTATTGTGAAAAAGTTTCTAAAGAATCAGACAATTGGAAACTTTACAGATTAAGCAAACAATATACTTAACAATTTCAAAAAACTTGACTACATCATAAGGATAAAGTCCATTATTTACACAACCCATTATATTTTTCTAACAAGATTGATTTAAGAAATGAGGGATCTATTTTACCAAGAAATTAAAACAACAGAAGAATGATATTAAGGCAGATTGTGTATTACTTCCATCACTAAATTATTTTATTTTAAATTTTATTAATTTAGCAGGATCTTTCTATCTAATTGATTCTTCTTTAAGAGATGAATCACTCAAAATGATTAGTCAAGCAGCAACACAGTCCATTTTAATTCTAAAAGCATTTAATTTTGGTGCAACACATTTTAAATGCACACATTTCATGTAACAAAACAAGTAAACACATAAAAACACCTATAATAGCAATGTAATTATTGCAAAATATAACACTATTTTTTTTAATATTAACAGAGCAAGATTGCTGGTATCAAGTGCAATTCATTTATAAACATAAACGGATTCTTCACATTGAGATTATGACATACAATAAAAGGCATAAACAATGAAGAAATTCGAACAAAGAATGTTTTCTGAGCATTGAAGAGGAAAGAAACACTTTTCTCTGTATTTGATTATTTTCATTTTTTATTTAGTTATTGTTGATTTACTGAGTTATTGTTTTTCTAATAATGAACAAAATTTTAGAGAATTTTTTAGGGAAATTTTCTTATTTCAATGCTTATAATTTATGTTGAATATTATTCTATATTATGCTCTTGCCATATTTTATAAATAAAGCTGATAGGGAGGAAAAACCCAACATAATGAAATACAAATAAAATCGGTTTTAAAAATTCCATGCAATGATATATGTATTGACCAGGTTAGGATAATTAATATGAGAAAACTTAAAAGTTTTGACTACTTCAGTTTCTTTTCTTTCTTTATTTGAATGAATGAAAATGATACATATAAAAAGCAAAATTTTATGTAAGTTAAAAAAATGTTTAAAAAAGCAATAAAATCGCATAATCATTGAAATTCTAAATAGCAAAAATATTAATTGCTTCACACCTTTTCTCTTCCAGTGAATCCACAGATAAATATTAAATGCTTTTTAATTATTTAAACAAAACAAGCATTAAAATGTTTGTAACCATTTTTATTCTGAATAAAATATATCAAAATATTATTTTGTATAAAAGAACTAACAAAATTAGAAATTATCCATTTAAAATTCAACATCAAAATATGAGCAAATAAGATGAGAACACCTTATTAAAAAAAGACAACTTAAATGTTCATTTAAAAGTGAATCCAGGAAAAGAAAAAAAAAATCAGATAACATCAATAATAACAAGGAAAATATTCACAATGAAAGAAAATTGAAATTTTGATAAGACTGCAAATTTCATGATCCAGTGCAACAGCAAATTACTATATATAATCCAATGAGTATTTAAGTTTTCAAAAATAGTTATTGCAAAAAATTTTCATTCTTTTCATAACATATACTTTCCAAAGTACAGAAATAAACCTGCATAACATAAAACAACTTTAAAAAAGCAATAAAATGAAAAAAAGAAAGAAAGAAAAAAAAAAAGGAAAAAAAAAAAAAAAAAAGGAAAAAAAAAAAAAAAAAGGGTAGAACTAGATTCTGACCTGTCTTTAAAAACGTGAAAATTGATTTCAGATTTCATGCACCCAGTATTATAATAAAATGTAATAGTGTAAGTAGTAAGTCTTACATTTTTCTCCATTATTGCAATATTTATCTCTTTGGCAGGCTACAATTTAATGTTCACCTTTGCTGCAAATCCATATGCTTCCTATGGAAGAAAATTTAGAAAAATAAATAATAATAGAACCACATAAGCCAGATATGAAAAATAATATTTTATGCTATATAGAAAAAGCATTTTTTAAATATAAAGGATTTAAACTACTTTGACTTCCAGCAAATATTTTTTGATAACTGCTTTTTTTTCTCCCCACCCCCCTCTCCCCAAAAGCTTTCTACACAATCAACTATTTTCACTTTCATTGGATGGTAGAATATGTCACATTATATTTTGTTTCCCTAGTTCTGTGATTATTATTATGGAAATTGTCTGTTTGCTTAATTCTTTTAATCTGCAGATCTATGCTATCTACCTTTTCTACATGAAAGACAGAATACAGAGCAATGTCAATACATACTACAAATAAGGATATCGACAGAACGCTTAAATAGAAAATTGATAAGAAATTGTCTCAAAATTATACACACAGATGCTCACAGAACTCTATTTCCAGTTGCATTTTTTTACTTCTTAATTTAATTATAAGGATTTTTCCTGATTTGTGTACAAAAATAAAAATAAATTATTAATAATAATAGACTATTTAACATTATTTAGCAGACTTTAAATAAATGAAATTTTTAAATTAATTTTATATGAGCAAAGATATATGGTGAATATAAGCAAACATTAGATTCTATATACTGAAAGTAGAAAAATGTTTTAGAACCTCTATCTCTACTACCAAAGCTATACAATTTTAGTCTAAAAAAAATGGCAATTTCTAAAAGCATGTAATATATCACAGAAGAAATTCATATTGCTTGCAACATATTCAGCTTTAAAAAGGAGTAATAAATTATTTAAACTGCCAACTATTAGAGCATAGGCATAAATATTTCAGAACATAATAAAATTCATATGAATATTTAATTTAAAATTATCAACATTTATTTTATTTTTCAAATAAGTATAAAAAATAATCAAAGAGGTCTATTCTTTAGAATGTAATGCTGCAGATTATAAATCAATCAATCAAGATCCATTGATATTTCTTGCATCATACAATCAATTGAATTTGAGTAAAACTAAGGGGAAGACATTGACATGGCATATGCTTAGCCATGCACATATGAGCATTATCAGAAAAAAATAGGAAAAATTCTAGGATTACAGCAACATTTATCAAAATATAAAATTTTCATTATAGTCACAATGAATGTAAACAAATATTCTTCTTAAAGTAAATGTTTTATATCTTAAAACTTTTAATTCCAAGAAATTTGTATAATATATTAGTTTGTATTTTATACAAATCTAATTTGTACAAAATAACAAATCTAAAATTTTCTTCATAAGATTTTAAATAAATAAAATCATGGTCTTTGTTAAGAATATTTTTTAACTAAGTTCATACAACTTTTGACATCTAGTGCAATACTGACTATGTAAGTTGGGAAATAACAAATAAATAAATATACAATTATTTCATTTGTTGATTCGGCACTTTTTTTCAAATTAAATCTAGATCTTTAAAGTATTGATTAAATGTAAATAACTTATTAATTGTGTCTCGAATTAATGATGAAATAATTTCCTGATGTAGTAGATAATTATCATTTCATTTCATTTTAATTATATTCCAAACTGAAAAGGCAAAAATAAAAAAGAAGAAATTTTTAAATGCATTTAACAAATAATTGGATTCATGTTTCGTAGATATAAATTGAGACATCAAGAAAATATCTAGTTTACATGTTCATACCTAATGATGATTTAAATAACAAAATAAATTTATACTAAAGAACACAGCATCCATAATCATGATACCAAGCAACAGATATAGAGTTATTTAACTCATAATCAAAATAAAATGCTCATGTGCATCATTTTTTATAAGGATTTTCTATTCTCAAGCATTCTTCAATCAATGACAGAATTACTTCAAAATTTTAACACAAAAAAATACTAGCATAATAATTAAATTCCATAATATAAACATTAAAAAAATTCTAGAAAATAATGTTTTTATTGAATAATTAGTTTTAAAATATGAAATGTTTGTAATTAATTTATTAATTTTAGTAATAAAAATGAAATGTCAATTTCATGACAAAAATCTGAATTTAAAATACAGTCTCTATTCATAAAATTAAGCAAATCAGAATGATAAAAATCATTTAAATAGCATGACAAAAAATTATGCTGTCGGAATTATGTTTTTCTAACAAAAGGTCTTTTTAATAGCAAAGATAATTACAGATTAGAAAAAAAAAATACCTGAAATAAGCATAGTAACACTTCAAGGCATCTTCAAGTAAATTATTTTTGACAGTCTTCAAATTCACCACCTGAAAAAGAATATCACTATTTTGAACCTTCCTTCATTTCTATATCCATGGTATCTCCATCATATATACTCTATTGTGAATATAAAATAATAATTAATTTCCATTACAAAAAAGGGGGTCTGATTTTTTGCAATTGACATTAAACTCATCATAAAAGCAGTTAAAAAGTAGTTGTGTGTAATGCTGATCAAAGAATGTTGTTGTCATTCTTAGAGTCACTAATTTTGAAGAATATATATATATATATAAAAGAATGTAAACAACAGAGCAATTTTAAAAAACCTTAACTAAAACTTAAACAGGATTTTGGAGCTCCTATGTAATAAATTCTAAAAATATTATTTACTAAAAATGCTTAAAAACATTATTTAATAAAAATGCATATGAAGTTTTAAAGTTTAAAATATTTTATTTTTTAATTATAATTCATATGGTTTTTCTGAATACTGAAAATTTTTTAACTATTTTTTGTATAATTTTGAAATAAAACTTTTCACTATTGCAATAAAATTCAAACAATTTGTTTGATCATTGTTTTATCAAATATTAAATTCATAAATTATCTTCTGCCATTAAAGACTAATGACAAAATTATATTTAGTTAACCTAAGGAATAAAAAAGTAAAGTAAATAAAATACAATATGCATCTAGGAAATATATCTGAATTGAAATTTTTTGTAGCAATATGATACTAGGAGGCTTAATTCCAATAAGAAGGTTAAAGTATATATTATAAAACATATTAAAATAGTATAGCTTTAATAGATCAAAAATAAAAGATATAGAAATTCGAAGATATATAGAATTTATATCTTTGGCTAGAATGATCAAATAAATGGTTCATCATGATAAGGAAAACAATTTTGATTATGATATGAAACATTCACTAAAAAATAATTCATACTAGATCTACAACAGAAATCAGGTATTATATCAAAAAGAAAAGAAGTTATCCATTTTACACATGTTGATTTTTATTTGGTCAATATATTACTTTTGTTCTTTATAGTTTTAAGTAAATACATGTTAAATTCTTATTGTCAATTATAAACATATAACTTTAAATTAAAAATGATAAGCTAATGGAAATATATCTCTTCACATTTTTTCTCATAGAAAAGAACATATTTAACTTAAAGAACTTATAAAAATGGAAATAATTATTTTAATAGAATTCTTTTATATCTTGTAGTATATAGGCTTTTAATACATTATACTATAAGTTTTGTTCTACTTCTTAAAATCACATATCACAAATTAAGTTTCTGATATTATATACTTTTGCAAAATGCTATAATAAAGCTGAAATGCTAAATTTATTTAATAATTAGATATAATATACCAACGGAGAAATGAATTGCTATCAAGATTTTTTTTTTTAGTTTTTGTCAGGAAAAATTGATATGTGTTCGCAAATTAAGTTTTAAAAGTATTCATTTCTTATGCTACATTCAGTAACCATACTTTAAAAAATAGTTGATTGCAACAGATATTTTATAATGTTATTATTAAAGTTTATTTAATTAAAAATTCTACATAATATTATTGAATTATCACCAAGTTTTCAATTCTTAAAAGCTGAAGGGCTACAAATTTACGAGATTATTACAAATGCAATATTTGAACCAAAATATAGTTTATAACATTTAACCAAATAATGTAAAGTTTTTAATCAGCCGTAGTATTTCAAATATCTTTGTTAATATCAAAAATGCACGCAAATATCTTTGTTTGCATTATCTAATTCATAAAAAGAACAATAAAAAACCATATTACTTGCATTCATTTTTTTAGGTATTACTATATATTTAATTGAAACAAAATAAATATACATTCTTTCTCTCAATAAAATTGTTATTTCAGTAATTACAACTAAATTATACTTAATTTTTTTTATTGCTAGTATAGTAATGCACATGTCTCTAAACAATTTGATTATTCTTAAATAACAATATAAGCATTTTTAGGAGAAAATAACTTACAACTGTATAAATATTCATTGAATGATTGCCCATTATTGATACTTAATTTTTACATTTTACACTGCTGATATATCATGAATTTTATAATATATTAAATTTTCTGCAAATACTCATGCAAGAATAATTGTTGCACTAGAGAAAATTATATTATTATTGCATGAATGAAAATATAAATGATAGTCATGGCAGATTTCTCCAATAAATTTCAGCAAGAAAAAGTTCATTAAATCAAACTTAGTTTGGTTTTTACTTTTTTATGACAAATTTCTCTTGTTTGGTAATATTATTGTTAGCTGGCAATTTGGATGTTTTAGGTAACGCATTTTGTAAATAAGCAGCACTAGTTGAGGTAACAAATAGATCAAAACATGCATTAAGTAGGAATCTGGTAAAGGATATGTGGAATTTTGATTTTTTTCCTAACAATTACTTCTTTCAGCTGATTCACTATTTACATTATTGTCGACATTTCAAACGCATACTGATTTGTTCCGTGAGTGAAATCTATCATGATATAAATGTTTCTTCATGGTTCCAAGAGTTTATCCTATGCCTCATTATTATTCCTAAGCGGAAATATCTTTCCTTCACAGAAGAGGAGATTGCCAAAATATCTTCAATTGCTTTATAAACTAGTATAGGGTTATCACGATAACTTCTCATTTTCTTCGTAAGCATATTTACGGACGTTGAATCATAATGGTGTAAAAGCATGTAGTGCCAGAAGTAGGGACACAAAACTATCAAGATCTTTTCCAGTTGCATGGCTTTGCGATAAAAACGCTGATCTTATCCCGCATAAACATGAACTTGAATATGAACAGTGAGTGTTATATCTGAGTTCGTTTCAGAAGTGTTTCGTTTTGTCAGATCCTTTAAATCTACCGAATTTCTACTTTAATTCGGTGAATTACTCAAAAAGATGATAAAATCCAACAGCAAATACAATCTCTTGTATTTTAAAATATTTATTTAATTTAGAAGCAACACAGTTTTATCGCTTCACGCCCAATGCACGGAAAATATACAATTAGGACCGAAACTTGTTTACATTAATGGAACAAGAGTTCGCAGATTTGTGAACTGTCCGTTCACTTCAATTCGTTTTTAAACATGGACGGGCTATTATCTCATACTTGAGAAAAAAATCCCATAAACATGCTTGTTTATGAGACCCGTTAACCGCTGGAAACTTGAACCTCCCCTCTCCCACTAGAAGTTCAAAGGGGTGGGAACATAGAGCTGATATATCAGTATCCCAGCTCTATGGGTGTCTGATCAGACGCAATGATAGGAAGTGGTACTGGAGGACGGATTTCATTCCGGTAGTGATGGAAATTGGGGATTTAGTTTATTTATACAAACATCCCGTTTGGAAGCAGTTCTAGGGCTATTTTGGGGAAGGAATTCGTAATTTTAAACCGTGGTCCGATGATGAGGACGACACATGTGCTAAGACCCCTCTCTAAACTTTCACACCACACAAGCGGGAAGGCATTTGGCCCCGACGGATTTAAAATGCATCAGACCGGGGCCTCCGAGAACGAAGGAGCAATAAAAGTTTTAAGGATTGGGAACAGGGGTGGCTGGCGCAGTTAGGGGTTTCAACTAAGCGATGGGTCGTTATGAGCTTTAGTCAGTAGATGTCCATCGTCTCTACCGTGCGTTCCTTTGTGATTGCTAAAATTTTTGAGCATTTTTACATTAAATTTCTATGACATCGTCTTTGGATTATTAAAACGAATACCGTATAACACATTTGATTAACATGTGAGTAATTAAGATTATTTATTTTCTTTAATAGCAGTTTCTTTTCTTTTCTGTTCTTTTCTTTTTCTTTTTTTTCGAGTTATTAGTTTCAATGTGAAATATACAATAAGCCTAAAATCTTTTCTTAACTCTTAGCATTAAACATTCTTTATTCATTGCAGATTGCAAACACGAATGGTTCAACGATTCATATAATTCAATTTGTGTTGTACTAGTAGCAGAGTTATTTTGTTTGCTTTTTTCCCTCATTTTTTGTGTTTAATGTTTTAAAACTTTTTTCGCAGGAAATATTTTACTTCTTAAAATAATTGTAAACTAGTCGATATTTTCTAAAGTTCAGAAAAAATAACAATTATTTCAAATAAATATAAGTATCATTAAATATTTAAAAATTAGAGCATTATTTTATGAAAATATCGCAACTATTTGGAACCTAACCCTTTGGTAATGTTAATAATGTTAAAATTTATCTTTTGATTATTTTTTATTAATATAATAAATAATTTGATATTTTTTATTATTCTTTAAAGATAACAATGTCGCCAGTCTGCTGTGTACCAGGTTGCAAATCGAATTATCCACCTACTACAGAAAATATAAGTGTATTTAAATTCCCCAATGATGCAGGTCAGAAGGAACAATGGCTCCGAAAAATACCCAGAAAAGATTTTGAGCCAACTAATAGATTGGTTGTTTGTATCCATCACTTTAAAAATTATGATGCAATTAAAGAATATGTTCGCACGCTACCTGATGGTAGTACGGAAGTAAAACAACGTAAAAAATACAAACTGGAACCCAAATCCATTCCTTGCATTTTTCCAAACTTGCCCCACTGTCACTTTGATTGTCAAGCAAATTCCTCATCAAAGAAAGATCCTGAAATGCGACATGAAATTCAATTACAAAGATCTGATCAAAAAAAAAAAAAAAAACAGAATTTTAAAACTCAGATGTTATTTCTTGTTTTGAAGATTTAATTAAACGTACAGATATAATCAAAAGTTTTCGGTATGCACATATTGATGATTCAAGTTACTACACAATGAAACCCAATTCTCTTCCTTTAGAAATTAAAGTCTGTTTCACAATTGATTCGAAAATGAATACAAATATTTTCTTCAATAATAATAAAAAAATGACTACCAGAATATGACTTGACTATTTTCCATGAATGAAGACAAAAAATTAAAAGCAATTTTGTATTCTCAAATAGAAATTTTATTTGCATATCTTGAAAATAAGGAAGATATGAATAAAAATTCTTCCCTTGGAAATATTTTGCTTGATCTAAAATCCCATTTACCTGATTCAAAAGAAAATGAAGATCCTCTTAATTTTGCTATCAAATTTTATTACGAGCAATTAAAATTACTGACTTCCTCACCGCCTATAAGATATTTTCCTATCATGCTTTTGTGGGCTTTCAGTTTTCATAAAATCTTCGGCAGTTTATAATGAATTGCGTTCCAGTGCCATTTTTGTATTGGCTAGTGAAAGGTACCTTCGAAAAAAATCTGCCATGTTATCTTTAAAGTCAAATAAGGATGGTACAGAATACAAAAAGTATTTATCAGAAAAATGTTTGAAAATGAATGCACCTGAGAGGATTGTAAACCTACTTCTAGATGAAATAATTATCAGACCCCATATTAGCTATCATTCAAACTCACTAATTGGATTAAGTGTAAATGAAAGTTTAAAAAAAGCTTCAAGCGTACAAGCATTTAGGATTTCATCTGTTAATTTTAGAAACAAAGATGTTGCTACCTTATTTCCAGTAAAAGATTTGAATGCTGAACAACTTTTAGATTTGACAAAAAAAGTGATTTTATTAATAGAATGTGGATTTAAGATAATATCAATAATTTCAGATAATAATAGAGTAAATAGAAATGTGTTTAACAGTCTATGTGGAGGAGAATTAAAATCCTGGATCCCAAACTCAAATGTTAAAAATGAATTTTTTATTTATTTTCTTTGATTCGATGCATATTATCAAGTGTATTCGAAATAACTGGCTAAACCAACAAACAACAAATTATCCCTTTCAATTTCCTCCTTTAACAATTTCGATAAAATTATGCATGCATCTTTAGGCCACCTAAGAAAAATATACAGAAAAGAGTGAAAATTAACTTTTAAATCCTTATATCAAAGCATTATTGAGAAAAAAAAAAACGTTGACATGTTTAAAAATATTTGATTTAACAAATGCAGAAGCTTTAAGGAGATTGAATGACTCTGCCTACGATGGAACGAATTCATTGAAATAATCAACAAATGGTGGAGTATAATGAATATTAAAAGTCCTCGAGAAGGTCATCATAAATTAGAAGAAAATAGTAAACCTTTCGAAAAAAAATTTGACGATAGGCTTCTGTTTTTGGAAAAATGTATTAAATGGATAAATGAATTTAAAAAAATTCTATTTCGGATTTAAAAAAAAGAAATTGAGAAAATTGGCTACGGAAAATTTTTTTCATTCGAATATACAACCAAAACAATGAGAGATATAATTATTTATCAGCTAAAATTTTTTCCCAATAATTACGTCTTAACTCGCAAAATCAAACAAATCTTCGGGAAGGCAGATTTGGTTAGTACAGACAGCTATGTGGTGGTAATTTTAGAGTTTCTGTGGAACAAATTTTACAAACAGAGAAAAAATTAAGAATTAATTCCTTGTTAAAACTACATTTAAAAAATATGGTCTCGTTCCATTTGAAAGAATTTTTGGGAGCTTTTTCAGAAAAAGAAGTACCATTCAAAATTTCAGAATTTGAAATAAAAAGTGTAGATTTTTATAATTTTACAGATGAAGAAAAACAGTTTATTTCTTTGTATTTTCATCTCTCTGGATATGCAGTTTACAAGCTGAAACCTCATTTGTAATGTAGCGACTGTATAAAATTATGATCTGTGGAAAAAGAATTGATTTTTGAAATGACAGACTGTTGCTGAAGAATACTTTCTTGATATTGATAGAGGAAAGCTGAAGTATGCAGATGAAGACACAGTTAAAATTTTTGTAGCAAGTTTCAAAATTTATTTTAACCGACAATGAAAATCTCCTCCACACAGAGAATATGCGATCAGCATTAAAAAACTAATATTAAATAAAATTCCATATTTAACTATTGTAGGCATATGCTGTACATGTCAACGAACAAAAGAGCACAGTCAAAAATTTATAGCTGTTTTTATTAATATATTTTTAAGTAATTATTCAAAGCTCAAAAGTAATGATGGAAAGTTAAGTAAAGGCCAAAAAAAAAAAAAAAAAAAAAAAAAAAAGAAAACTGCATCTTGCATCATCAAAACATCATCAATGCATCTTGCATACTGTTTATCCGTTTATTTGTTTTTTATGGCTCTGACAAGCTGAGATGAAAAATATTTCACAAAGATTTCTTTACTTGGTCACGTATAAGGATTTAGATTCGGATATTCTAAAACAGTTCTTCTGGACATCTGCCTGAGATGTAGATTACCAAAAAAGGGCAAAAGAACTCGCACGTCTTGGCATGTTAAAAGTTTGTACGCTTTTTAAACTAGTCTGCATGTATTACTTTGTTGATTATATTTCAGCTCTCTCAATTCTTTGCCCACGAATTGCTTGCATCGCTATTTAGAGACATAACTAGAGTTTTATTAGGCTGCAATTTTTTAGTGAAAAAATCTGAACTGAATAGTATTGCTATCAGGCGGCTTGGCCAAGATATCACTTTTCATCAGTTAGCTTTCGAAAGCTTAGCTTCTAAAGGCAATAAAGCAGCAGCTGAGTACTTTTATCAAAAGTATTCAGCTTTTGATAGTAAAGAACGAAACAGTTCTTTATCGATAGCAGTTAACGATGTCTTAACAAACGAAAGCAGTAATCAATTCAGAATACGTCATGAATTTCCAAAGAAAAAAAACTTTCTGATGTTTTGTGTTTCTTGTTATCCCTAATGATTCCAGAGCAACAGATGCAGTTTTAAAGGAACAACCTCGTGAGGTTTTAAGATGCCACCATTTTTTCAGATTCTTAAGCTCACTTTTCACAGCAATGAGGGACAAATGGCAATGACTTTTGCCATTGACTTTTGAACTTTGCTTTCGAGAGGTCACTCTTTCCACATAAGAGAGGAAGAGGTTGAAAGATAGTTTTTCTGAATTTCTTATATTGATTGGCATGAACTCGCCGCAGTACAGACTTCAATATTGGAAACGGTTCTTCGAGTTTCTCGAGGAAACCGATACTAGTGCAGACTCCCTAGAGAAGTTAGGAAGATGAGACATTTGCTAAATTAAAAAAAAAAATGGCGGAAAAGAGAATGTTCTACAGACAAGCTAAAAGAAAAGCGGTGAATTATTTAGCTAGAGGAAACAAATTCAATATAAATTTTATTGTTTATAATAATTTTAAAATTATCTGATTTGAAGACAAAGAAATAGTAACAAACATATAATTTATTCAAAAAAATGAAGAAAAATTAAGGTTCGCTCATAGATTTTTAAAATAAAAATGGCAATGAATTTATAAATTGATTTTTTAATAGTTTTGATTAAAAAAATTGATTTATTATCAGAAAAGTAGTGTGGAATTTCAACAACAAAATAATTATTATAAATAAAAGTATTTTTTTATTTTTAAAAACATATTTATTGAGCTGTAAATAATTGTAATAAAGTTACAAAAGTCAATCTTTAATATATAATAATAATATTCAAATGAACAGTACAGTTAACATTTTATGTATTTTAAAGGTTTTTGTATCTACAAAGAGTTTGCATCGATAATTGAAATGTGTACAGATAAATTTTTTTATCATCATCAGCTCCGAAACCGAAAAGAAACTATATCCACGCATTATCTCGATTTGAGAGTCAGGTGTTTCAATACAGAAGCCATATCGTTATCATTTCCTTATCAAATTCCACCCCCTTTTTGATAATGAATATTTTTGCATTGCTAATCTTTTTAAAGTTGCAGTCGCTTTCATTTTACCCGAAACAAAATCTCCACGATATCTGGTTAGTGTAATTTTCTTATAAAAACAGTTATGTGAACTATCTACATTAAGATAAAAACTAAAAAAATTCATTGTACTTTTCAATTAGTAAAGATTAATGCATCATTACCTTGTTGAGAGCAAACTTCTGAGTGCATAATGTTGAATGAAATGTGTGGGAGGTTGCTTTCCTCCATTTTCTGCTTAACTTAAGGTATCCGACTACGTTCGAACGAAAAATTTATAAAAATTGAATTTTTTAGAACATTTTTATAATTTTTGGATGTATTATTAATAATAAACACTATGAATACAAATAAATTATTTGAAAATATAATATATTTTTGAAATAGGGAAATTTATAGTGAATTTTAATGAAATTTAACCAAAGAGTAAACACTGTACACAAAATGGTAATGCAACAACCCTATTTTTCTTTGTGCACAAGTTTCAGAATGTAATGATGAATGAAATGAACCAAAATCTAAGAAACATTTTGAAATGCAAAGAAGTTGTGGTTAAAAATATGCACATATACACATTTTTTCCATAAATTTTCAATTTAATTTTTCTAAAAACACCTATAAATGAAAAAGTATTTCACCAACAATAAAACTTTTTTTTTCATTTCATTGCCCATATTATTTAAAAGACGAGCTGAAATTTTTACGTAAATACGTCTATTAGTTTTTGAAGTATCATGTTAATGGTGGAGAATTTTTATGAGGATGAAAGTTTTGAGAAAATTGAAGTTAAAAACAAATTTTGGCTGAAAAATATGTGATCCTGGATGATAAGTCATGCTTATTGCATGTTTTTTTTTCTTAGAAAAGATAAATTATTTTGAAGAGAAATGTCTGAAGTACAAGAAATAACAAGAGTTTTTTTTTTAAATCGCCAATGTGGGCAATAACCAGTGTCTTTAACGTAGTCGGATACCTTAAGCAAAAAAGCACCGTTTTCTTAAGTGCTTTATATCAGAGTTTGAGTACTTCGAGCATACGGTGAAAGGTAGACAGCAATCCCTCGAAATTCTATGCAAAGTTCTCAAGTGGTAGTATCTCCTCTCTTATCGACTTTAGTTTTTACAAGCAAAACATGAGGAATTTTATTCTTTGTAACAAGCTAAGAGAAAACGGATATGCAAATTTTGGGAATGAGTACCCCACCTCTCCTAAACTGCGTTACAGCCTTCAAAACTTACCAACAAAATTTGACATATTTGAACTAATAATAATACTAAAGAAAAGTGAATAAACATTTCATTCTCTATCTCAATGAGTAAACCAAAATTTGATATTAATTAGGAGATATTTGAATAATTTTTGTTAAAAATGTATTAATATTTCAGGCATCTGCAGCGTGAACGCGTTCACATTCTGGCGTATAAATTGACTTAGATGTGATCGAGTCATTAATAGATTGGCTCCAAATTTCGATACAGATTCACAATTTTGATTATGTAATTGTGTACTAAATACTACCTTCCTGGTTCTACACATTTTTAAAGCATAACATTCATATGTACACAGCCTGACAGACAGACATACTTCGCTTGGATGATTTCTTCTGAACTTTTGCATTTTTATTTTTTTTATTCTTATAGAAATGTATTCTTATGCCATCATACCTGATTCAAATCACTCTAAAAACAAAACAAACAACAACAAAAAAAAAACAACAATAAAAACCACGAAATGACTTTGCTTTTATTTATTTATTTTACAAAAACAAACAAAAAAATCTCTGGGACGCCGCGGGGATTTCGTGGTAAGGTCTAGGCTTCGGAACCAGAGAATTTCAGTTTCGTGACCCGATTCTACCAAGTAACCGTTGTGTAAGCAGGTCTCGTGCACGCTAAATCCGTTAGGATTAAACATCCTCCCATTGATGTGGTGTGGTGTGGTGTGGAGAGGGAGATACCAGCTCAGGTGTCGTCTTCGTCATCTGATCGCAATTCAAAATTACGATTTTTTTGGGGGGGGGGACGCAAGAGCCATATTTGGTCAAGTAGCACGAAACAGAGGGCAAAATTAAGGAGCAAACTATAAGAACATACATATTAAAATATAAAAGGAAAAATTATCAATATAAAATTGCAAAGAATGACAGCGCCAAATTGCATAAAAGAAGTTTTAATGAGACAAAAATTGAGGCAATGTAAAGGGTTAAACATGAACAGAAATGTAAACATACTAAAAACAATTATAAAAGCCAATGATTTTTAAAAATTTAAAAATGTTTGGATGGAGTTTCGCTCCCATCATGTTTTGCAAAGTTAATGACGATGATTTAAAAAAATTTAAACGGAAGGAATTAAACGATAGGCATTCAATTACAGCAATCGATATAAGTGGCTAGATTATTGCAACTAATATATTAAAAATGCAAAAATTGCTAAGCATTTTTTCTCATAAGATGGCTATGGAGTACAGTTCTAAAGTTAATATTTTCCAATAAGGTGACTGCGGAGTAAGGTTAGTGTTAATATTTTCCCATATGAGGCTATGGAGTACAGATCTAAAGTTGATATTTTCCCATAAATAGACAATAGAGTAAAGATCTAAAGTTAGCATTTTCCCATAAAGTGGCTATAGAAAACACGTCTAAAATTAACAATTTCTAAGTGTGGTATAGAATAAAGGTCTAAATTAATATTTCCATAAAGCAGATGTGGAGTAAAGGAATAAAGTTAATATTTTTCGATTAGGTGGTTATGGAATACAGGTATAAAGTTAATGTTTTCATTAATAAAGTTTCCTCAATTCAAAATTTAAATAGTTCCAAAACAAAATTAAATATTGTGAATATTATGAAAAATATTTGTTTTTCACTCTTGATATTTTGGTTTTATGGCAGGTGACAGCACACTTAAACAATAACGTGGTGGACCATTTTGAAAAATTAACAAACGAGTTTGATGATTATTAAATTTCTGCCTCTTATTCTTTTTTAAGAAAAAAATATTTTAAAGTAAATAACTTTTTAAAAAGTTAAGTATTGTTCAAGAAATCGAAGACCTTTTTGGTTCGATTCTGGTAACGGACAACCCTTTTTGTTGAGGTGTTAATCCAAAGTAAATACTTGATGTATTTTATAACCAGATATTATTGTTTATCTTAATCGTTTTCAAATTTCGGTCTCACGCACCTCCTTTACCACCATGTGTTTTTATGGTGATGCACATTGATGCGGTTCACATAGTTTTTGATTTCGTTTTAACTTTTGAACATAATTTTATAAAAATTGTCAAATGAAACTAAAAATAATGTGAGGTTCAGCAATGCTAAAGGAGGAGTAAATTTTATCAGATAAAAATGTTATGTAAATTTCATTAAAAAAATGCAATCAAATTTTGAGTTCTGGGAATTAACTGTAGATTTAGTTTAAACGTCATAAATTTTTTCCAATGCTCAATTAGTTGTATGCTAATAAATTATAATTTTATGTATATTTTTTTCTGTTTTCGAAGCTCTTTATATATTTTTAAAACTTTAATGTGTTTTAATATTTGATTTGATTGATTTTGCGCTTTGAACATTTTCCCCCATCTAACACTTGGTAGTGTAAATTACGTTTTAAAAGTTTATAAGTTGTTTTCCCTTTATTAATATGAAAATTTGTGTAAAATTCAGTTATTTATTCTTTTTTATTTTCTCTATTTCTTTATATTTTTATTGTTATTAATGAAAATGTGTTGTGTGATAAGTTACAATATATCTCTCAACTATTATATTTTTTCTATGTTTTAAATTTTCAAACTCAAATAATGTTATTTTCTTTTAAAATTGTTATAATACATAAAAAGTTGTAAATTTTCTTCATCCTATTTCAGTTTCTTCATTTATCAACTCCTTTTTCATGGAGTATTTTTTCCCAAGGGTAGTTAATATTCTAAAATCCAAAAAATTGAATTGGCTCTTCTGTATCTCAAATTTGATAAAAGTATGCATTTTTCTGCAGATGTTGTTGCTGTTGTTTATTGGCGTAAGAGCGATATTTGGATATGCTGCGAAAATCAAATAGGAAAATATAAACCCAAACGATGCATGTTTTATTAAAATATACAAAACAATGTGTTGAGATAAAACAAAAGGCTTGTTAAATTTCACTTACAAAAAAAGTAGAAAGATAAAATATTCAAAATCAGTGTTAAAAAGGAAATGTGCTAAATCTCTATAAATAAAAATGAATGTTTGTCTGTATAACTCTTATGCTTTTCTAAACCGTTAATACGTTTGCCATGAAACTTGGTTAGCTTTTTGTTTATATCTATTGGATGGTTACAGGCATAGTACAATTATCTAAAATAAAAATAAATAAAAATTTGGATCTCAACCGCATCTATTTACCAAGGATAAATCTCCAAATAGCTCCCCGAGGAGGAATAATAGATTCAGTAGAAATGCTCAATCCAAGTTAAAGGTTAATATTGTTTAGCTATTGAATACAAATGTCATACAAGTCATTCTCAGATATAACAACTTTATTACAGATTATGCGAGAAAATTTTGGGCAGACCAATCTCGGGGGCTTTAAATTTTAACTTAATGTTAAATTAATTAAATTAATGTCGTAACTTTCAAAAATATTACAGTTCAAACTATTTTGCACCATCTTAATTTTCAAAAAAATTATCTTATCAACTATATTAACGACTTTAAGGCATAAATACATTTTCTATGTTTGATGAATTTTGAAAGAAAATATTTTTATCTCATTTTTTAAAATTAAAGTTGAGAATTCCGAATGAATATTAAACAAATCAAGATATACAATAAGTAGTTCCTTTCATTACCAATCTGAAAGATCACCAACTTTACAATTTTAAAAGAATACACAAATCTAATATATAAAAAAATATATTTGTTCATATTTTATGCACTGTCGTTCCGTTCATCCTATTTCTATAAAACATTGCCAAACTATTGATTGATTGCACTTAATATTATTTTTTCGATGGCAGCAACGCGCCGGGTACCAGCTAATACGATTATGAAAACAAATGGGTTTTAAAAAGTTAAAAATATTCGGCTAGTGTTTTTCGCCCACCAAATCTCGCTTATTTACAGCAATGAATAAAAATGACGATGATATTATTAAATGAACTAGATTCCACCAAAATATGTACAATGCTAAAATCAACATGACATTGAGGATAGACGTGGTCTCTTACCAAAAAGGAGATGATGGTTAGTAAAGCCATATTTTTATGTAGGATAAGAATTAAAATAAGTGCTGCCTCTTTATTTCACTTTGAGGTAATATTGAGCCTCCTACAGGCAAATAATTGTTCACTATTTCATTAACAAGTTTGAATCTCGTGAAGTTGCTTGCTTGCCAGTCAGAAGAATTTGGCTGCAATCTATGTTCAAATAATCTATTTAAATTACAAGGAATTTTTGGAAAAAATACAGCTATTTTTGAATATAAAGATTTAAAAGTTTGATAAAAATTATCTATGAAATTTAAATATGCCAGTTAAAAAGGAAATTGAAAAAGACATTTCAAAAAAAGTGCTCTCTTTCTCTCTTTTAGCTAGAAAGAGATGGAAAACAAATATCTTCTACTTTAGAGGTTTATCAAATGATTTGATAATAATTGCAAATAAAATTTTTTAGATAACGTAAGAAATATATATTAAGGCTCATGAACTAAAAGAAATAAGCTATATTTCCATCCTTTTTTTTAAATACAGGTGATCAACACATTAATAATATGAAATTTCAATTTTTTCCCATGTTAAAGTATTAATAAACTGTAAAATATTTGTAAATGAATTGATTAATTTTTTGCGCCAGGGACAGCAGGAAGTGTCGATAAATTGTTACACCGAATTTGAACAAAAAACATTCAGTACATTCTAATTTATGAGGTTTTTCATAAGAAAATCTATCAAAGATTAGAATATGATAAAAAAATGACTAAACATGAAAATTGCTAAAAAATAGATACAAAATTCTAATGGTTTTAGGGAGAAACATGTTCCAATATTAAGAATATTTAATGAAAAAAATTTCTTGATTTTGCAAGAAATCAAATTTTTAGCTTAGTTATTTACTTTAAGAAACGATTGAAGCTGGAATTGATGGTTCCAAAAATTTTATTCCTTGTGTATTATGGCACTTTACAAGTGTGCTGATAGTTATTTGTCACTGATTTAAGGTATCCGACTACGTCAAAAACGCTGGTTATCAACCACATTGGCGAGTTTTTCTTATTGTTAATTCTTGTAGTTCGGGCTTTCCTCCTTCCAAAACAGTTACTTTTCTAGGAAAAGAAAGGCCTGAACTATATGAGAATTTTAAACAAATATTTTTTAGCTAAAATTTGTCTTTTACTTCCATTTTCTCAAAACTTTAATTTTGATAAAAACTTTCCATCGTTTACATGATATCTCAAAAACTGATTGATATATTTACATAGAAATTTCAGCGTGTGTTTTAAATAAAATGGTCAATGAAATGAACCAAAAGTTTTAGTGTTGGTGAAATACTTTTTAATTTATAGGTGTTTTTAGAAAAATTAAGTTGTGAATTTATGAAAAAAAATGCATTTATACGTGTATTTTAACACACAACTTTGTATCTGAAAATATTTCTTAGATTTTGGTCCAGTCCATTCATCATAATATTCTATAACTCGTGTGCAAAGAAAAATAGGATTGCTACATTACCATTTTATGTAGAGTGTTAATCGTTTTGGTTAAATTTCAACACAATTTACTGCATATTTTTCTATTTCTCAAAATATACTATATTTTCAAATAATGTTTTTATATTTAGAGTGCTTATAATTAACAATACATCTAAAAAGCATAAATAGTCTTTAAAAAATCCAATTTCTGAAAAAAATTTTGTCGAACGTAGTCGGATACCTTAATACAAGTAAGCGTCTCGTTTTTTCAGCAGCACCAGCTAGAGCCAAGACTACGATTTTGCTACTTCATGCTTAACATTCGCTTCCAAAACCCTCTTTTACAAGGAGGCACATTCACACACCTCACAGATAGAATACAAAAGAAGAAGCATGCTCGAACCGGGAGGCCCAAACCATTGGCAGACGCTCTACCCCTATACCAGGATGCCAGCATTTTATTCTTTTTTAAATATGTAGAATTTATTACGGAATTTTTTTCATCTAAATAATTGTAATTTCATTTTAAGTGTAATAATACAAAAACTTCTTGGTAGAAATTGATACATGTTTTTATTTATAATTTCAGGTGACGATGTCGCTGCAAATGACAGTTGAAGAAAAGTCATTTCTGAATTTTCCATACAATATCAGTGGAGTCAATGTGTGATGCGTAGAGTCGAAATTTATGAAAATGAAGGCTTTCTCTTACGAATAAATGCCCATTTAAAAGAAAGATATTCTATTCTATTAAATTGATGTACAAGAATAAAAAAAATTAAAACTTAAATTAACCCTATGATATCAGCTGTTTTGGTTTATCGTACTTCAGATAAGATTGTCTCGTGATAATTTCTCAAATCCTGCTTCGCTTATTTTGCTTTGAACTATTATGGAGAAACAGCTGAGTTTCGTGCTGAAATTATCACTGCAGGAAATGGCCCTGAGAAGAGTGGTTATCAATTTATGTAATGAAAATGATATTTTGACTTCGATTTTTAACTTCCGAACCAAAACTCTTCCTGGCAACGATTTTGCAGAGATAATTCAATATATAGATAAAAGAAGAACTCGTAATAAAGAGTTACAACAAATTGTAGAAGATGAAATTAAAAATAAAGTGGTCAAACTTGCCTTACCCGAATCCCTAAAAAAACAGATGATGCGTTTAATTAAACCTATTGGTTCACAAATGCTGAAATGGAAAATGTCGTTTCATTATAAAATTAAGATCGAATCACCAGAAGAGTCTGATATCGATATTTTAAAGCAACTACATTGGACATCTATAGGTGTTGTCGATTACCAAAAAACTGCTGAAAATCTTGTACGTCATGAAATGTTAGACATTGATATACGGTACAGATTAGCATGTTTATATAGCTTGGTTGATTACATTCCAGACCTTTGGAAAGAGCTGCCTGAAGAATCTAAGTCCTTCTTTTACAGTGATATTGTCCTTCGGTCAAATTTAGAGTTGCAACTGGCATCTTATTGGGCATATATTATTAAAACAAAAGAATCAGAGCTGTGTAATATCTTTGAGAAACGATATGGTAAAGGAATGTCTTTTCATCAGTATGCGTTTCGTTGCGCAGCACGTGAAGGCAATAGAGCAACAACTGAATACTTTTTCCAAAAACTCACACAAGAAGAACGAGACGCTCTCTTTTTAAGTACAGTTCGTAAAATCCTAAGATCAGGACGCAGATATTTGAATAAAAAGTTCCTCGATTTTCCAATGGAAAAGATTTCTGATGTTTTAAGCTACTTATTATCCTTGATGAGCAACGAAGAGAAGAGGCAAATATTAGAGGAGTGTCCTTGCGAAGTCATAGTATGTTTTCTGGATTGGCCATGGCACGATCTTTGTTTGGATATCGCAGATCTTATCTGGAAATTTCTTCCTAAAATCATGTACGCCTATTTGATTAGAAGTATAAGTGACAGTATTATATATTCAGGTAGTTACTTTCCAGAATTGTTGCAGAAATTCTTTGTGGGAAGTCTCATCAATTTTAAAACACAATTTGTTACTTACGAAATCCAATTAGGCTCTTTGTTTCCCCATTTTTTCGAAGCAGATGATACAGAAAGTATCGAAATCTTTTTTAGAAATATCGATGTGAAGGACAGAATGATTCTTATCTCTTGCCATCGTTTCTTTCGTCATATCGATTCTCTTGTAATGGCTGGCAAATGGCATTTGATAAAAGCGTGCATTCGAGCAGCAGCGCCATCTCAAGAGGACCAGAACAATCTGAAAAAAACTTATATGGTATTCCTCTCACGTCTTAATAGGTCACGGAGTAGGTCAGGATTGGTGTTTAGAAACCATCAATGGGAAATGCTGTTTGAACAACTCGATACCGATGCTAATGCTCTTAGTGAAAAAATAAGCTGACACACAAAGCTGGAAGCTAATTAAAGTTCAGAACAACTGAAGTGAATTAATTAGAAAAAGAATTTTCCATTATGTCTAAAAAGGGATCGATTGTATAATTTTACACTTAAAAATTACCCGAAGTTTGATTTCTTATTTTACTATGGCCCTAGGGTGACTCAACGTTCGGGGGAACACAAATAAAGTTCAAAAATCAAAGAAAAGATGGATCTAAAAGTGAGTCTGGTAGGAGAAAACGACAATTTTCAATCTAAAAAGGGTAGCTCATTAGCTTTCCAAAATTATTCTTTTAATGCAGAATACTTAATAGATAAATAGTTATAAATATTAATGTGTAATATAATAATTTTAACAATTTAATAATTTTCATTTGATGAATGAATGAAATAAAAATAAAATGCTGCACAAGGAATGCAGCATTTTAAAGTATCCTATTTTAAACTCCAATTATACATTTCCATTGGCTCAAAGTTTTAAAAAGTGCAAAATTTTTTATTGCCTTTTTCAGTTGTAAAAAAGCAAAAGTTTTATAAACAAATTAAGAACAAAAAAAGTTTTTCATTTACGATCCTTGGTGTCGACACAGATCTAAAACAATTTTTTAAATTTTTTTTAAACAATTAGCTGAACCAAAATAAATTAAAATTATATATAACTTTTTTAATTTTGTAAGAAGAGAATTATAAGTGCAAGAAGGAAAAAAAAATACTTACTTTTAACAAATTTTATCGAAAAATTTTCAAAGTAGACTATTTTCACAGTGGTTAATCCATTTGTAGCACAATTCTTTTTTTAAAAAAAAACATAAGTTATTTAATATTCTGTAAATGAGTCTAAGAAGGTTGAAAAACGATTTAAAAAACTGATGTTGAACTGAAATTATGGAATTAAATTTTTTTAAATCAGAAATTATTCTCAATGTAAAAAATTGTTAAACAAGACATTTAATGGATTTACGGTAAAAATTTTCAATTTTTTAGGCATGAAACCAAAGATATTAAGGACTCAAATATTACTGGCCATATAATTTTTGATTAAAGCTTTGAATTATCTGCTAAAATTCCTTGTGTTATGGAAAAATCTGATTTGTTTGAAGCGATCAAAATAATTTTTCCAGAAAAAAATTGCAACTTTTCTTTTGAAATAGCTAATTTTAATCAAAAATATTAAAAAACATTTATGTTATGCTTAAATAATTGATGAGAATTTGAAAACTTCGATTTAATGATCACCATTTCTTTTAATTCTTGTGTAGGATGCACTTTTTTTTATTTGCGTATTGAAATTAAGTGTCCAATATAATATGTTCAAACTACAAAAAGATTAAAATTATTTTAATAAAAAATAGGAACTGAATAAAAAATAAGAAAATTAAAAAAATAGAAAATTAAAAAATAATAGAAAATCAAATTCTAATTTCAATAAAAAATAGAAAATTAATAAATCATTCACAATTCAGCTTTAGATAAAAATTTAAAACTTTGATTGCCAAAAACGAAGATTATGAAGAATAGATGAAATGGAAAACTACCTTTATCCAATAAATATTAAAAAAATTAATATTATTAATAAATTATTGATAATTATTAATAAATTTTTTATTATTTAATATTTTTCTTATTAATAAAGCATGATGAGCTTTATTATGATGACTCAGTTTTATTTTTTTAATCTGCGTGCATTTTATGATAAAACTAATAAAAATTTCATTTCAAAATGTCTTTTTTGTTTTGGGTTTAATTGAAAATTTGTATCTATTTATCGAGCTTTTTCAGTGGTATCCAATTAATAATGTCAAAATGATGCAAATCAAAATACTTGATTTTAAAATAAAACATTTAATTTGCAGGACAAAGACGAAACACATTAACATTTAGCACTGGACAAACATTAAGACAATTAGATTTTTAATTGCTTTTCAGCTCAGTTCCTATTGAATGTAGGCCACTGTGGCCTGGTGGTAAGGTCTCGGCTTCATAACTGGATGGTTTCAGGCTCGAGACTCGACTGCACCGAAGAACCGTCGTGTAAGTGGATTTGATGCACGTTAAATTCGGCGGGGACAAACGTCTTCTTGCTTGTGTGGTGTGGAAGTTTGAAGAAGAGGGTGCTAGCTGAGGTGTCGTCCTCGTCATCTGACCGTGGTTCAAAATGACGTGGTCATTTCCAATATAGCCCTAGTGTTGCTTTGCAACGGGACGTAAATATAACTAAACTGAATTAAACCCAATTGAATGTATTTACGCACAAAACACGTATCAAAATGAATTCCTATCCTATCATTTTCTAAATCTTCAATGCAACTGAATACATTTTTACATTTCATCTTCACTGGCCACGAGTGCTGGTTGGGAGAAAGAGGAGCGCCAAACTTGGCGGGTTATTGCTATTTCAAATTCACTTTTTTACACACTTCCCATCCGAACTTGCAAGATTTCGAACAATACATATAATCCTTACAAATTTCAAGCAATGAAAATTCCAAAAATTAACTCAATGAAACAAATTATACAATTAACACATTAAATTCAATTAAAACAATAAACCAAATATTTAAGGTATCCGAACACGTTCGGAGCACTTTTTTAGAAACACAAGGTGCAGACATACTTTAATCATATTTCTGGGTTTAACACCATTCAAAATTAGAAATTGAATGTCAACATTTGATATAAATATTAAAATTTTCTGAAAATTGGCATTTAATAGCCTAAATTTAAGCAAATTTTTCAAAAACTTCAAATCGGATACAGTAAAAACTATTGCTCTCATCTGAACAAAACTTATACCAAAATAAACTACAGAGTTTTCTCTAGGGAATGAACTACAATCATGTGTTAATAATAATTAATAAAAATTTTAGAGCCATTCGAAGATTTATTCTGAAAGTTTTAGTAAATTTATGACATTTTTATTCAAACAATACGTTATAAATTAAAAACTATTCACTCAATCTGAATTCTTTTAGTCCATTCCCTAGAAAATAGTATAAAGACAAAGTCTACCAAATTTCATAATAATATGATAATTATATTTTGACTTATTTGATTTGAAGTGGGCAAAAAATAAGTAAAAATCAGTTTTGAGAAAAAGGCATTTAAAGTATATAGTAACATGTTTTAATAATAAATTATGTGTGTGCATTCTTAAAATTCATTACATTTATAGGTTATACCTTCTTCCTTCTCATTTTTTAATAATTTTTCTTTTTTAATCAATTTTTTTTCTGACAATTTTTGCCTTTGGCAGTGAATGCTGCTTAGAATCATTTATTCTGTTTTTGTCGAGTTCATCAAATGTTTTAAGTGAATTTGCACTAGGATACTCTCCAACAACCTTAAGGATATTCAATAATCCTATAAAACCTTGGTTAAAATGTATTACAGACATAAATATCCCAAATCTGAAGATTCAGAGCTCAACAAAGACATCTTTAGGTACAAATTTCCACAAAAACACCGCTAAAGCTCTCATTGTCATTCTGTGTTTTTCTGTGCCAAGAATTTTCCTTATTTATAACTAAATTGGTGTTTATAAATATTTTTAACATTTTTTTGATCCTGTAAATTGCTACTTCTGGTTATTTGAAGGCCCACTTCTGGTTTACCCATCATTATGAAAATATTAATATCTTGACTTCTAATTAATGGAGAGACAAAAGTAAATCTGTTTTAGATAGCTCAATTATTGGTCTATCCAATAAAATAATTTTTAGAAAATGTCATTTTTTCCGAAAATCGACCTTTCCAACGTGTTCGGATACCAGACAATATTAAATAACGCTATATATTATTCAATAAAAAAATATTATTAATAAAATATGAAAAATTAAACTTGTAAAGAATATAGGTGTTGCACGTTTCTTCTCAAAAGTCCTCTGGCTGTTTTAACTTCATAGCCACGACTATTATTGTCTCTTCCTGGAATAATTATCTCTATTTTTCCAAGTTTCTAAAGCATTTTATTTTTAAGGTCACCTTCAACAAGTGCAACATCGCCGACGTGGATGTTCTACTTGTTGAAGTTCAATTTGTTGATTAGGATTTTTCAAATCATGAGTAGTTCTAAGATCCAATAAATACTGTTTTTTCCATTTTTTCCGCAGCTGTCTAAAGTAGGGACTGATTTTTTTTCATTTTCAGCAATGACGTTCTTGATCCAATCTCCATTACTTCAGCAAATTTAAGTGGACATATTTGTTCCTTTCCAAATTAAAAAAAAAATGAGTTGGTGTTAAAGGAGTTTCATTATTTTCGGCGTAAACAAGGGTCAAAGTATGCAAATTCAGTACGCTTTCACTTCTCTAAGCAGAGTGGACATCTCTTGAAAGCTCAAAAGAGTTTTCCTTAAGATTTATCTGAGG
The DNA here is from genome assembly GCA_026543055.1 of Argiope trifasciata. Classification (NCBI taxonomy): domain Eukaryota; kingdom Metazoa; phylum Arthropoda; class Arachnida; order Araneae; family Araneidae; genus Argiope; species Argiope trifasciata. The sequence goes on from JAPMOQ010050131.1 coordinate 892,495, forward strand.
CTATCTTTCACAAAGCGTTTATAAAAGCCTCCCGACCATGCAGCTTGTTCAATTATGTTTTTTCATACAATTCTCTTTTTTGTAATACATTTTTCAAAAGTAAGTTATGCGATAAAACCTTAGAGAATGTAGCAATTTCTGATTTTGCTTTTTGAAAGGTTTTTGCGTTGTCAGAATATATCGTTTTACAGATTCCTGTTCTAGCGAAAAATATTCTGAAGGCAAGCAAGAAAGAATCTGTAGTCATGTCTGATATATATTCAAGGTGAATTGCTCATCCTTGTGATTCCGCAAATAAATAAGAAAATATTTATTATCCTACAGGATTTCTGGACTTTTCCAAAATTCTTCATATATAGAAAGAACCAGCGAAATCCAAGCCACAAATGGAGAATGGAGGATCTTTATTAATTCTATCACGAGGTAAAAGTGTGGTTATCTGATCAACTGGTCTCGAAAGATATTTTTTGGATATAATTAAAGGTATCCTAAAAATTGAGTTAACTGTAGATCTTTCAAAATCCAGTATCAATATATTATTCTAGGTCAGTATCACAGCTATCCCACAGTGCATAATGTTCTCATTTTCTTGAAGAACTGTTAAATTTTTTAGGAATGACTTTTTTAACAACAGGATGGGATGTTTCTCTTCAGGCAGTAAATCTCTGAATTCAAGTCTTTTGCGTAACTGCAATAAATTATTTTCATCTAAATAAGGAACAAAATTATTCAGATGTGAATTCTTGTCTATTGACTTTCCGTTTTTTAAACTTTCATATTCCTCTTTAAAAAATAGCTTTTGCTCCTTTGATATGAGATAGTTCTTCGTCTCCACTAATTCTTCAGCTGTCAAGATGTTGCTTACTTCACACTTCTTAATCTTCTAAAGGAATTTTTCAAACAATCAAAGACTCTCACCAATTTTTTTAAATTACTATGCCTAGTAATATCAATAACATTCTCCAAGTCTTTCACAAGACATTCATACTGGCAAGTTCCATCAGATTTTCTCCATTTCAGACATAGGCCAGAATTCAGGAGGCAAGGAAAGCCACTCTGGTCCATACAACCAAATTTCGTTGCTCAAAAGTTTCACCGGTGCCTCTGGAAGCCAGAGCAGCTGGATTCGAATTATCTGGACAATAATGCCAATCTGTAGGAGAAGTCAAACTACGTATTTCGTCAATGCGGATTCTAACAAAAGCTTTAAACTTTTCTGGTAAATCTTTAATCCAAAAATATGTAATTTTAGAGTTGGTCCAAAAGTGACAAGAGATATCCAAATTTAACGCTTTCAAAATGTGATGATTTAATTTAGAAGACAACAAAACAACCATAAGTTCAATTCTTGGTAGGGTAAGGGTTTTCATTGGAGCTCCTCTCTCTTTAGAAGTCACAAAAACTAACGTGAATGTCTTCAGAAGTTTAAACAAGGAGATACGCGATTGTGCCATATCGAATGCGAATATCCTACCTCTCACATGTAGAATGTATCGTTTAGTACTAGTTCTTCTAGTAACAAATTCAATTAATTTCTCGACATCAAAGTAAAGTAAATCTTCGACGTTATTCCGAAGACTTTACACTTAATTTTTTTTATCCTATTATTTCCGATTCATCATCTACCTTTATATTTTTTCTTTTCACAAATTCTGTAAGATTTCAGAATTAGTGTGCTATTAATGGAGTTTAAAAGTAACTTCTAAAATTTCGACATACTGTAAAGAATTAGGAAATGTTTCTTGTTCAGTATTACAACTTCCGATAACGTCATCAACATAGATCTTTCTATCAAAAAAAGTCAACAGTCTCTGGATATTTTGCTAAATATTTTTCCAAATGATGTTCAAAAGTAGCTGCAAGCAAAAACTGGCTACTAGTAAGTTCGAACAAGACTCTTGTAAATCTGTAAATTAAGGAAGTTTTAAATTTATGAAAGGGATCATCAGTAAATAGAAAACGTTATACATCTCTATCCCTTTGCTTCAATTTCGATTTGCAAAAAAGCCTTTTTCATATCTGTAGTAAATGCTATTTGTTTAAAAAAGTAATAAAATGTTGAAAATTTCTGGATATAAATTAGGGGCAGATAGTAAATAATTATTTAAGAAAGGTGAATTAAATTCATGAGACGAAGCTTCAAAAACGATGCGTAACTTGCCTGAAACGCGATCTTCTCGAATTATTTAAAATAAATAATTTGAGAAGATAGCATTTAAATATAATGTTGTCTTTTCCTTTATTTCGGAATTCTCAACTAATTCTATTATTCCTTTTCGTAAATAATCCTCAAATACTTTCGAGTATTCGAAATATAATTCAGGATTCCGAATAAATCTTTGCGAGCTCATTCGGAATCCCGAATAAACTCTCGAGTTTCACGAAACTGTTTTTTGCTATCTTTTGGTCATCTTTTAATCGCTTCGTGTCAGTTTTCCATGGAAACTCCACTCTATATCTCTTAGAGATCATGTCTGTCTTTTTGGGAGGTGCTGTACGTCCAGACTTTTTGTTTATGGGTGATAATGTGCGACCATACGGAAGCGCTAAAGTATTGGACACACTGCAAAGTGAAAATATTATATGCAATGACCTGCTTACTCTCCCGACCTAACTCCCATTGAACATGGTTGGGATGCTCTTGGAAGACGTATATCACAAAGAACCTCCTTTCCGGAAACAATACAAGAGCTCAAAATGATTTTGAGAGGCGAGTGAGAGCAATATCCTTAAACATTCGGTAGTTTATTGGAGAGCATGAAGAACAGATGCATAATATGCATTAGGGTCCGTGGTCATCACAAATCTTACTAAGGTACTCATGTCTGTATCATTCTGATCTGGAGATCAATTTTTTATAGGGCTGTTTGGAAAATCCTCCAAGGAGCATCTTTTTTATGTTTAAGTTTTTAATTCTTCGATGTGTCGATATCTTCAGCATTTTGCACTATAATAAATGCATAACCTTCTTCCTAAATATGTACTTAGTTTCATTTCTTCAATCTTAATCTATACTTAGTTATTCTGAAAAACGTAACTGCTCTAGAACAATTATCAAGCACAATTTGGATGGAAAAATAGGTTGGGCTTTTGAAACTATCAGCAGAGTATTTAATTTAGTTATATTAATCTCCCATTATAAAGATACACTAGACCCATTTTGGGGCAATTCGCATAATTTTGAAGCACGTTCAGATGATGAGGACTATACCTGAGCCGTCACCACCTCTCGAAACTTTCACACCACTGGAATAACGGTCTTTCCCGACGGATTCAGCTTGCACAGGGCCAGATTACACAACGATTTTTCGGTTGATTCGGGTCTCGAACCTGAAATCCTTCGTTTCCGATGCCACGGCCTTAACAACAGTTCATTGCGATCCCTATCAACAGGTCGTTGAAAAATAAAAGTTATTGAGATAGAAAAAATAAGGGTTTGTTTGCATAATATATCCGCATCAGATCATATGGGCATAATTTTTTTTCATTATTTACAAGCTAGTAATGAACTGACTTATAACACTACTACTATCAATAAATTGTTTGGTATCTCTGGTTTCGTAATTCTTCAAAGATTTAGTGTAGGGAGAATATTTCGAATAATTTTCTATTCTCGACCTTACAACGGTGAATGATGAGAAGTTTCCTTATTTACATTTCTGTCTAATTAATCATTAAAATAATGTAATTGTCAGATTCATATTTCTCATATCTGAAATAATTTACTTAATTTAGCAAATTAACAATTAATTTCATTACATATATCTGCATTTCTTCATTATTTTATTTGAACATAAAAGGAAAATTTTTGAAAACTCGATATGCTGCGATATTTAATTTTAAAATCGAATCACGGCATGACAAAGATTTCCTGTACACTTCTTTTATACGCACACATCAAGCGATTAAGTGTAGGAGAATGTTTTGTATGAATAGGTATTTTGTATGAGCTTTATATGAATAGGAAAACCACTGCCTCGTTAATATTGCTATACATACATTTGGACTTTTGAGGATCTGGTGCAACTTTTTATTCAGACGTTAGGATTATCAAATCTAAAGTTTGAGACAAATTTACTTCATTTATAAGACTAAATGATCTAGACTAATGTATTGCTAGAGATAATTCAGAGCCTCCAAAGTCTTTTGCAATAAAAAATAATATAAAAAAAAGATAAAACGTTCAATGGGACTATGCCATTTGACAACTAGTTCGCGATCTTTCTTTAAATGCTGCAAATTATTTAATAACATTAGTAAAACCCAAAAAATTCCTCGCGTATTCTCTAATAAATGCGGAAGAACTAGCATAAGACTGGCGTACAATAGCTACGAATTATTAATTTTGATGTAAATTTAGCATTTTTAATGAATCTATCATGACATTCTAGACGAATTATTTGGCAATTAATTTCATGTAATAACCAAAAATTGAGTTTGTGTTTTAGATATGTTGTTCTCAACCAATTGCAAAAAACATTTGATACAAAATCACACCTGTAGTCACAAAATCACTTACCAAATTTGCTATATTTAAATAATGGTGTTTTTTTATTAAATTATCTCGGTTACATGCTTTTGAATATATAAAATCGACAGACGGTCAATCAGCTGTTTGCTTTTGGTTCAAAATTTGGTAGGCGTATACACTATAGATGTTAAAACTATTTATTGAATTTCATATACCTGTCTCTCTTCGTTTTGTAGTTATTTTGTTAAATTACATTCGAACAGCAGGACAAATAGAATTTCTCTGAGTGGATTTTGCTCAAAATGTGATGGAAATCTACAATTTGGTGTAAAGATTGGATACCAAATTTTAATCATTTAGATAAAAATGTGTTTGTGCTATCTTTATCATTGACAAACAGACGACGGACTTTTTCCAGAAATGTCATTTTTGAACTCAGGGAAGTCTAAAACGAGGAGATCCGGGTTCAAATTTTTCAACGATTAATTAATTTTTTATACACTATATATACGAGAAAGTAAAAACTGCATAAAGAGTATTTAACAGTAAAAAATTACTATTGTTTGGTTATTGGATTCGTAAAATAAGCCAGCACTTTCAAAATAAGTTAATCTTATGGCGGGAATCAAATCTGTACTCTCGTTAACCGCATAACATGACATTTCTGTTGTGGAGTTTAATTGTCGGAGGAAGATACATAGCTTCTAATTTATAATTAAACTTCGCACAAAATGTGCTAATTTGATATGAATGATCCTATTCCGCCATTTTAAATTCTTTTTAAAAACAGATTCGTGCTACGAAATTTATTCATCCAATAACACGATAATCTGTCATCTGCTCTCGTCCCCGTGTCTGTCTTTCCGTGTTCAATAATTTGTCATTGAAAATTCTGTTCAAGGTTACGAGCTGTCCTTCAATTTGAATCTTTAATCAAGCAATCTTTAGATTGGTTAAACTGCTAGATAACAGACAGTTTGAAAGGTTCGGTTGGAGTTCCATCACAATTAATCACATTAAGAGTGGATACACAATCACTCATAATGTGATAGAGCTATTTCGTGACTGTAGAATCTGTGAACAAATTGTTACAGATGTAAGTCGGGACTAATTTGTAAGATTGGTACATGGAAAGGGAATGTCAGTGCATTTGGATGAGGCAGCAATTATCTGCCTATACCGGAAAACATGTTTTGCTCAAGGAAATATAAAAGATTAACACCTTTTATATCTCATGAAACAAGTTTAGAAGGTAATTCAGACTAGAGAGACAATAAGTTATTGGATTTAAATTTTGATGATTTTTGTCCCCATTTTTCGTTCTGATACAAGATTTTTTTTAAGGAAGCTTAATGTTATAACAAATGATTTTATTGACTTTCTTTAGAATGAGGGATCAACAAATAGTTTATATTGTTTGATTTATTTATTTATACATTAGATTCTTTGTAAATTATTCAAAAGTAGGACATGGTAACAGGCAGAGACAGGCAGGAATTTTTAAATAAATATACCTCTAATTAAATTAAACAGCAAAATATTATAAAGTATACAGTCATTAAAAATATTTTTTAAATAATTTCCAATATCAGAAGTTTATATGAAATATAAAACATAATAATTATTATACAGTGATATTTGATTTTAAAGACTAATCAGAGTAAAAGGATGTTCATAAAACAGGGACTCATTTAAATAATTGCTTATCCTATGAATAATATAACTGGGACATTATACTTAATATCCAATTAATAATGTTAATATGAAAAATTTAATGCAAAAATTTACACATAACAGCAGCGACAACAACAAAAAAGAAAACTATAGATCTAAAATTTTTTCCAAAAAAAATTTAAATGTAAACCGTATATAAAATATAGATTTTCTTATTCTTTCAATATTATTATTTTGGAGGAAAAAACTACTAACATTAAATACAGTAAGTTTTATTTGAATTAGATGGAGAAATATAAAGTGAATATAATCAAGGTTTTGAATGAAGAGGTTAATTCATTTTCGATTTTATTATTAAAAATCGTATTTGCATCTTCAATAAGGACATATTTACATCAAAAATTATTTATATACTCTGATCCTATTATATTTTTATACAAACAGATACTAATATAAGGATGAGTGACTACCAGTTTGGAGTTAAAATGATCCCTGAGCGTGCTGATGTACAAAAATGGATGCATATGCTAAAAGGAGTATTACAAAAAATATGTAAATACCCAAACAGCACATCCAATTGCCCAATATTATACATTATTATGCGATATTATACTATTGTACCATTAACACTGCGCACTATATTATTTAATGCTTTACAGTATTACACAAGATAGCAAATATTGCTTAATATCAAACAATACTGTTCAAACAATATTGTATATTATTAAAGAATTTAAGAATTATGTTTTGTTATCAAGCAAATTGATTTCTTATTTAAAAAAGTTTTTGTCTTCAATATGATTTCTGCACGAAACTAATTTAATGGTATAAAATAAGATAATGGACACCACTCAGTCTCCATTCCTCTCATTTACTAAAGAGTAATCTTCTTCCTCGACTGTTAGGAAACAAAATTGCTCTTAATCCTTATTTGCTCCCAGTAGACAATAGTCTTCCTTTTGTCATAAAGTGTCTCCATAATCCAAGAGTACAAAAGTGAACAGAACATTGCTGCCTTTGGAACATAAATCCATCCAGAAGAATCCCGAAAGTCTCGGCATTGGGGTAATCATGCCTACTTCTTTTGCGAAAAGCTGTAAATTTGGCCTCCAAGTTGCTATACATAGTGACTGGAGCTTCGTGATTCAAGGGCGGGGAATGCTATTTATTCGAACAACAGATATGTTTTCCTTTGAGTCGGGGAAATGTACATGTTCGTATGTGTGATTCTTTCGAGAATAACAATTCAGTCACTGAATTTAAGAAGGATGACTAACATGTACTTATCGTATTTGGATTATTTATATCTGGATATCACGCTTTGTAAAAGGGAAGGTTAGTAGCAATTTAGGTATTGAGGAAAATTTTCATTTTTTCTAGTTATGAGAAAAATGACGAGCTGAACATTTTACTCTTAGTATTTAAATTGTTTTATCTCTAGTGCTCATCTTTGACTCCGCCCTAGAGCGTTTAAGTTAATTAAGGAATTTTACCTTGCAGAAAGAAATGTATTTTATGAATGGTTTTTGAAATTAAAGCATAAAATTTAGGAAAAAAAAACATGCTAGTGTAGAAAAATATCAGTACTGAGTAGAAATAAATATAAAAGAAACTAGTAATTATTTCCTAAAAGTTGTACACAACTGAGAGTTTTCCAAAATATAATAACGATTCTAACAATAATAAAAAAAATTATTACACCTATTTTAAATGAAAGAACATTCATAAAATATTATTTTGAGAGAAAATTAAAGTTCACTTTTCTCTTTTATAACTAACATATTTTAACAAAAATTTATTTTCGTTAATAAAAGTTATTTTTCATATATTTTTATATACTATGTTTTTAAATTAGAATGCATACGTGCAAGTTTCACACAGGTAATTCTGAATTCTTTAAATTTTCAAAAAGATAAGAATTTGTGTATCATTTTTATTCATGAGTCTTCATCATTATTCTTTTATTTTAATATTTCTTTTCTACATACTTTGTTAATGGAAGTCCGAATCGAATAGACGTTGCAACTGTATCTCGTATAACTCCATTCACTTTACAAAATAAAAAAATGAAAGAATTTTCGTGTGATATTAGATAATTTAACGTAATGAATAATTTTACTATATTTAAATACCACTTTTTAAAAAATAAATATGTGATACTAGAAAAGTACTATTAATAGTTCGACCTCTGATTAACTCAATTTATGAAGATATTTACTCAATTACTAACAAAAACTCAGAGAAGGATAACATTAAAAAACTCCCTGTATTATTAATAAAAGAGTTAGTAATAAATGTCTTGAATAAGAGGATTTTACTGGAAATTTTATAAAAATTGTTTTTTACTGATAAAATGTGATATTCACTATCGAAAATTCATGCTTAATGAACTGATTCACTTTTCCTAACATCAATGTTTTATAAATGCTGCAAGTACATGAAAAAATACATACATACATAAACCATTAAAACAAATGTGGTAGAATCACATTATAATACTATAGAATTACATTATAATACCTATCCTGGATTATATTATATTTGTTTTAATCCACCCTACAGTTAATCATATATCGGAAAGTATCACTTCGTTATTGTTCAGTAAATATTTGTTAAAATGAAGTAAGCATACAATACCCAGGCTTATTTGGTATTGTAGAGACCCACAAATCAAACGTTAGGATAACCATCATAGATTTTAGTTAATTTTTATCTTATGAATGTTTTATATTTTAATCAATTAATCTTTCATGTATAATTTTTTCTATCTAATTGTTTCCCCATTGTGAAGCAAAAGAAAAAATTGCTTAAATAAATGAACTTGAAATGTAGCAACTGAGATTATTTGTGTTAGAATACGGATGTCATTAAATGAAATTTAGAAATCTTGAAATATCCGACTTTATACACAAAGAGAAAGCTTGCAGTATGAAAAAGAAGTTTTTATTAGGTGGCAGCTAGAAAACAATGATATAAAGGTAAACGAGAATTTCATGGGTTCAAAACTTCAATTTTAGCTAACTTATATAATCTATATGATCTGTTTATTTTTATTACTGTTAATCATGCTCATGCTTTGCAAAGTTTTGAACCCCTAACTCTAATATATGATATACATGTGATATTAGCTGCACATTTAGCCATTAATATACAGTCTGGTTAGAACTGTTCTTACATATTTCATGACAACATTAAGGAAAAAGAAAAATAAAGCTCGCAATACATATGATATGGTTCTATTTTTTTGTTGTCCATGCAATATAAGCTATACCAATATTTTTTACTCCAGATAGCATAGATTCTATTAAATAATTAGTCAATTCAATTAAGGATTGAGCTGATTAAACGAAATTCTTGAATCAATTCATTTGATGATTGAACTGATTAAAGGAAATTCTTGAATCATTTTATGATTGAATTGATTGAATGCAGTTTCTGAATCAATTAAAATCGCTTGAAGAATTTATCTTTACCATATCGGAACTTTCAATGTCTCTTTTTTAACTGGAAATTTGATTCTTCTTTTTTCTGAATTCATTTGTTTCAATTTGTAACGAGTTTCCATATAATTTTATAAATATTTAAAAATACGGGCTTAATTAAGGGATTCTTCGTACGAAAAGCCGTAATTCATGGAAATAATATTTATTTACAACAAAAAAAGGCTCTCCAAGAAAATATTTTTTGATGTTAAATATTCATTTTTCCTCATTAAAATAAGTTATATTAGGATTCATAAAGTAAATTTGTATACTTTAGAATTGTCGATATCAAACACTACAGCAATTAAAATTTCAATCTGCATCAAAATTAGTCAATTTGGTATTTGCATTAAAAATTTTTCGAAATTAGTCAATTTGATTAGTCGTCATTTTCTATTTAAAAATTCAGCGTTTTGTCTTTTTGCTGATTTTTTATTTCTAATGAAGTAGAAAATGATGGACCTTAAATACCAGAAGGCAATGATATTGATCTTCATGAAATTCAATGTTTCAGAACTCAAACAGTGATAAGAAAGACGACTCTAGGCTGGAACCATTCCAAACCTCTACATCACAAAAAGGAGTGAGAAAGTTTAGTTTCATTCATTTTTGAGACCAAATTTTACATGCATTAGTTCCCCATGCTTTAGTGGAACAGAGTTTTGAACCTAAAGCCATCCTGTCCCAAACCTGAAAACATACCACCATCCATTGAAAGAAAACATTAAGTCATGAAAATATAAAAGTTCAATAATTTCTAGTTTTTTCAATAATAATATAAGTTTTATTTCATGATAGGAATTAAATGTGAATTCATTTGAGAATCCTAATCAGATAATTATTTTCAACTAGCTTTTTAAATGTAATGTTTATTTTTAAATTAAAGTAATAACAATTTTTAGTAATTTTTTATAAATCTAACGAGTGAGTATAAAAATTTCTTCTCTAAAAGCCTCATGTCTGAAAATTAAATCTAAATATTATATATATTTACAAAATGAACACCTAATTGCAGAACATTGATCGCATCAAGATTTATTGCATTTTATAAATAAGTTGAGCCGTAAAAGATAATAAAGTTCTGGCAGCAACACTTGGCATATACTATTACAGATAAAAAAAAAGCAGTGGTTGAATATCGGCAAATTTTATTTAAAGTAAATTTCATTTTATAAATGGGACTCATATCTTAATTAGTCAAAGCGTTTTAAGATACTTGAAGTGGTAGTTAAATAAATCAAGTTAATTGGAAAGGGGGTTTTAAAAGAATTTCGGCGCATTTTCCTCACCCCATAGCTTGTAACATTGTTTCAAAGGCAATGTAACTTCTTACAAAAAAAGACGACAAATATTCTGGAAAAGTATTTAGCATCATTAAAAATTATGCATTTTTCTGCCGTTCTAACATCGATTAGCAAAGTTTTAGATAAAAATATTTTTATCTTACGTTTTTGGAGTTGAAATATTTATTTGTCTGATAATAACTTTATTTTTTCTATCGTTAAAAGATTTTTCAACGCCCATAAAATCAAAGTCTCTACATTGGTTTTTATAAACTGGAAATCTGTGACTTTTAAAGATGAATTACTGCAATATTTTTAAAAATTTTAATCAATTTAATTTACATTTTATCATTAAAATATTTTTACCATCAAAATGTATATTACTTTAATAGATTGTTAGAAGGGTGTTTTTAATACTAATATTAATTGCTGAATTGTAGCTAAGATCTCACTTTAGGCCAAGAGATTTCAGCTTCAAACCCGATACAACGGAATCTGAAATAAAACAGTTTAAATAGATCTCAGTAATGCAAATAGATCACATGCAGTCAGATTCGAAGGTCTTCCCTTGATTTGAAACGCAGGTATTTTGAGGAGAATGTGCCAACCTATGTGTCGTCCTCGTTATTTGGAAACGTATAGGTAGTCTGTAATTAGGCCTTCTGTTGTGAAAAAAAAACAAAAACATGACTCTAGAAAACTGAACTAAACGAGTTGAAATTGCCGATATTCTTGAAAAGACAAAGTAACGAAAATGCAATCGAAACAAAAAGAACTCATACAATTTTTTAAACACAAAATATTTATAATTAAAATAATTTAAAAAGAGTTCTCCGAATTTGAAAGATCATGTATGTCTCTACAGCGGAAAAACTAATAATGTGTTCTGTAAATCGTTATTGAAATATCTTTCAAATCTTTGGCGAGGTACGTCACTAGGATTACTTACAGCTGCACAAAGAAAATTCTTCTTTTTAAAACTATTTATAGCTAGGAAATACACTTCTTTTTCGTATAATGTAGGCCATTTTGTGTTGTTGAATTAAAAGTAATCGAAAAAAGGTGTTCTGTGAATTTAGCAAATACGAAATGTCCTGCAGATTTGAGGTGTTTTATGCTTTATATTGTTTAGTTGAATTACTGAAAAATATTATTTTTCTAAAGTCAGCAGATTAGATGGTTCTCATAGTTTTTAAAAGAATATGTAACAGAATCATCAATTGTTCTTGTTCATTCTGGAAAAAAAAGAAAAAGAAAAGAAAGAAACAACAACAACGACCAAAAAACTTCTGAATAGCATTAAAAAATCTATTATATTATTTCTGTAGAGCTTAAAAGAATAAAATACCTCACATTTCCACAACACTCATTTCTCACATAAAAAGTGAAATGTTTTCTCCCAGCTGTTATAGTGTAGAAAGATTAAATTAAGAGATTTTTTTTTTATTGAGCTATTTTACTACATTTTTAGAACGCTTAAACGGTGCATTTATAACTATTTTACGATATAGTGTGTTAAGAGGTGACATAAAGCGTGGTGTTGCAGTTTGAAGAAAACGCGTGATGACATTTTCAATATTTTGTTGAAAAAAGTCTATCAAAGGAGAGAGATATAAAGATATTTTAAACCTGAAAAGAAGAGGAGCTGTTTACTCAATGTATGAAAAAAAACTTGCATGGAAAAACTTTTTAATGCAATAAATAGGGATTTTTTTAAATTAGTTATAATTCTATGTGCCTGAAATAAATTTTTTAAAAAGGATATCAAAAAGATTAAAGACCACTTTTGCATTTCAAATAATATCAAAAATTTTAAATTTTGAAAACGTTTATCGAAATTTTCATTGTGGAATCTCTTATTTACGGAATTTATTACAATGTTCAATGAAGGCAGACTATTGTTGGATACTGCACCGCGATGAACCAACTAGGGCATATGGACATTAAAGCCGCCAACATAGCATGACTGGTCAAAAGAGACAACAACTCAAATGAAAGATGACTTTTTTTACATACATCACATTAAGAATGGTTAAAATTAAATTTAAAGTACATAAAATTAAGTTTATCGATATAGAGTTCTGTGTACCAAAATTAATTTGCTACATTTAAGCTAATTTTATGGTAGTTTTCATTAAATGTTTGCCCTCCCTCCTCCCCAATGGACTCTTGATGTGCTTGGCTATGATTCTTTAAAGTATAAGCCATAAGTTAAATACATTTTATAATAAAAAACCTTTTTAAATCTGTCAACATGTTTCATATTTTTGATGTTTTGCAACATATTACAAATTTTGGAAATTTGCGTTTTGCAAAAAATCCTGACGTAATGGGAAAAAACTAATGTCATATTCTGATTCAGCGTGAAAAAATATATAGGAATAAATAATCAAAAGTTAAAAAAACATGACATAACCCTAAAAATGCAGGCCTGCGTTATCAAAGAAATCGCACATCAACTTTCTGTCTCGTAGTGCCATCTAATAGTTAAAAGAGAAACTAAATACATGATTACATTTAAAGAAATATATTGAAAAGTATATTCAATAAATTTCTATATCTTTTATAGTTATTTTTAAAATTCGTACTGAATTTTAAAAATAACTGTAAAAGTTTTAGAATATAGGTAAATACTTTTTTATGTTAAGAATATAATTTAAAATTAAGAAAATGATACTTATCAAAGCAAAATATAAAAAAAAAATAGCTCCGAATTCTAAACTATCTAAAATTTTATTTAGATTACCTAGAATATTGACAAAGATTTATTCTCATTCGGTACCCTAAATTAATATAATAAAGCTTATAGAATGAATATTATCTTAAATTTCATAGTCATACATGTACATTACAAAGAGGTTTGCTACTTCTTAAAATTTTTGCTTTGTCATATATGAAATATACAAAGAGATAGTATTGTCTGTAATAGTCACAAAATTTGAGCTCGAGATTATGATGGCTCTTCATGTTCAGTTCTTTCTCAGACCAAAAACATATTTTTGAAATTACGTGCGTTTGTACATTTCTAAGCAAGATCATTCACTTTGATATAAATGGTTGTTATTTGCATTATGGTCTCTACAACAGATTTATGGCCTTCTTTAAAATAGTGAACTAAATCCATTCTAAGGAAGTATTTATATGCAGTTGTCCTAGAACAATTTAATACACTAATTCAAAAACGCAAAGAACAATTTCGTAAAAAAGTTTAGTTTCTATAGTTAATCCATATGAAATTTCAAAGCAAATTCATGTAGGGGCTCAAAGTCTGCCAATTTGTACTCTTGCGTACATGTAAGATCGATAACTCAAAAACGAAGTGATTTATATAAATAAACTATGAATATAGTTTATGCTAAATTTTGATTTCAAGCGGTTCGAAAAAATACATCCAAATTATATATTTGATTTTGTATGGATCCTTGCAGCTTTTCTATCTCATTTACCACAAGGACAGTGCAAATAATAGGAACAGTACATAATTAAAAGAAAAGAAAGAAGCAATCAAATCATTCTACATTCAAAATTTCAAATAAGCATCCAGTTCCCAACTTCATTAAGTCGTAATGTATTCCACTCACTCTTTATCCATTGTGCAGACTCAAAATATTTTCTGCCATCCCATTCGCCACTCATCCATTCTTGAGCAATTAGCGACATAATCAAGGAACCCTTAGATTACAAAAAAAGAAAAAAAAAAAATTGTGAAAAGTGCAAGGGATTTCATTGCAGACAATTTCTTAATTTAATAATTTAGATGATTTCTAAAATGGATATCGTTATAGTATAGTATCGCAAAAGAATAAATATCTTTTCGTATTCACATTAAAAATAACATTACATTTTTTATTAGCAATAAAAATCAATTATAATACAAAATTAAAGCCATTAATTGATATTTTAGTTACCATTTTTCATAAAACAGTTCTAGTTTATGTACAAATCAGCCACTGTGAAAATTAATAAATAAAATCGAATTAGGGTTTATACAATCTTGTTTCATTGCATTAACAAATTGGTGACAAATTTGGGACACACTAAACTACACTTCAACCATAGAACTGACATCGTAACTACATAATTGCATGTAAATAAACATGGATAGTAAGGGTTAATATTTTTCAATGATTTCTAGCAATCAAAATTAACTACAAGTTAAATAAATTCTAGTAATATATATAATAAAAAATTAATAAATTTACTTTCAAAAGCTAAAATCTGTTTATTTCTTTAACCTTGTTAATGTTTATTTTTCTCCAATAGTTAAAATCAGCAACATTTTTCTGCTGTTATTTGAAAATTAATTTAAAATATCTTACACTGGATACGTAAAGGATGCACTGAACATTAGCATTATCTGAAACAAAAAAAAAATAATCAATACATTCCGATTTCTATAACAAATGGAATCTAGTTTTATTCTATTGTGAAATTCCGTGGCTGCGTGCTGATTAGCTTCTACTTCCGTTTTTAGAAATAAAATGAAATGTAAACAAAGCGAGTGTATTTGTTACACGAAACGTATCCCTTATCTTGCTGTTTCACGCATCTTATTACACAAAAACACATTTGGCGCGAGAAATTTTAATAAGAGTTTTTCATGTTTAGATAAGGTGCACGCTTTACAAAATTTCTAACACATCACGCCAACCTCTTGTTCATTGCATAAATTATACTTTGATAAACATCTTAAGTTCTTTATATTTTGCATTTAAATTTAGATTCTTTATTATATATAAAAGTTCCTTTGAATTTTTTTATTTTTATTTTATTAAATGCTATTTTTTAATTGAAATTGACATTATTTTTACAGAAATACTTGATTCAGTAAATGTCCTTTTGCATTCCTTTTTATACGTTTGTGACATTCTAACAAATGTAATTATGATGCATATCTTTCATAAACGAATTCCTAAATTTAGAATAAAATAATAATAATGCATAAATTTATTGATTTTCGAGAAAAAACCTTTCTTACCTCTTCTTGCAAATTTAATCCAAACATAAACATTCTTTTATTCCCTTTTTCCAATCGAAATGATGATTAAAAAGCAATATTGATAGATGTTTAAACACTCGATTATTAGCTTTAAAGTAGCTTCAGTTCATACTCATTCCAGAATGCAAAATACTACCAGGAATGTCAAATCGTTGGAGGGTACTCAACTCAAAATATTTAGTTTAATGTAGTGATATTTAGAGAAAAACTAAGAATTATCTAAATTTGGTGAATTTTTCAAGTATTTTCTCAATAACCTTTTTTATTAATCAATCTGTTCCCACATTTAGAAATTCTTCCTATATCCCATGTCTGCTTTTACAGATTTCGGTTAAAATTTGTTGCCGAAATTCTGTAACTATTTATTAAGCCGAAAATTGAGGGCAGTTTTTTTCACCTATTGCCGAAGGGCGAAAACTACTTATGGACGGGTAAATTAACCAATAATTGACACAAAATTCAACCATCAAACAAGGTTATTTTTAAAAAAATGCTTAAAGTTATATCTTTATTTATTGATTTCACTTTCTTTTTTTCCCTGTTTTTCATGTGTTCCATGTGATTTTTATATTAAATTGAAACGACTACGTTCAATAGAATTTCTTTTTCTTCAATACAATTCTTGAGTCACTTTTCACGAATTTCATAGAAATATGAGATATTTTGAAGATACTGTAACAAGGCATTGATTCCTTGAAGCGATTATTGCTGAATTTTTACCATGACCTCTATAGTTATCTGGTGCTGCTCAGGGTGTGAGTAGGGATTCTGAGGGTAAAGACTCCGGAGAAGTCTGGCTTCTAGTTCAAACGGAGATGAAACACTCATGCATTCGCTTGCAAGGCCCTTTTTTACAGGGAAACCCATTTATACATCTCACAGATAGGACACAGAACAACCATACCCGAACTGGGAACTTTACCGGGGACACCCAAATCACGGGAAAGACATGTTTCCTCTATGCCAGGGAGCCGGCAATGGTTTAATCTAAATTCAATTATTGACACTTCCACGTATCTGCTGTAACAGGTCCCGCCAACTCTTAGATCTTCTGTTATTTTTTAAAAGACAGGATGTTTTAATAAATAAAAAAGTAACTGTATTAAAAATATAAACCAAACTGTTATGAAATATTCAGTTATGAACACTTTTGCCATTCAAAAATCGTGTTTTAAACTTTCAAGCTTTGATCACGAATGCTTTATCAGTTTTAATATGCCTTTGTTTTCTACGGAATTGTAACCTCCTTTACGTAATTTTATCAGTACTTAAAATTACGATTTCTACGAGTCAAGAATTATATAAAAATCTCGACTTATCATTGGTGCTCTAGTAGAATTGTAAGATGAATATATTTTATGAGCATGGTCATATGCTATGTGGTGATATCTTTATAAGCCAGTAACAGTCAGTATAAATATTTACAGGAAATCCTAAAATTTTGTTAGTGTATTTAATAACATAAGGTTACTTTGAAATATGAAAATCTCCTGAACCTTTGTGCATGCATTATGAAGTGCTGATTTTAAAAGAATAAATTAATTAGGAAAAATGGAATATATATATATATATATATATATATAACCATTTCATTGAGTCAACGAAAATTAAATCGAAACTAATATGGTTACCTGGCTGGTTTTATGCAATTTTAATATTACCGAAAATTATGTGTTCAATTGTATTAATTTTTATAAAAAAGTTAAAGTTATTCCAGTGGGTACAGCTTTCTCAAGTGCTTTAGTTAATATTTTCCTGCATTATTACGAGAAAAAAATAATTAAAAATTATTTAATAAATGGATAGAGATTTATTGATGATTTAATTTTGATTAACTTAGAGTATACCAACATTGTTACTAATCGGTATTCTAAAGAATTAATTTTAACAGAAACAAATAAAAATCCTCTTGAAACTACTTATCAGGATTTGAGGATCGAAATTACTAATGATAAGTCAATAGTTGGTAGTTATGATAAAAGAGACGAATTCAGCTTTAAAATAATTAAACTCTGTAATTATCACTCTAATCTTAACTCTAAAATTTTCGAAAATTTAATAAAATTAAAACAATTTGTAATAACAGAATTTCATTTATAAAAGCAACAAATAGTTTTATTAAAAATTTAAACAATAATGATTTTTCCAAATATTACTGCAATATCAACATTTTAATTTAAAAAAAAAAGTGATGAAATATTAGTAAAATAGATGGTGCCCAGAAACTACATTTATCTTTTTTTCTCTCCATTATAATTGGAATGGCAGTTGGGGGGATATTTCTTCTTCTGTTGCTGGTATGTTCTTTCCCTTTTCGTTTTATTAATTAATTTTGTGGTTCGTTGTAATTTTTGGTTGAATATTCTTATGTAGTTTCATTTAATATATTTTGTTTTATATGTTGATGTTTTTAATGTTGCTTTGTTTTTGTGTTTTTTGCTGTTAAAATTAACATGCTTCTTTTGCCTTAATTTTCTGGGGATTTTCGGGTCATGAGGGACCAATACATTTGGACATTGTCCAATGCCTCACCCTTATTTTCCAATCCCTTATTTTGAAACCTTTGTCTGAGGGTGACATTTGCAAAAGTCTTTAGGCTGGATTTTTTTATATTGGTTGTAGTTTTGATTCGGTTGAATTCTTTTTGCTTGGCTTATTTTGTTAATATGTATACATATATATATATCTATTTAATTTAGTAAATTGATGAATTAAGATTATCAGAGGACCCTTTTATAGCGCATAAAATTATACTAGCCAGATGAATAACAAATATGTTTTTGAATAAAAATAAAATAATATTGCACAATTCGATAGTCAAAAAGAAACGTTTTTTATGAAGCAAAAGTCAAAACTTAACACACAAATCTAGAAATGCGCTTGTCTTACTACGCATCACCTTTAAGGAGGGAAAAAATCGTTAAAAAATGAGTTTTAGGTTCTTGAAAGAAAAACCAGTTTTTGATACTATAAATTTCTTTAACCAATTTTAAGAAACCTTCGTATTTTAAGAAATGGTTTTGCAACATTTCAAGACATAATTTCGTTTAAATTTAAATTTTAAACTTTAACACATACTTACCAACCCTTTGCATTATGAAAAGTAATAAAACGGGTTATTATTCATTCATGATGTAAAGATTTCTTATAGGTTGATTGATTCATTTTTTATGGCGCAATATCCAGTACTGGCCAAACTCGTAATAGCTTAAAATATTAAAAAAAGTAAGAGGATTTCACTAAAGTAAGGAGATGTAAAATTAAAATAATAAAGTGAAAATATAAATTAGATAATATGCATGAAATTGATATCAAGTAAAAATGAAAATACATTAACATGGTATGGTTCTCCAACTATGTCTTTCAAATTTGGATTATCGCTGTCGAAATATTTTATTCTTAGAAAGTGGTATTTAGGACATGTTTAGATTTATTAGATTGTTAAAGTATTAATATAAAAGCTTTTGTTATTTTATTATATAGCTTTTATTATAGTATTTTGCTGACAATAATGGGAAAAAGATTTTATCATTCTGGATAGCGAATCAGATGCAATATATTATATGAATGGATTGACAATTTTCAAAACGACATTATTGCACATTAATTGAAACGATTTTTTTCCAAGTGGACTGTACAAGATTTTCTTCCCCAAAATCAAAATATTATGTGTGGGATAATACTTACACACATAATATTTTTCAATAACAATGCGAAGTATGTGATAATACTTATACAAAGTATTATATGTGTGAAGTAAGTGCAAATAAAAAATATATAGTGTATTTCTACCTAGTAAGTACAGATAATATAAAAAATCCGTGTTAACAAAATTGTATATTCGGATGGCATCCTTCATTATCTCTGATAACTACACTGAATTCCTCTCGTCTGGGTGATTGTATATCAACAAACATAAATAATTATTCAAACAACAAAAAGAACCTTCTCATTCATCAGAGAATATTCTTGTAATAGTACTGCATCACAGTAAGATTATTCTAGAAAATTGATGCATGCATTCAGTTATCAACGAACCATTTGCGAATCTTCTGATCACCGAAATGCGATATGATTCTGTAGTTTCATCTAGCATTAATCTTTATCTTTTGATTATTACCATAAATCTTCAATAATGTATGCTGGTAAATTGCAATTTTCCTTTTAACTTCATTTTTGTAATAAATATGAAACGTTGCTGGATTTCAAATGCTTTTAACTGGGTTAAAGTAGAATGTGAAATATTGAAGTAAGGTTTTCAAAAAAATAAAAAAATAAATCATATTAAAAAGGACATGCTTTGCATTTCTTTTTATTAAATAAATAATTTTAATAAAAAACACTTAACCTTTTTCAAAATTTTAAATTAATATCGCAACCTTTGGAATTAAAAAATAATTAATAAACAAATGAAATAAAAATTGAGTATCTTCAATTAACTGCCGCCATTTATTATCATCTTATCAAGATCCTAATATTATATACACAGCTTGCTAACTGGATATTTTCCTTCTTCAGCATATACAAATTCATTTACTTATTTTTTAGCCTCAAGATCAAACAAAACATGTTTTTTGTCCCTTTTGCTGCATTGATGGTATTACAAACTGAAAAAGACTACAATCAGTAGCATTATATAGATTTTATATATATTGAATTAGTGATACATATGATATGAAATATTATGATATTTGGCACAAGAGGTTACAATTAATAATCCACATATGTATTAATCCTCAATGTTTGTTTGAATTTACATATATTTCGAATTAGTGATTCATGGTACAAGAAAATATTTGTGATCTTTGGTACGAGAGGAGACAATTCACAATTCTAACATATATTTTACGCAACAAGTTATGCTCAAATTTGCGCATCATAACTCTCAGACCAGTAATTCATGACACAGAGCATTTGTGATCGGTAGTACAATAGATGATAATTCATAATCCTGACATGTATGAATCATTACATATTGTTCCTGAGATCCATTCTCATACTTGTTTTCTTACTCCGTCAATATTGAACATCCCTATGATTAACTAAATCAAATTGGCGAAATAATCACTTTAAATCACAGACATTCAAATTCTCTTAACGTATTTAACTTACTTTATAATAGTATTCGAAAGCAAATTGTTCAATAACTGCGGCAGAAATTTTATATAGTGTTATGAATCTCAAACTTCTGATATATAAGACATGATTAATTACATACACTGAGCTTTATCTATTAAGAATATACATTTCATTATTAATCTTTATTTAAAACGAGATTCATCTCTTATGTAGATTGAAATCAAAAACCATTATAATTTTTTTGTTTAGAATTACATTAATATAAAACAATATAAACCGGGAAATATTATAAAAATGACTATTTTGATAATGCATTTTTTAATTCTTTAGATTTTACATAACATACTGGTAAGTTGAAATTTGTAGGAACATAACAAAAAATTCAGACTACTTCTTTTATAAAATGTCTGGAATTTTTTGAAAAGCCAAGGTTCAAAAACTAACTTAATGTATATTTCAGGTTTAAAGAATTTCAGAATGGTCTTAGAAATATATAAAGATTTTTCCGACTTCGAATAAAAGGTGACTGTACCGCCCAATAAATTTATTGACACATATATGAAAGAAGTATTTGACGAAATTCCAAAATATTTTCTACAATGTCCATTTCCAATAAAATTGACTTTTGAAAAATATATATGAAAGACTTTATAAAAAAGTGTCTAGATATATGCTGTTCAAGTAAAGTTAGACTATTGTATGCAGCGAATTTATTTCTTAAACTTGTTTCTGTGCAAAAAAAAAAAAAAAAAAAAAATCAAGATTGTGTACAGCAATATAGAGAAAAAAATCTCATCAGAAACTTTTATTGTCATTCGAAAAAAAATTATAATTTTATAAAAAAATAATTAATTAAACAGAGCTCCTGATTTATATACAAATAACTAAATTAGGTTTGACATTGAATTAATATCTTTACAATTCAGACAGTATAAGATATTTTTTTTAAAAAATATTTCTGTTTAAAAACATTATTTACTTGTGATGCAAAAGCGACAGTGTTCACTCTAAGGCCCTTAAAATTTTCTAGTAATCAATATAATTACTTATCAAATCCATATTTAATTAAAATTATATTTATAATTCTCATTCCCATTTCAAAATTGGCATTGGAATTCAGAATTAAAGCCCAAAATTCTAAGTACATTTCTTCTCAAGCGACAAAACGGCAAATATGTAGCTTTCAAACTTAATACCTGGCACTGAGAGTCAAACACTCTTCCGCTAATGTGGCGCAGAAATTTGGTTAAGTATGTTCTGTTTCAAATATATCATTATCATCTGACCACGTTTAAAAATAAGGACATGCATCTAAAATCCTATTTTAATTTTTTAAAAAAATGCTGCGGTAATAAAATGCAGAATTTTTGTTTGACAAATTGGAAAATGTTTTAAGAAATTTGAATGACGATTCAAATTTAGTCCCTCTTTTTTAGTTTGTTTGAATTTGTCACAAAATAAAAATAAATTCCTTCAATGCCTTTCCCATTTCAACAAAATTTTTACTCTGCTTCAATATTTGTTTCTCATATTATGTTTAGTTTAGTTGTACTAAAGTCCCGTTTAAAAGCAACACTGGGATTATTTTAGAACGCCTCTCGTAATTTTGAGTCGCGGTCAGATAATGAGGACAACTCCTCACCTGGTACCCCCTCCTCTCCATGCTTCCTAACTACACCAGAAGGAAGATGCTTGGTTCCGACGGATTTAACGTACACCAGATCCGTTTATACAACGTTTCTTTGGTGGAATCAAGTCCCGAAATCCGTCAGTTCCGAAGCTGAGATGCTGCCACCGCAGCCACTTATACTCTATAACTAGTAATAATAATTGCAGTTTGAAATGCTCTTTATTGTAATAATGATTTAAATCTAAGTTGAAAGATAAGGAAATAATAACTATTAGCTGATTTAAACATATTATTTTTTAGAAATTTTTGGGACAGATTAAATACCAAATAAATCTTGCCGCCTTAAAGACATATTTGTGAACCTTGACTGAAGAAATAAAGTCTTGTAGTTACAAAAAATTAAATCAACGAGCAGAACTTAACTATCTGACATCGAAGACAGAAAAAAAGTGAAGACGCTAATTTTATCCCCAGAAAAAATAATGATGTCTGGAATTACTTTGCTTTCTTACTAAGTATTTTAGAAAGTTTGTCATGTGTCATATGCACGTGCTATGTCAAACTGGTTACATGGCTTCACTTATGTTTAAAATATGATGAAACAATTTTATGCTTGTTATAAAAACAATTTACGAATTATAATTAACTAAAAATTTTAAATATTTTAGTCTTCACTTGTCGATACATATATAATTTCAAGGATATATCTCTTTAACATTCATTAAAAGTATTTTTGTCAAAGAAAATTACTTAATAAAAAACGCAATTAATAATAATTTTACTTTTTACACATTTTAATATGGATATTTTGACAATACCGATCTAAATCTCATATTATATAAAGGTCGCATACTGATGTATTATGTGATGATCTCATACTGATATATATCGTTACTATAAATTAAATAAAGTATATTTATTTGTGTGTCTGCTTTTTATAAGAAAGATCAGTATGCATAGAACTACTTAATTCGGCTTAGATGTACTTAGAAGGGTGGAAATGTAAAATTTTAAATGAATTTTCTGAAATTAAACTAGTTAAAAATTTAGAGAGATTTTGGCGTTATTCAGGGTTGCCTCTGAAAATATTACTGAAAAAACACTGACAACAGCAGTCGATGACTTCTCTATTTTAATCTGTTTTAATTCGTTTTGATTCTTCCACGAAATAACTAAAGATCTCTTGAGTATGTGGGATTGGGGCAGGGAGAGTTCATCAGTCTGAAATCGTAAGTCAAAGAGCTCCAGAAGTTTGGAGAGTGCTTGCCAACTCAGCAACTATGCACTCCAATAATTTCATTATAATAATTATAATATTTGTAAAATCAATTTAAGTCAGAGGTGATTATTTAAATGAAACAGAAAGAGGATTAAAAGGACTTTTCAAATTTGAGAAAGTTATTTGTAGAATATTCTTCCATTACAAAAAAGGAAATTTTAAAAAATTGATATAAAAAATATTTAGGGAGAAACGTAATCATTCATTTTTTTTAATTTTTCATCAAAAATTTAAATATGCAAACAAAAAATATAATAATAAAAACTTTGTAAATTCTTCATTTGCCATTAAATGCCACATCTGCTACTTAAAAATGAAACTTGGAAACATTTGAATTTTTAAGACAAGTTCTTTTTAAGACTCTTCATAAGACAGCAGTTTAAAATTACGATGTCTGTCTAAAATTAATTTTTAGTGATACTTCAGAAATTGATGTTTATACAACTAAATTAAACCGAATCGCAGAAATTAAGAAAATTGAATAAAGACTTTTCTTACGAATTAATGATGTTTAAATTTTTCTTTATGAGTTAAAGGAAAGAGGGAGACAGTTCATTGGCTGTGATAATGATGAGTATTTTATTTTTTCTTGGGTGGATGTGATAGCATGCTATCGAAGATATCTATCTGAGGTCATACTTAAAACAGATCATGTCTCAAACTTGACCAACGGAGGTCTTTATAGGAAATACGGATTCATATATAAATTCAGCATTGTTATGAACTGATAATCTAAACTATATAAACCTTATCTCTACAAAAAAGAGCCAGTATAAAATACAAATAAAAGTTTTAAATACACAGCGCATGGCAAAATACCAAACACCAAAGAATTTTCATATTCGGAGGTAGTCTCTAAGGAGACGTGAACTCCAATAATTTCATTATAATAATTATAATATTTGTAAAATCAATTTAAGTCAGAGGTGATTATTTAAATGAAACAGAAAGAGGATTAGAAGGACTTTTCAAATTTGAGAAAGTTATTTGTAGAATATTCTTCCATTACAAAAAAGGAAATTAAAAAAAAATGATATAAAAAATATTTAGGGAGAAACGTAATCATTCATTTTTTTATTTTTCATCAAAAATTTAAATATACAAGCAAAAAATATAATAAT
Source organism: Argiope trifasciata (assembly GCA_026543055.1). Taxonomy (NCBI): domain Eukaryota; kingdom Metazoa; phylum Arthropoda; class Arachnida; order Araneae; family Araneidae; genus Argiope; species Argiope trifasciata. Next base: position 917,513 of record JAPMOQ010050131.1, read on the forward strand.
AAAAACTCTGTAAATTCTTCATTTGCCATTAAATGCCACATCTGCTACTTAAAAGTGAAACTTGTAACATTAAAATTTTTAAGAAAAGTACATTTACAAACAATTAAATTCATTCTTTCATACGACATCTTTAACAAAAAATACTCTAAAATAAAAAGAAACCATAATATTTTGAAAACAAAGGACTCTTTTCAACAAAATGAACCTTTTTAATAATAGTCAAAGCTATACAAACTTTATGACATTGGTACAGTTTACAAAAAAAGAAGTTTCTTCAGAAATATGAAAGTTTCGCATTTTCGCTGAAATAGTTATTTTTACTTGTCACTATCAGACAAAATAAATTGATTGATGGTGGAATGTGAGTAAGCAGAAGTTTCATTAAAGTATTCGGATTGCCGAGAAAAGACTTTTTGTTGCGGAATGCCGACGATATAACCGTTCTTAAAATCAAAAAAGTATTGTCTTGCATTTCTTTAATGCTTTATATAGAAGTTCTTTCATATTGAAATATTTAATATAGCTTCATAGCTTTTTTAAAGAAATTCATTAAAATTGTTTCGCTAAAATAAATACTTAATTATCTATCAAATATTTTTCGCATTTTAAAGTTTGTAATGAAAATGATTTTATCTTTAAAAAGCATTCTTTCCCGAGAACTATATCCTCAAAGGCGTTTATCAAATTGTATCTGCATTCGTATGGTCTGTTTTCAATTCACGCGTATCTACAAATTCTTTTATTCCTTATTCTTGAATTAAATATTAAATAAAACTGAGCCTAACAATTTTTTATTTAATAAAAATTAAATTAAAAAATCCCTTAAAACAAAACAAATTTTATTTCTGAGGAATTGTTCTTGAAAATCCGAGTTATTTGAGCTACGGGGAGAGTAAATATTTTTTAAATAAACCAAGAACGTCTGTTATTATTTTGTATATAATTACAGTAGACGATTTCAAAAGATTTTTAAAATCTAAAATGATTTCTTTGTGGGCTTAGTTCATGTCTATTACTTAAGTCATGGTATCATTTTCAAGATTACAATGCATATATATATTACCATATAGTTAACAAAAGCTTATAGAATGAACATTACTCATTAAAAAAAACACCAGTAATTTTTATTTCTTATATCCTTTCTCAATGTTTTGCTGCACTTCCAGATGACGTTCATTCACAGCTGAAGCTCATTCCGTATATTATTCAATTAATTTTAGGATAATCAAAATAACAACGTATATACTAAAGATTTTGTATAGTTTAAATGAAAAATAATCAATGTAAGTATAAAAAAGCCTACAGCTGGTTCAACTATGGTTTTTAATTTTCACATGCAGTCACTCAAAAAAGTATTGGGACACTTGGTGCGAATAACTGATAAGCTATTTATAAAACTACTAGCTGGAACCCAACGCGTTGCTGCACAGAAGAAATAATTTTGGAAATATCGTTTGAAATTTAAAATAACTGTCTGGTTTAATTAGGAATAATAGAGAGAATAATATTTATTTCCGAATAAAAGAATAATAATACTTATTTTATTCAGAAATAAATAGATTCATTGATATTGAAAGATATATAGAGTAAAAGAGTAAATAATATTCATTCTTTTTTTATTAAATTTATTATTCAAGACTTTAGAGTTGGAATTTTTTCCCGTTATCAACAGTAGTGCAAGTAACAAATATTCAAATTTTCATCGCAATTGGATGAGTGGTACGGCAGTGCATTAGAGACATACAAACACTCATTTTTATTTATATGGATTTATCACATTAAAATAAAACAAAGTGAATCAAGAAATTGTTAGACAATGATCCGAACTTTTGAGTCAGTCTTTGGGTTTTTCCACTTCCAATCCATGATCTCATGTAAACAAAACTGAAAGATTCGAATCCGACTTTTCAAAGTTTAGTGATTTGTTGTTGGCGGCACTTATTATGCAAATTACGCATACTTAACTAGTATAAATACGTGTGGAATTAAAATCTGTGGGTTTTGATGTTAGAATGAGGCTCGGATGATATAAGACCATGCGGTCGGCTTGCCTTTTAGGAATTTTTAAGATGAATCGCTGCGTTTTTAGATTGAATGGTCGAATTCGAATCTGTTAAAGTTTATTCACAGTATGTGGTAATATTAATTTATTTTGATCTTTATTTTGAGATTTAACGTATTATTTCTTTTCTTTTTGCTCTAAGAATGAGCCTGTTGACTTTTACTTAAATAAATATGAACTTTTATGAAAACTGCTTTTATCATTCTTCCTCGACAATAAATTCCACTGCACAGCTTTGCTAATTTCGGATTAATTTATCCGGAAAACTAACAGAAATATTTTACAATCTGGTGTACATTTCTTTAGGGAAATTTAATTGTTATTTCAGAACTATAATTTGATTCATCTTTTCAAATATAATTCAAAAGCAAAAAAAAAGTCAAAAAAATATCGGGGCAGTTTTGCAATGAAAAAAATCAACAAATATGCAGCACATCAATAAAAATTAATTTACAACTATTATTTTTAGACTTTAATTTTAAACTTAAAAAAATAAAAAAAATATTACTTATAGAAAAAAGTGGAGAAAGAAAGATATATCGCTTGATGTGTGAAATTTTATAATAACTCATTAGAAAATGAAATTTTAGTCCTTTGTAAAGTACATATCTCGAAATTGAGTAAGTCTGCTGTTTTTTAACAGTATTCAAAGAAATAAGCGTCGAACACGTGGTTAAAAAAATTCAAGGAACTTAGTGTTATAAACATTCAAAGTTCAGGGCTTCCAAGGGCATTTATTCAACGTCAAAAGAGGTGGATTGTGAAACAAGTTCATTTTAATTCAAAAACTATTACAGTAATATTGTCCCTGCAATGTAAAATAGTATTGAGAAAACCTAAATATCATGACCAATCACCTCAAAGAAAGCCCTACATCAGCAAAGCAAATTGACAAGCTAGACTGGCAGTCGCTAAAAATTTGTAAAGCAATCCAAAAATTTTTTGGTGAAAAGTAATTTAAGTTCAAGAAAGCAAAAACTTTCGCATTAGACGGCAAATAAAACGTTTGGAGGAAATCAAATACTACAATGCACGACAAAAATTTAAAGCCTACCGTCAAATATGGAGGTGGCAATCAAATAACCTGGGGTTGTATGGAAGCACTGTTGCCGGGTTTTTAAATTTTAGTGATGTAACAATGAATAAATATGTCTATCTTGACATTCTGAAGTGAAATTTAAAGCAGAGTGTAAGCAAGCTGGAAATCTCAAGGCATTTTAAGATAGACCAAAATAATGACCCGAAACCTATTATGTTATGCTGATATTTACAAGTTATGGGTCCTCTATAATTATTCTTGTGTAATTAAGACTCCTGCACAAATTACAGACCTTAATCCCATCAAGCATACCTGATATTTTTTTGCAACAAAAACTGCATGAGCTTCTAATTTATAACAAGAAGGATTTAAGAAAACATTTGGTGAAACAGGGGACCAAAGTGGATAGATCATTTTTTAAAAAATTGGTCCAATCCATACCAGATAGATTGCGAGAGATTAATTTTTAATTGTTTTTCTTAATATATTCGGAAGTGTCCCATTACTTTTTTGAGTGCGTGTTTTTTTAAATATTTTTAGTAATAATTTGCATCAATATGATAGTTCTTTAGAAATTATAATGATTTGTATAAATCAAAATAATATGTCTTTCTTTGGTTAGATTTCATTTGTATGTTTAAGTAAAATATTATGATAAAATCTGTGAATTTGTCGCGGGTCCCACTGTTTTTTAACAGACTTGTAAGGAAAACAATTTATTTAACTTCTATGGTAGATTGCTGAAAGACAAAAGAAAATCCTAATTGGGATTTACTTCTGGGGTACTGAAACTAGTCATTTCATCCTTCACGTCAAATTATTAGATCAAATAAACATTTGAAAGTTATACAGTTTCTGCGCACATTTCTTTCAAACTGCCCACAACAACACTTTGATCCAACTGAAATATCTCTATTACTCCTCCTCTTGAAATTCCGGTGTAGTTCAGTAAGTTGTGATTTCAGAGACACAAACACATTCGAAATAGCTGATTACGGTTAACGCTAATGCGATTAGCCGGAATTCAGTTGTGTAGGATCTTAATGGCAGACAAATCCACACTGAATGCCACGGGCTCGGTTAGATTATAGGTGCGACTATGTTTGCTATTTGTTTTTGATGCTACAAGATTTATTGCACTTAAATATGAGGGCTATCAGTACTATAGTAAATTCTCTAATAGAAAAATATGTCATAGAATGCCTTGCATACGACTGGCAGACAATAATTACGAAATATTTACCATTAGCATGAAATTAACATTTTTACAGAATCTATTGTGTGATCTTTGGCTATTAATCCTTGACATGTCAATACTATCTGAAAATCGATATTTGTGTTTTAAACACGTTTTTCCCAATCAACTGAACTAGAACTGTGACAAAAGACTACACTAGTAGTTCACAAAATCATATACCAAATCTGATATATTTAATTCATCGTATTTATATGTTTCTACAATGTTTTTCTGGATTTCATCCAAAATTTGACAGATATCTACAATATAGATGTTAAATCCATGTACCGAATTTTATGAATTTAAGTCTCTTCGTTTTGTAATTATAGTGTCGACTTATATTCGAATAGGCAGACGTTCTCTGAACTAATGTTACTAAAATTTTGACAAAAATCTGAAAATTTGGTTTGAGAAACCGCATACCGAATTTCAGTCGTCTAACTCAAAGCATTTTTTATTTATCTGTTTGACATTTTTTAAAAATTGTTTTTCGAACTCAGGGAGGGATTCATCTATATCTCGAATTTGAATTTTTTGCCGATTGCTATATTTTCTTTATACAACGCACAAGAAACTAATTATTTGAGTTTTGGTTTAGAATTTTTTTTCTTATCTTATTTATATGATCCTAATTAAACAAAATATAATGATACTATAATTAAAGTTTTTATTACAAATAAGTAAGAATTCATATTATATATACATGTAAGCATTGATTTTTAAAAACAGATGGCAGTTTCGAAGACTGTCCCAATGAAATTTTGAAATTCGCTTTATTCGCTCTCGGGAGGCAGGCAGACAAAGCACGTCGCAGCACAAGCAGAAGAGGGGAAGAGACAGAAATTAATTATCCCTCGTCTTATATAACACGAGGTTCTGATAAGGAAAATATTTGTGTACATTACTAACATACTATTAACACTCTCATAGGGAGTTTTGACATGTCAATCACAAGTAAAGGAACACTCAAGGATCTTTTTAAAAAGAATTTGCTTATATCAGGAATTTTTATAGATTCACTTATAGCATGGGAACTGCTGACGAAAGCATTTTTACAAGGTTTCTGAGTTAATTTAGTCGATAAAGTGGAATCGGATCAGGAAATAAGAGAATATTTTAGAATGAAGTTATTATGGGCTAAATTAAGATAAAACATCGGAAATTAATTAAAACTGGAATTTGATTTTAAAATGTCATTACATACAAGCACGCAATATTACTATTTGTCTTAATGGTTTATACCAAATAATGGCTTTTATTTTGTCATAGTGGTTTATAATAAATAAATTACAAACTGTTACCTCTTACAGATTTAAAGATTAAGTATGCCTCTATTCTTCACCATCAAATTTTATCAGTTATTTTGTGTCCATGACAGGAAGAATGCATATCCTGAATGTCAATACTTACAACCCTCTGATAAGCCAAATTTCTTACTTCCAGTGGAAGCATTCCAAAGTCTATATTTGCAGATTTCACGTATAAGAAAATATTTTCTCTTCGCCCACAGATGTAAATACTAACCTTGGTTGTGGATATCCAACAAAAAAAGGAATGTTTTCCTTTTGGTTTTTGATATATCTGTGCAGAGGCATGTGGGGAATATCGATTAATTTAGTAGCAGTTTCGACATTTAATATTAACCTGCTTCGATTAAAGCTACACCATATACTTTTCGACATTTTGAAATCTGTCGAGATATATCCTTTTATAGTTTTTCACTTTAATGAGAGAAAAGAATGGAATGGAATCGTCTAGATCAGTGATTCTCAACCTGTGGGGCGCGTCTCCCTAGGAGGTCGCCAGCACACTAGTGGGGGGGGGGGCGCATATCCAAGAGAACACACACACACACATACAAAACAAAATACATTTCGACATATTTATTAATTAACTTATTAAATTAAAACAACTTACCAAATTAAAAACAAATTTAATAATTATTAGTGACTTCCTTGGACCTGTCTTGCAGAGCAAAGTTTTTCGATGGAGGGTTTAATATTAGAAATAGACACTATCAATTCTTTTTCTATATTTAACTGAGATCTATATTTTGTCTTCATAGAAGCCACCGCAGAAAATACAGTTTCACAAAGGTAAAGGCCTTATCACACGGTGAAATTTCGCCAGCACTTTTCCGTTTCTAGCCTCGAAAACCGGTCTAGCAAGTTTCATAATCGACAACTCTTTTGAACCAGCTCGAAAAGGTTGTCGAAATATTGTCCGCAAACGAAATTCAACCAATCATGTGAAAGTTTGAAAAGACTTCACATTCGTTGTCATTTGCTGATGGAAAGTGCCGAAGATATTTTGCCTTGTGATAAGGCCTTAAGATGTTGAAAATGGTAGTAGATTGCGAAATGCCCTTGTTTTTAGTGCAGAAAACTCATCATCCACTCCTGCCCCAAATTCAAAGAGAGATTTAATGCTAAATTGACTTTTAGTTTCGCCGATTGCAGTGAAGTCTATGAAGGTTTCTTCCTCTTCAATTGAGAGTTCGACGGGAGTATTTTGAAATGGATCCCTCACCCACATGTAACTTGATATCAGTTTGTCGTCAGCAAGAAAGTATTTTTTTAAATTCTTTGCTGGAATTGCTAAATGCTTTTCAATGGTTACAAAAACAACTTTTACATGTTGTGTTGTTCTTCAGCCTTGTAAGTTTTAATACAATCATTCAAATTTGCAAACATTGTTAAGTTTTCTTGCTTTAAATTTCTGCTCCACAATTCCAATTTCCTACAAAAAGCATTAACTTTATCACTCGTATCCAATATGTGTGTGTGTATTTGCAACTTGCAGTTGAAGATTTAAGTTATTTAATTTCTCGAATATGTCGACCATGTAGCTCAATTTCATAACAAATAAACTATAGCGAAAATTCTCAGCTTCCGGTCTGTTTTCCTCTTCTAGGAAAACGGTGATTTCTTCTCTTAATTCATAAACACGTTGTAAAAATTTCCCTCGTGATAACCACCTTGCCTCGCAATAAAATAGTAACGCTGAATTTATTGCACCCATGTCTTTACAAAGTGCGGAAAAGATTCTTGATTTCAGGGGTCTCATTTTTATATAATTTACAACCATTACAACCGTAGTTAATACAATTATTCAAACCAGGACTTATTTCTTTGGAAGTCAAAGCTTCTCTGTGGACCATGCAATGTGTCCAGACGCACTGTGGCGATTTTTGTTTCACAAGTACTTTAATACTTTGGAATCTTCGGGACATACAATGAGCACCATCGGTGCATATTCCAACACAGTTTTTCCATTTTATGTTTGCCACGTTCATGAAATCCTTTAAGATAGCAAATAATGCGAGGACTGTTGCTTTGAGTTCTATTTGTTTGCAGAAAAGTAATTCTTCTGCTACTGACAAATCATCGCAAAATCTAACATATGCAATGAGATGAGCATCTTTATTACTGTCTGTTGCCTCATCGAGTTGTATTGAAAACAATTTGTCACGCAACTTCGACAAAAGCTGACACTCTACATCTTCAGCTATATCAGCAATTCGACAGGCAACAGTATCATTTGAAAGAGGTATAGACTGCAATTGTTTTGCAAAATTATCTCCAAACATAATTTCGACAATCTCAATTACAGCTGGCAAAAAAAGCTCTTCACCAATGGTGTGAGGCTTTTTACATCTGGCTATTTTATATGAAACTTTGTAAGAAGAAATTAAAGCTTTTTCATTCACAAAGTTTTTTTAAACAATGATTTTTGCTTTTCATATGATTTTAATTTTAATTCGAAGAATTCTCTGGGTTTGTTTACGTACTAACTCTGAAGCGTTTTCAAATGTCGTTTAAGTTTATTAGGTTTCATGCTGTCTGCCGCCAACATTTTTGAGCAAATTATACACAGGGGCCTTACTTCTTCATTTACTTCAGTACTAGTGAACCCAAAATTTAAGTATTCTTGAGAATAGTTTCTTGATTTTCTTTTCGGAACCACGCTCGTCTGTGTACATGTTGATGCTTCTCTATCGGCTAATGCTCGCTTACGCCCGCTTAAAAATTTATCCATGATTCTGCATAAGTCTGCTGCCTTGAATAATTAATATGGTGAATTGCAATTACACGAAAATATATATAACATACACATTCAGAATAGATTCAATAGCGATAGAAGGATCGACTCGAATGAGATTGTCTGGAATTAAAATTGGCGTCATAGAACTTTCTCCTTCTCCCTATGAGAAAACATTTGTTACATCTGCGCGCGTTCCTAACTGAACTTTTAAGCTGACCAGACAAATCGAAACTTCTCGCGAAACCGTGAAAATGCACGACATGGCGGGACGCAAGAGCAATAAAAAGGTATAGGATTCTTGCTTTTTCAACGCTGAGGACCGGTTTTGCAGAATGTCAATAAATTTCCGTATTCTTGGTAATTTGTAAAGTTTAAAATTAAGGTTGTAGTGTAGGGTTAGCTCCTAAATACTCAAAATACATTATTATTGTATACATTTTATTGTATGCGATGGGAAGGGGGGGGCGCGATGAAAATTATGATTGAAAATTGGGCCGTGAATACTAAAAGGTTGAGAAACACTAGTCTAGATTCATAATTTGTTTTGAGATCATTATTATTATTTTTTTATTACTTTTTCCTTTGTGAAGAGATTACATACTTGTCGCTTTTTTAATTGATCATTTAATTGATATGTATATTCAATGGAGATATTATTTAATTCATATGTAAATATTGTTACAAACCTGTGGTTTTGCTTCCCAGCACGACTAGTGTCATCTTAAGAAAGACTATTTTACGATCCACCCTTTTGCATGCTAAGCGGATGCGACATCAGTGATCACAGTGCTTGGTGACAAAATGTATATTACTGGAACATTCGAGAATATTAATGATCCATCCAATGCAAAATTGATTGCACCAGTCCTGATTGACCCAAACGGTTCTCACCTCTCCTCCCGGAGGCTATAAAAGGCCGGCAGTAACACGCTAAAGTGGTGAATTGAACCAGAAGCGGAATAGTTGAAACGTAGCGAGCTATGGCGGAGTGCCAGTGCTGTGTGAAGCTCAAACTACTGCAGAATTGAACTCTTTTGCCTATTCTCATTGTCTATTGTGGAAGCAACATCAAATTGTGTGTGGAGTAGCAAGTCGTGTCGTATTGATACAGCTAGAACGAGGGATAACGAGAAGTTCAATCTCTGGAGAGACCGTAGAGCGAATCTTCCACGATCCCCTATCCAGCTGAATTTTGCCTGGCTGTTTTCTATTGCTATGATCGATTACTACTTGTAGACTACTATTTACTTTAGTGTTCTGCTACGTGATGTCCTGTTTTTTTTCCCGGATGTAAATATTTGTCGTCCGTGTCTTCATGTTCTATGTGTTAAAAAACTCCTCCGTTGTTTTCTACTGAAGCCTGCTGGTTGTTTTCACACCACACATCCACTGTAAGTGAACCCGGTGGAATCCGTAACTCTCTATATATCTGACTTATTCACATCCTGTAGTTTATATAATTTGTACTTGTTCATGAGTTAATTCATGAATTATCACGAATTAAGTAATTGACATGGTATCAATAAAAAACAGGAAATCTAACCACTCAAATCAAAACATAAGGGGAATGCATGTTACAACTTTCCCCAATAATTTGTTTCAATCTACCAATTGAATGACTTCGGACATTTATATTGATTTATAAAGCAATATTGCATTAATTAAAAGATTTATAATTATATTTCATTTCTTGAAATATGGACTAAATAAATGAGTAAATTTTTTTTTCTATGAGACCAATTAATTGATCTAAAATCAAAGCTTATGAAATATTTTTTTCATTAACTTGATAAAAAGGAGCACGTGTGCGCAGTAACCCTTTACTATTTAGACAGTGCACTAATTATGTTTATTTAATAGGTTCAGTCAAAAAAAGTTTTTTAATAAAATTTCGGATTAAAATTTTAAAAAGCAATTCAGGACTTACATATTGCAACTTACTACTGATGCAATTAGACTCTTAACTCCTTACAAAAACTTTTTAAAATTTGCTATAAACTGGTTCAATTAAATTAAAATTTTTCATATCAAACAACAAGAAATTTTTTTAAAAAATAAGCATTCATTTTCAGTTGTTTAATAGACCTCAAACTGGAGAAAAATTAATCACCAAGGGCATTTAGAATTTTTAAAAAAACCCATATTCTATTAATTTATACCTAAAATTGCATTTTTTGAAAGTTTTTTTGTTGAATCACTTTGGTTTTTCATTTATAAACAATTATAAGAACAATTAATTTTGTCAAAGAAAGGTTTTCATAAAAAATAATTAAATAATCTATCATTTTCTTGTTCCTTAAATCACCATCTCATCAACTTATACTGTATAATAAATAATAAAAAAATATAAGAAATTATTTTTTTGTTATACATAATTTATTTGAAGCCCACGCAAATCTATTCTGCACCATACTTTTATTCTGGGTGGCCTGGAGGTTATTCCCAATTACATCACGACAGTCTTCACTGCATAAAAAAATTCCTATCACCAAGCAGAAAGGTGAAAAAGATTCCTTTTGTTCGTAAATATATAGAAAAGAAAATTTCATCAATTCTGTCCTTCCTTGCACTAACTTCATAAAGCCTGAAACTATGGAGATAAAAGTTGGCGCAGAAGGATGAAATTGACGGGAGCTCTCCAACAAAAAGTCAGAAGTCATTTGTGATTTCGATAAAGATTCAGAATATACAGGGGAATTTATCCATTTTCAGAAAGTTTTTAGGGGCATTTAATATAATGTTTAAAATGTAAAGACTATTTTTTAAATGTTCTATATAATAATTTGTTTTTCAGACTATAAGTCTGCATCATAAATTTTAAGGCCTAATGGATTTTCATAAAGTTTTCAAAGGGTTAATTAGCTATAGTGGGTTTGCTTTTAGAAATCATTTTCAACTGACCAAATGCACAAATTGGTGGAAGGTCGGGGTTGTTCAAAGAAATGAGTTGAAAATGTATTCACTCAGTTCTTAGATTAGTTCAAAGCATGACTTGCAACTTTGTCTTGATGGAGTTTCCCTCTTTAAATGGAAGATAAATGGAATTTCTTCTGTAAATATCGATCGTAAAACATTCTCTTTTAGTGGAGAGTTAATTTTAATATTTTCTCAAATTCTTAAATTTTTATTTAATATTATTGATGGACAAATCGTGATAACTATAAATTCCTTACAGAAACTTTCTTTCCTTTGATGGATGATGTTTTTTTTCTCTTCGTTTGAATTAATAAATGGACAATTTTAGCGAAACAATTTCATAAAGGAATCTACACTATTCTGCGTTAGTCTCATACCTCAGTAAAAGCCAGTAAGCATTGTGCATTTTTTAGCTTTTTACTTTCTCTTATAAGTAGAACAGCGAAAATATAGTAATCATCAAAATATTTGAACTCCAGACGTATCTCCAAGTACTAGACCTCCGTGAGATAAAAAAACTCGTTTATAGAAAATGTCTGTTTGTCGATGACAAAGATAACTAAAAAAATGCTCTGATTTAGAAGTATGAAATTTGATATATAATTATTATACAAATGTTTCTATCAAAGTTTAAACAAAATCCTCCCAGAGGAAGTCCGTCAGTCCATCTGTTCGAACATACGTCAATACGATAATTACAAAATGAAGAGAACTATGTTAATAAAATTTGGTATAAGAATTTAACATTTATAATGGAGACACCTGTCAAATTTTAAGTCAAATCCAATTACCGTTTGACCGTCTGTTGATCTGTAATTTCAGAAACATATAAATGAAATAATTCAAAATTAACATGCCAAATGTGGTATAGTATTTTGTGATTACAAGTGTAATTTCGTGCAATTGTTTTTTTCAATCAACTGAAAAAAACACACATCTAAAAAACGAAATTTAATTTTAGGGCACTTTTAACGCATGACAGGGATTAATCTCCAAATAACTCGCTAGAAATGGCACGATATATTCAGTGAAAGCTTTAAATTGAAGCTAAAACTCATTATTTTATATTATACTAATGCCAGGTAAGGTACCTCGCTGAATACGGTATTAGGGATTTCAGGCATGGCGGATTTTCTTTTGTTAAGAATGACTTATATAAGAAACATTCTAAATAATACATATATTTTTTAGATATTTATTTCGAGGCTTCCATGTATATAATATGATTGTTAGTTTTCTCATTCCGATTAATAATCTTGCATATTTATTGTCTTAAAAGCAGCTGTGAACCGGGGACATAGCTCATTGTTGCTCATAAAAATTCCTTCGTTGTTTGGATGAAAGTCTGCAAATGGTCTCCGATTAGTTTAACTTAAATATTTCCAGTCAATGATTGGTTAAGTTGAACGAAAGGACTAGCCCATTCTATGTAAAAACAGTTCGCATTAGCAAAAAATGTAAAAACAGTTCGTAGGAAATACCAGCAAATTGAACGGTACCTTGGTGACAACTTGGGTACACTACTACATGGACCCTCGAAACCTATCATCAGCTTTCGCCAATTTATATCATGGCTCACCTTATCAGGTCATGGCTTTTCCTTTTCTTAGGGAGCAACCAATATGCTTATGAACCCAAGAAAGGCTCTTTAGGAGAGCTCAAGCTGTTGGCGATGAGGTTTCTACATTGATACCTATGTTTCAGACAGTGTTTCTTTACTGTTAACTTTGACAATTCTACAAGTCCTGGTTATTAAATGCAGATTGTTGGACACTGCTTTGCCCATGGTTGGGGGTTATGTGTGAAATTAGGAACTGCCGGCACACTCTTGACACTGTGAATCACGAAAGATGAATTTCCTAAAATTTCCCAAAAGGGTATGACCCATAAGTACAGCTCCAATTACCATTCCGCATTCAAAGTTTGTTAAATTTAGTCAATAAAAGTATGTTAAGTTTCATGTTCAAAGTCTGTTAAGTGTTGTTGGGTGTTAATGTTGTTCATAAAAATTCCTTCGTTGTTTGGATGAAAGGCTGCAAATGGTCTTCGATTATTTTAACCTAACTATTTCCAGTCAACAATTGGTTAAGTTCAACCAAAGGAGTAGCCCATTCCAAGTAAAAACAGTTCGTATCGTCATGGAAATACCAGCAAATTGAACGGTACCTTGGTGAACACTTGGGTACACTAATACATGGAGTCAGAATACATTCCGCCTTCAAAGTATGTTAAATTTAGTCAATAAAAGTATGTTAAATTGCATGTTCAAAGTCTGTTAAGTACTATATTTTATGTCCGTTAAGTCCTTTCTATATATGTCTGTTAAGTATCATGTTCAAAATCTGTTAATCATCATATCCGAATGATTTTAAAAGATTTTTTTTAAATATTATAAATGAAAGCCTTGTCAACTCTATGGCTTTCTTTACATTTTGTATGCGATGCTGTTATTATATAGAATGCATTTTAAATAGTGAATTTATATAGGATGTTTAGAAAATACTAATCTAGATTGATTATATCAGATTAAGTATTAGATTTGTATTAGACATATATATAATATTAGAATTTGTTATTTGAAGGAATAATCTTTCATAGAACAAACATAAACACCGAAAAAATAAATGCGATATTCTTTGTATATTATATATATATATATATATATATATATTCGTGTATTTCTGATAATTGTTTATAAATTTATCATAAATAAACGAATTATGTACAAACAAATATCGTTTATTGAATTGAACAAAGACTTTATTGCCTTGTTTACTTGTATAGCACAATTTGAATAGGGAATATCAATTTAAGATTAAATTACAGGAACCAGTAAAGAACAAGAACTATGGATAGGAAAAGAAAAATGATGCTATTTTCTTAAACCATCTCCAATCTGAATTTCTACAATTTTCTGAATAAGACAAATACTTTGTCCGTCTTTTGTTAGCTCAATGTTCTAAAAGAGGAACATTTCGCTGTATGATTGCTTTACATATGTCCCATTTTGTTCCAGACAATGCAGCCATAAAAACTTGATATTGCCGGATAGGATATCTTTATGGCTTCTTCTTCTTCAAAGTGGTGTGTGATCTTTAAGATCTGGAGTTTCCTAAATAAAATGAAATTCTAGAAATTGTTTAACTATTTATTTTTCCATTCCAAACTTCTTATTTATATCTCGCCATAAAGTTAAATGTTTTCCCGACTTATCAGGCTGAATAAGATCCTTTTTAGTTTTGTCTAGGAGAAATGATGATGCTTCTAAAAATAACTTTTGTTTTTTTTCGATCCCCCCGTCTTCTAGCGAAGATCCGTAACTCCCCAGAGGAAATGTAGGGAATTTCTACGATATCAGAGTGCTTCTCTTTGATTTATACTAAGACTCCCAGGATAAAAAGCAATTACATGGATAATTGTGTTTGACGCACAGAAACGCATTAACGTTCAAACTGTTTGTTTTTCATCAGTTTTATGATTGAAAACGAAGCGTTTTTCATCTCCTTACTGAAATGAGGTACGCATTTAGGGGATTAACTCTTTTTAACCTAACAATCGAAATAAAATTTTCTAAAAACGAGCATCTGTTAAATTACTAGAACATCAAATTTATACTTTGAATCAAGAATATGGAAATCAAACAAAATTTTTAAAAAAAATTGCTTTTAAAACTTTGAGATACTTCTTATTGCATACAGCCGACCACTCCGCCACCACTGAACGTAGCAGTATAGTGTTATTTCCATATTTTTGATTCAAAATATAAATTTGAAGTTTTTAGTAATATGTAGAGATACTTTTAGAGAAACTTATAGAGATACTCTACGCATAGTGGAATTTTAATCCATTTCTAATATATTTATAATATTGAATTAACATTTTAGAATGTTCATTCTTGTAATAGTTTCTATGAATCAGTTTCTTTATGTTACTATTTTATAAGTCTCACCCTTTTATATTCAATTTCACCGATATTTCTTTAATGAAAATTATTTCCTAATTTTCGATCGTTCCTAACTGGGATTGATTACAGAATGGAAAGATTTAGTTAAAGCAGTTGGATTTCACATTTTGGGGTTTTTCACACACACTTAAAGGGTTGACATTTCCTTCACTTTCATGATTAAATTTACCTCCTTCAGGATAGATTATATCTTGTCACAACGGTCAATACAATATTGATATATACGATTGTTACAATTCACTCAACACGTCTCGTCAACTCGGGGTATAGCTCGTGCAAGGATAAATCCAGGAAATTGACAATCAGCTAAAATAAATGAATAAATAAATCATTTGTTTTCTGGAGTGTACAATAATAAATTCGGTCATATTATTGTTGAAGGGATTGACCTCTCTTAACGTATTGATGCATAATCATATAATAACCATTTTGTAATTAAGTGAAGTAAATATAACATTAATGCGAAACCTATAAATTAGAACTCAGATGGCATGATGAGGAATATTATTTATAGCTTTTCTTTTAGAAATATTCATAAAATTATATATATATATACACTGAAGTGACAAAAGTCATGGGATAGCAATATGCAAATATATAGATGGCAATAGTATCGCAGCGAAAAAGTATAAATGCGCAGTTCGTTTTCCAGAGCTTTCATTTGTGTTCAAGTTATTCATGTGAACAGGTTTTTCGTGATTTATGGCGGCACGACGATAATTAACATACTTTGAACAGAGATAACTTTTGGAATGTTGGTTGGAGCTAGACGCATGGGTCATTCCATTGCGGATATCGTAAAAGAATTCAACATTCCGAGATCCACAGTATCAAGAGTGTGCCGAGAGTATGAAATTTGAGGCATCACATCCCATCATGGACAGCGCAGTGGGCGACCACCTGCACTTAACGACCGAGATCACCGACGTCTGTGTAGAATGGTCATTGTTAATAGACACGCAACACTTCGTCAAATAACTGTAGCAA
This sequence comes from Argiope trifasciata, assembly GCA_026543055.1. Classification (NCBI taxonomy): domain Eukaryota; kingdom Metazoa; phylum Arthropoda; class Arachnida; order Araneae; family Araneidae; genus Argiope; species Argiope trifasciata. Next base: position 933,762 of record JAPMOQ010050131.1, read on the forward strand.
TCAATGTGGGACGTACGAGGGACGTGTCCGATGGGACTGTGCGGCGAAATTTGTCTTCCTTGGGCTATGAGAGCAGAAGATCGACTCGAGTGCCTTTACTGACAGCACGACATCGCCTGCAGCGACTCTCCTGGGCTCGTGAGCATATCAACTGGTCCCTAGACCAGTGGAAAACAGTGGCATGGTCAGATGAGTCACGAGTTCAGTTGTTACGAGCTGATGGTAGAGTTCGAGTGTGGCGCAGACCCCACGAAGCCATGGACCCAGACTGTCAGCAAGGCACTTTTCAAGCTGGTGGTGGCTGGTGGGTGCATAATGGTGTGGGCTGTTTTTACATAGCATGGACTCGGTCTTCTGCTGCAACTGAACCAATCATTGACTGGAAATGGTTATGTTCAGCTGCTTGCAGATCACTTGCAGCCATTCATGGACTTCACGTACCCACACAACGATGGGATTTTTATGGATGACAATGCGCCATGTCACCGGGCCAGAACTGTTCACGATTGGTTTGAAGAACATTCCGGACAATTCCAGCGCATGATCTGGCCACCTAGATCGCCCGATATGAATCCCATCGAGCATTTATGGGATATCATCGAAATGTCTGTTCGTGCCCAAACTCCTGCACCATCCACACTTTCACAATTATGGACGTCTATACAGACAGCATGGCTCAATATTTCTGCAGAGGACTTCCAACGACTTGTGGACTCCATGACACGTCGAGTTGTTGCACTACGCCGGGCAAAAGGAGGACCGACACGATATTAACAGTCATCCCATGACTGTCATCCCAAGCAGAGCAATCACCAGCTAGCTTTAAGCTCAAACACTTTAACTTCTTCCTTTAACTTCTAACTGCAACTGCGAACTTTGGGCGCCAGTATAAGTAGAAGCAGAGAGAAAGCTGTTACGAACGATGTGCTGAAAGAATCCAGAAGGGCTTTTGCCCAACGATGCTTTGTCTTCAATGTTTACCCGCTTTAATTGTTTGTCATTGTACCTACTTGTTGTGAACGCCCCCTGTTGTTATTAAAATATTTGTTCATAAAAAACGAGCCATTATTGTGTAGGAACAGCTCACCATCAACTACTTCAGATGCTGTCTGCTGTTCAGATTCAATCTTCCCATGCTGTTTGCTGATGTTTTTTTGTCTTGTGAAACTATGGTAAATAAATGGGATATTTGCTAAAATTTTATAGTTCTAAGCAAATTGAACATAGGGCCAGAAATTTGAGTGATTGACAAATTTTAATGAAATTACCTCGTTTCAACAGAAAAAAGGTGGAGAATTGGATTCAAATAAAAATACCTAAAAAGAAGTAATAGGCACAAAAAGATTGT